>CM076575.1:1058517025-1058954181 GCA_034641835.2 Pinus albicaulis | reverse complement strand
CCCCAAGAATTTTTTTCCATGGAGAATTATTTATGTTGTATCCATTGCATTAAAGCAAGAGATCTATATTCAATTCTTTTTTGTATGTGTTTATAAATTGGAAGAGAGAAATCATAAACAAGAAGGGCCTAAAAGAACTAAACAAAGAAATGGAGGTCACTGGGATAAAGTTGATGGCATTGGAGTTGGTAGTTTCAGACTGTCACAAGGGAATCCAAGACAACCATGACCTGATTGAAGAAGTGGAAAACAGGCTGGCAGTGCACATTGAGGAAGATATCAATCCATTTTCGACTAAACCAGATATATAACCATGGCTCTCTCTACTCACAGTATTTCATTGAGATTGTGTTAGGTATCTATTATTAACCTATGCTTGTGTCTATTTAAATGGATACTATATTGATAGCCCAAAAATGAGGCATTTTGGATTGTCTATAGTTTGTACTAGTTCTAAAAAAGAACTAGAAACAATTATTCTCTTTGGCTGCAAAAAGTATTCTACTTGTTGTGTTGGGGAGTTTCTCTCAGGAAATTTATGGATAACCCGACATATTTTTTATATACGTACTGGGCAGAACATTTATAAATTTACTTGTCAAATCAGGGTCAATCCAATGCAACAACTTTTTCCCCAAAACAAGCACAAGATCAAGCCAACATGTGTGTTGTGTGCATTTAAAGAGATGGATAGGTAGGTTTACCCTTACGAGAACATGGTACCTTAAAATCTGACCACAATTGGTGAGTGAAAGCATTTGCAAAATGGCATCATGAGTGGAGCCTTTTCCAAAAGAGATTATTCATTTACATTACAATATATACAACATGTAGTTAGTGTTCCATCCATGTTAGCGCACACACCTGATGGTATCAGTCCTTAAACTAGTACAAAAAAAATGATTTTATATATTCACATACAAGACAGTCACAAGATGTCAACAAAATCACATACTTATCGAAATCCTCAACCATGAATATGCTAAATTGCTTCCAAATGTGCTTGCAACTAGGCATCAAAGACAATCATTGCAATGGGTTAAGGGGATCTAAGAGAGAATTATGTAAGGAGTTCCTTCTAGGTAAATGAAATTGGTATTACTATTGTTAAAGGGGGTGGCCTACAAGGATACATTGGTAGCTATTGATGCAAGAGCATAATTTCAACAATTTTTTTCAAAATTTGTATTTGTCCTCCAGAAGGTCTTAGAGATTTATAGAAGAGGAAGTGGGTTTCCTTGTTGTCCTATAATTTTGTAGAATTTCTAATTTCATATTTGGGATAGGAAATTTTAGTAATTTTAGGCATACGTTAAGATGTTGTTTGATTTTTAAGGCCTCCTAGTCATTAGGAACATTGAATCTTATGATTAGGATTACTTGTGGCATCCTATGTATTTTTCAAACTCCAATACACCAAGGAAAATATGTGGAGGACATTTGGGGGAAGTGTGATTGTCCATAAAATGTAGATCGGATTTGGGGAACTTGTAGCTCTTTTCCTTGGACCCTACTAGCTCTTAGAGGTTGTATTTGGAGCGGTTAGTAGGAAAAAGCATAATATGCCCAAGAATATTAGTGTTGGAGCACCTGTGGTTTGGGAGAAAGGATAAGGGGTTCTAGGAGTTAAGGGGTTTAAGGTTTAGGAGCAAGGGGTTAAGGGTAAAGGGTAAAGGGTTAGGGCTTATGGGATTTATAGGTTAGGGGGTTTAAGGGTTAGAGGTTAATGGCTTAGTGGTTAAGGGATTCAGGGGTTAAAGATTAACCATAAAGGGCTTACATATTAGGGGATTTAGGGGTTAAGTTTCTAAGAGTTATGGTATTTAAGTGTCAGTGAGTTAAGGGGTTAGGGGTTAATGAGTTTAGGGGTTAGGGGTTATGGGTTAAGGGTCAAGGTTTAAGAGGACATGGGATTAGGGTTTATGGGGTTCAAGGATTCTAAGTTAGGGGTTAGGGGTTAAGGGGTTAGTGGCTTTGGGTTTAAGGGATCAAGGGGTTAATTTTTTATGAGTTATGGGTGTAGGGGTTAAGGGATTGTGGCTTTGGGGTTAAAGGGATAGGTATTTTAGTGGTTATGGGTTAAGTGCGTATGGGTTGTGATAATGTGGCCCCTAATCCCCTTGTCAAAACTATTGCGGTTTCCCCTATCAATTTCTCTCATTTCCTTACCTATAGGTCCCCTAGCCCCTATGCCATAAGGCCCTAAGGCTCCTTCTCATTCTCTAATGTTAGGATTATAGATCTCAGTAAACCATGCTCGAACCTCTCACTTCTACCCATCCATGCTACCCTTATGTCCCCTTGCCCTGTTCAATACACCAAAAGATCCCCCTCCCCCAAAATTCATGATAATTGAACATTTGGAGGCGATAATTTAACAACAACTTCACAACTAGTCCATTTATAATGGTGCCTTGGAGCTATTAGATGTCATTTCATTGAGCTACAGTGATAGGTGAGAGCTATGCATATCTCACTAAAGGTGTATCAAGAGGCTATTAGTCTATTGGCTATAGAATTTGACTCTTTTTATTTGTAACTTAGCGAAATGGAAAAGATGTGGAGACAATCTCCATTCTTCTTCTTTCATCGAGCCATGTAAAATAAATGAAGCAAATAGTCTCAACCCCTTGGAGAAGGAAAGTTGAGAACAATAATTAGCATGAACAAACAAATAATCCAATGAGTTAAGTTTAGAGGTGTCTCCCTTTGTAAACAAGCATCCATAAGCTTGTTAGAGTTAGTATGAATCTTTAATAGAGGTTGAGTAGTCTTCACATCACCAACCACATCCAATTGAAAGGTACCAACCCCTACAATAAAAATGATGTCTCCAAATAAGATGTAGTTAATACCAATAATATCACCTTATGAATCTATTACAATATGATTTGGAAAGTACGTTTCCATACATTTGTGAAATAAACAATCCATTTGGTTAGCAAAAGGAAGTCTTTTTGAAGACCTTAAGAAACCCCCTTGAAGGAGACAAGAAGGGTTTGAAACCATATAATACAAGTTGATCTATGAACCCTATTTTTGATGTGTTTTATGCATGTGTTTGTTCACTCGGTTTGACATGTGATAGACAATATATGAAGCCTTTTTTTTCCACATATCATCTTCATTAGATATCATGTTGCTAAGAATGAAGTGTCTGGATTAGAGTTAAAGTTCCTATTTTAGTTTGTTGTCTTTTTTTGTCTTTTAGAGTAAAAAAATTTTTGGTCTACTGTGCTAAGGAAGTTTGGCTTTCAAATATTCAAGGAATATGTGAGCTAATAGAAGACCATATTGTAATATTTGAAATAACATGATGAACTATTTAGCATAATTTATGGTGTTGGATTGATTGAGATGATTATTTTTGGATGGATCGATGTACATCTCTTTAGCCAATAGACAAAAATCATTAAGCATTGTTGCAAGTATGTTATTGACATGTTGAAGTGCCATTGAGACTTAGAGGTAGAAGATTTAGACTTGTATGTTATTACCTATCCAGGTGTGATGATACCTTGTGGAGGTAGGAAAAATTTCAATTTTTTTAACTCTTGGATATATTCTATACGCTCTTGAGAGAATTTCAACCTTTTAAATAAAATTACAAACAAATGTACATTCATGCAATAATTACTAATTGATTTGGGGGTGACTCAACAAATTGTAGCATGTTGGCTTGTTGAATTTGTTAGTAAGTTAATTAGGGCTTGATAAATTTGTAAGCTTCAATGGGATTTATTGCAGTTGTATGTGTTTTAGAGAAGTGAGTTTGGAGTGGTGGTTGTGCTTCCTTTATTGAATTTTATTTCTTTGGTTCTTCTTCTTGTGCATTCCCACTGTGGTATCTTCTCGTTTGCAAATATTTTCTTATTATGTACAGAAAAATTTCTTGTTGCATCCTTGAAAAAGTTGCACAAATGTCCTGATTTATCTCTGTAATACCTTGAGTTTTCTCGCTTCTTTCAATTGGGCTGGAATTTTCCACCTCAAGAGGGTTGTTAGTTTTTTTCTAACTAAATTGTTAAAACATTTTTTCTTGTTTTATTTATTTATTTTTTCTTCAAGGAGGTGTTTCCTTTAAAATCTAGAAGAAGCATTGCAAGTGGCCTGATTATAGTTGTCATTAGAAGTTGTCTGTGATCATGGGAAAGAAAACCCTTAGAGGGTGAAAATTGGGTATGTACTTATACCTATGGAAAACTTTGGCTAACATCCAATTAGATATGTTATATGTAGTTCACAATTAGGAGATCGCGGACCATACAGTTGCACAAAAAAATGCACTACTCCTCAAATATCAGGGTAAGTGCAAGATTATTTATTGAATATAGTTTAGTCACATGATACAACTATCCCACAACTCTACAATAGAGAGACCAACATGGAACAACAAACTTAAAATCGATCGATGCACTCACTTTCATGGGAATTTCATGAAATTTTTTATTTTCTTATATAATGCACTTTTATCCACATCTTGAGATCACACGAAAATGGTATTCATAATAAATTTTTCAGGGTGAAGTAATTCATTTTTCCTGCAAGATCAAGTTACGTAGCTATAATGTCTCATTTTTTTCGTACATCTGGCTGGAAACATACCTTGCAGGAATTTTGAAGGAAAACCCACTCAAATTATCAGAGAATCTCCAGGTGATCTCATTAAAAAAGTATGTTTCTCCTTATATGTTGATTATTCTTGCTCTTTACTGTGTTTTGTATATAAATTCATTTCAATTCATTCATATTAGATATACTCTGGCTCCTAGTTCCAATTTAAAGGTTGAATTATCATCATTTTTTGTTTTTCTTTATTTGGAAAGTGATTGTGGTAATTTGAAGAGTTTGCAATAGACGGGAATCTCAAATAGTTGTTGACCTGGCTAATGCAAGTTTTATATGTAAAATGTGTGGCTTCAATCCCTGATGTCTCAAATTTGGTCGTGCATTCAGGAGCTAGAATGGTCATCCTTCACCCACATTTATCATGAGCTCAACCAACTAGCAGATAAGCTCTCTGAGGAGGCATTCAATTAGTAGCCAGCTGATGCATTATCAGCAAGATCAAGGTTGTGGCACACCCAAAAAAAAGGCAACTCGCAAAATTTAAGCTAACAAAAACCCCTACTCATGAAGCTGACAACTTGTCTCCCTCAAGGACCACTGTCTTCTCCTTCATCAGGCAATACTTCCTCAACAACTCACTCAATTGCATCATTTCTATACCCCCAACAATCTATTTATGTTATTGTGACCATAACATTTTTCGAATAATCTGATGTTTCATAGGTGAATTTCAAATGCCAATTTACTATTTGAAAACCAAATTTTCATCCCTTGTACCTAATGAGCCTTCTTCATTGAATATTTTTTTGAATGGTGTTTTGTTTACTAATTTTTATCATTCAATGATTTCTTATATGTCAAGATTCTTCTCTATTTCATGCCTTACAGTGTTTCCTTTGCAACATCTGGTGCAATTGCTAGTTTAAATTTTTGCACATATTTAAAAAAATAAACAATTGTAGTTCATGGAATGTAACTCAATTTACAATCACCTTTTTATGAATTTATATTATGTTATAACATGAGATTCAAAGTTCAAATTCCCTTAAGTGGCCAACCAAAAAATAACATTTTTTTATCTATTTATTTATTATATTTTTAGAATGTGGTTTTAATGAAAAAATAAAAATATAATATAAAACAAATAAATATCATGACATAATCAAATTTCATGTGGTTTGAATATCTATTTTTTAAAATAAAAAATATAATTGTCCACTATCCACTCATGGATATTTCAATGCAAACTTCAGAATGCTAATGATTTTGAATTAATTGCTAACTATCTTTAATGGGTTTTATCTTAATTTTCATTGTCTTAAGTCGACATTGTCTTAAATATAAAGTTTTGGCTTAAATATTTTTGTCTCAAAGTTCTTTTGTCTTAAATAAAAAATTATGTCTTAAAATTTTTTTGTCTCAAATTGCTTGTCTTAATTTTTATTTTTATTTTGGTCTCAAAGTGCTTTTGTCTTAAATATAAAGTTTTGTCTTAAAATGTTTTTGTCTCAAACTGTTTTTGTCTTAAATATAAAGTTTTGTCTTAAAATACTTTTGTCTTAATTTTTTTTTGTCTCAAATTATTTTTGTCTTAAATATTTTTGTCTCAAATAGTTTTTGTCCTAAATATAAAGTTTTGTCTCAAAATATTTTTGTCTTACACTATTTTTGTCTTAAATTTTATCTTTAAGGCAATTCAATTGATATTAAATTTTAATATAAAATAACTAAAATAAAAAGTGACTTTTTAAGACACAAGATTTAGTTTGTCTTTAAAAAATGTCTTAAAACACCCTACATGTAGTAGTGTTGGGTTGTCACATTATGAATACCCACCTATGATTTAGGGATGACTATTTTTGTCCATATTATTTAGCACTTGTATTTAATGGAGGTTTTTTTGTGAGTAAGGTCTATATTATCTTTCCATTTATTTTTTGTCTTTTGCTTTTGCTTTATCTTGGACATATTGATTCATCCCTTTCTTGTTCTAGAGGCACTCTGTGGTGTAGCCTCTGAGCTTTCTAGTTTTCAATGACCTGTATTAGATTGTTGGCCTTACCATGTCTTATCTACAAAAGCTTAACCATAATCATTAGATTTAACAAATTTTGTTTCTAGCTAAGTGGTCATATTTTCACCCTAATTAAAATACCACTTGACATCCTGAATTTTCACCCTAATTAAATATACTACTTGAGTTCATGAAGATTTGTAATATTTTAGAGTTATGTTATTTGAAAATAAATGAAATTTCTCTCGGGATCAATCTAGATATATTTCCATTAAAGTAATAGGGAAATATAAATTTCATTTCAACAATTAGTAGAACTAGTGTTTCTTTTGTGATCTGAAACCTAGTTAAGTCAATGAAATGATTATGAATTTTTATTTATCGCTACTTATCACTATTTCAAATAAATCGGTATTGATGTTGATGTATACAGGATAATAATTCATACATGTTATCTACCAACCTTAGCCTTGATGAGTTCCTGAATCTTCTCGGTCGGGGCTTCCATTTGTGATTTAAACTTATTCAAATCAAGAGTTAAATGAGGCACCGCAATTTTGGTATTCCATGGATATCTTGCCATGGATTTAATCAACATTTATTTGTTTCCCCCCACCATTATTATTAATCATATTCATTCGCTTAATGGGCTTCCTGGAAGTAGCTAGAATTCCATGAGATTGTGCTTTAGTCCTCCTCCCCATTCCGGTAGGATTGGTACATCCTTCCTATCTGACTGCTCAGATAAGGTCTAGCTAGATAAGGATCTCTCAAATCCACTTCCATTTCCTATGACCACTCGAAGCATAAAATTACCTTCGCTTCGTAGTAACCTAGCTCTTTCTATTCTTGGGAATCTGTGTGTTGATCAAGAAAGATGGAAACGTCAATCTCATGGATCTCGTGGCAAGAATGCATCACAAAATCCGTAAAATAGGGCCTCCTTTCTACACAGACACATCAATGGCATAAGAAACGAGCTCTACTTATTGTTGCAACAAAGCTGAGTGAAAGTATCACACTTCATGTTTCATGGATGTTTCATAGAACTTGCATCGCGAAAATTGTTGTATGCATGCCAAAATTGCATTTTCTCATCACCACGTGGTTGTCCTCTTCTGCATTTTATGGAAGTGCGTACAGGTCGGAGGTTGCACGTAAAGGTACACGTCGGAGGTTGCACGTAAAGGTCCGATTACACAATGCACATTCGATGAGATCGATGCATGAGGTTAGGTTACAGGTGCATGTAGCACTATGTAATAAGTATCAGGGTCATGTTTCCATCCACCTGCCTTATTCTATCCACCTGCACCGGTCATAAGAATCTATATATTTGACATAAACTTACTTCAGATTTCAGATAACAGCAGGGATGCATTAAACAGTGATGTTCACCAAAACACACAGCGGAGATGTGAACCTGAGCTCATGTTGTTGTTGATAGCATTGTCCAAGAAATATTTCAAAGAAGACATTGGAATATTCGTGTTGTTTCCATCCCACTCCAAATAAGAATTCATGCATTCAAGGCTAGTAAACAGAACTATTTCCGTCCTAAAACAAAAACGCTTTTCAAAATATCAAGCCATCAAACACATTTGTTATATTGTGTAGTTATTTTCTCATACGAATAACTCACCCACTCAACAGTTTGTTTGAAAATAGGACGACTTCCAAGGTTAAAAACAAGAATCCAATTTCATTCCCAAAACATTCTTTTGAGTTATTTTGTTCTCTACACCCACTCAATCTTCTACTAGTAAAGAAATATACACCATTGAAAAACTAAAATAAAGGATTGCATGTACGCCCAAATTGTCCTACCAATACGTTGGGTGTTTGAATTATTTCTAGAAACACTTTGTGTGTATGCATGAATGAGTTGAATCTATGTCAAATTTATTTTTCTAAACGCTTTTTCTAAGCACTTTGAGTGCATGCACTAAGCCACATTTTGAATAAATAATTTTTTTATGATTGCACAAATTTTGGAATTATTATAGCATGTGAACTTATGTCAACGTTTGTTGCATAATTAGTTCATAATGACATGAAATAATGTTGTTTATTTAGTTAAAATTGTTTTTTTTTTCCTTCCATCCACCTATACTCAATGCTTTCAAACTTCACTAACTATATGAAATAGATCGCACAACAAATTCTCAAGATAGTAAGTTCAATGATTAAACTTCTTATTCTGAAATTACAAAAATTATCATTCGATGCCTAATCCAATAGTTATTAAACTACAGTGTCTGCTCTTGACGCTCTCAATAGGAGTTTTCACATAAAGGACTGCAGTGTCTGCTCTTGACGCTCTCAAAAGGATTTTTCACATAAAGGACTGCGGTGTCTGCTCTTGATGCTCTCAAAAGGAGTTTTCACATAAAGCACTGGATTTATGATCCTGGTTATCTAGTCGAGTGGGCAGGAATTGGCTGTGATGAGATTCCTTCCGACATAAGATGTTCAATAGCCTTGGTTTGAGCCTTGGTTTTTTCACCGAATCAAGAGAGGGACTAGCTACCTTGCAGCGATCCTTGTTTTCTCAGATGTTCCGTGGGTAGCTTCCGATAGCAAATCCATGAGACTACTCTGTTTCCTCCACTGTATCATAGTCAACACGACATCCCCGCACCCCTTTGGTCACTTCAAATTCTAAGCTCAATCTTCAATCCAAAAGATTTTTTTTAATTTCCAGTTCACCTTATAATTAAAAAAATTGGAAAGTATGGCTTGAACGCAATTTCCATTTGTCATGTCATCCAATTTAAAGTTCAATGTACTTTGTGGTCTAAACTATATTTATTATTTTATGTTAAATATTTAATTATAATTTTAATTGTGTTTTCAATATATATTAAGTTTTAGTTTGGCAAGAGTATATTTTCATCATATCTAATATATTATTAAGATTTAAGTTATTTCCTATAAAAAAAAAAAAATTTAACAAACACCCAATAAACTTAAATTTTATTTTTAAATTATTAATATTTTTCAAATATAATATAAATTTTTAATATATATATATATATATATATATATATTCTTTACTTTTTATATATATCTAACTAATAAAAAATAAAACAATCATTTTTTAAATTATAAAAATAAATTTTGAATCCACGCCACAATTATGACATGCAGATTTTAAAAGTAAATATATCTAACTAATAAAAAAATAAAACAATCATTTTTCAAATTATAAAAATAAATTTTGAATCCACGCCACAATTATGACATGCAGATTTTACAACTCTTTATAGCCTCTAAACACCAGGGTGGCCAAGGTCTTCACAAAATGATATATGAATTTTTTGTGCTCTGGTAGATCAAGGTCTTTTGCATTTATAATAATATATATTTTTCTTAATTACAAAAAAAATCTCAACTATAAAAAAAAATTATTTTGAATTTTATTTTTTATTGATTTTAATTTATTTTATTTTTTAAATCTAATTCTAATTTTAATTTTTTTAATTTATTTTTTATTGGCTTTTAAAACTTAAACTAATTTCTTTTATTTTAAAATAGATTCCAAAAATAATTTACCATTAATCTGACTCAAATGCTTTATATTTAACTTTTATATTAATTTGTTTTTTTAATTTAATTTTAATATTAATTTTTTTTATTAAGATTAAGGATTTAAAAGAAACTAATAATATAGTTTTTTTTTAGCTACATTACATATATCATGAAGTACCAATTATTTAATTTATATGATTGAACTATTTTTATCAAAATTGAAAAGTAAGAAGATGATTGTTGACCCAAGTCAAGTATGATTAGAGTGATCACACCAATCTGTTTTTTATTTTTTTTAAAGCTAGGATCAACTCTTTAATGTATGAAAGAAAAACTATTAATCTCATTGTAAAAGGATGGTTGCTGACCCAACTATGATTAGAGTGATCACACCAATCTATTTTTTTCTTTTATTTTCAGCTAAGACGAACTCTCTTTATTGTATGAAAAAAAAACTATTAATTTACAATGAAATGTTTATCATCAAAATTGTGTAAAAATCAATTGAACTTAAATAATTTTTTTGAATAATTTGTTACGCTCCTTCTCCCAACGACTGGTGTTATTTGTGGAAATAACTGCAGTTAATTATTTTTGGAAACCAACTGCACTCATTTCCTTAATTTATGGAAACCAACTGCAATCATTTCCTTAAATTATGGAAATCAACTGCAGTTAATTAATTTTCTTGTTGGGAGCTTCTGAAGTGGTCCATTACTCCCACTGCAGTTCTCTACCATGATCTGTGGAACACTTGACACATAGCCAACACAAGCTTGATGGAAGCTTGGCTAAAAATACTTATGTTTTGGTCCCCAAGCTCACTAACTCAATCTCCTTCAGTTTTACACCATCAAGTTAGAGTGAGCAGAGCTTGGAAGTTCCTTCAGATTTTCTGTATCCTTTAAATTGTTTATGGAAGATTGGATTCTTTGCTGCCTTAGTGAGAACACCACGCATGCAAATCCTTGATAACTCTCAGGGCTAGCTAGCTACCCCATGGATAGGAATTTTCGAGATTTTTTAAGCCGTGTATTTCGATGCTCTGAGCTGTGGGATTATGATCTTGTCTCATATGTGAATTGATTTAAGGAGTTTTCTGGGGTATTGTTCTTGTATAATTCTCAAGTGGATTGCTTATGTATTTTGTAACAATAGTCATTACGAACGAGTGACTATAGTCACGCTGGCTGGATGGAAAGGTTCTTGAACCAGAGTACGTAAGCCTATTACTTCCATTAAAGGCGCGCGAGAGACTAGTCTGAATTCTTTTTTGTATGAGATTAGCTGGAAAGATTTTCTATATAGTGAAGCAGCCCGAAAGCTTTGCATACAAAATACATTGTGAGCAACATCAATGGCTGGAGATATGATTTATTGGGCATTAATTTTTATTTTTTGATTCTTTTAAAGTATTTATTCCGCATTAAGAATCGTTATTTAAGCTTACATTATTTAAGCTTTAATTGTTATCGAATCGTTATTTTGCTAACATTTGGTATCAGAGCAAGTTTATCTTTGCCTTGGTGATTATAGACATGTTTGGCTAAATGTCATATTTTTTAGAATTTTCTGATTTAAAGCATTTATTTGGAAATATGTCTAAATTTTGCTCAATTTTTAAGCTTATAATATTTATTTAGTTTAATTATATGCAATTTGGATAATTGTTGTGCAATTTAATTTGCATAACCTAATTATTTCCGCTTTAATTAAAACATGCTTTTTTGGATGAGTATACGAGATCCATCGTTAAATGTTACGCATAAATATTATAGTTGTATTTATGAAAATTATCATTATTCTCATATCAAGTTAATTTTTATGTAAATAATGTCTACTGATCCATATAATTTTAATTGATTAGAGAATAGCCACAACATCTCTAATTAAAAAAATTATATATAATGATTGATTAGGATCACATAAAGAATATTTAGACATTAATTGTAATTAATTATACTAAATATAATAGATTATATCCCACAGGAATTTTTGTTATATTTATGTAATTAATTAGGATAAAATATTCATAACTTACCCATAGGAGTTATGAATTAATAGGTTTATCATAAAGTTCAAAACTAAGATAGAATTTATATCAAATTATAATCATAATATACCCTTAGAATTATGAATTAAGTGAATAATTTGATAAATCCTATCATAAAGAATAATTGAATGTGCTTGAATTGAAAATTTAGTCCACAGACAATTTTATGTCATTAGATTCAATTTTAAAGCATGATTTACATTGGTAAAGCATGAAATTTTATTTAAGCCTCAATTTTAACATAAACATGTGATCTTTAATTTTATGCAGTTGTACAACCTACAAATTTCTCTGAAATTCGTACTGATATTCCTGAAATTAAGGGAGATAACTATAAGGTCTGGAAGGAGAGAGTTCTCCTTAATTTGGGGTGGATGGACATAGGCTATGCTATTAGGAAAGATGAACCACCGGCACTCAATAATACCAACACTGCAGCAGACATCACGCTTTATGAACGAGGGGAACGATCTAATCACCTAAGCATGATTTTCATTAAGACTAAAATTTCAGCTGGTATTCGTGGTTCCGTTGAACAGCGTGAAAAGGTTCGAGACTTGCTGAAAGCCATTGATGATTAATTCGTCACTTCAGATAAAGCACTAATAAGCACCCTAATCATGAAATTCTCATCCCTAAGGCTCACCAGTGTGAAAGGTGTGCACGAGTACATCATGAAAATGAGGGACAATGTGGCTCAATTGAAGAAAATCGAGGTTGAAATATCAGAGTCTTTCCTGGTGCACTACATCCTGAACACCCTTCCGCACCAATACGGACCCTTCAAAATCTCATACAACACACATAAGGATAAATGGTCAATTAATGAACTCATGACCATGTGTGTTCAAGAGGAAGAGAGACTAGTAATGGAAATGGGAGAAAGTGCAATGTTGGCAACACGAATAAAGGGAAAATCTCAAGCCAATCGGAAAGGGAAAGGTAAAATACCTCCTCAAGCCAATATCAAGAAGGATTCCAAGTGTTTCTTCTATAAAAAGAAGGGACACGTGAAGAAGGAATGCCCCAAATTTCAGAAATGGCTTGCGGACAAAGGTAATCCAATCTCGTTATTTTGTTATGAATCTAATATGGTTAATGTCAATATTAATGCCTGGTGGATTGATTCTGGATCAACAATTCACATTTCGAATTCCTTGCAGGGTTTGCAAAACCTAAGGAACCTAGTGGGAAGTGAGCAAAGCATCTTATCAGGAAACAAGATGGACTCGCATGTGGAAGCTATAGGAACATGCTATTTAACTTTAAGTAGTGGCTTTGTTTTAGAATTAGAAAAGACCTTTTATGTACCAATTTTTTCTAGAAACTTGATTTCAGTTTCAAGGCTTGTACCTTTTGGATATTCCTTCAACTTTTCAGAAACATCCTTCAGTTTATTTTATAAATCTGAATGTGTTGGGAATGATATTTTTTCTAATAGTATTTACTGCATTAATTTACAAAACAATGTCACTTATGATTCAATGCATGTTCACACTGGCACTAAAAGATGTGTTATTAATGAAAATTCCTCTAAATTATGGCACCGGAGACTAGGTCATATCTCCATAGAAAGAATTAAAAGATTGGTAAATGAAGGGTACTTAATACTTTGGATTTTACTGATTTTGAGACTTGTGTGGACTGCATAAAGGGAAAGCAGACCAACAAGTCAAAGAAAGGTGCCAATAGGAGTTCAAACATATTAGAGATCATACATACTGATATATGTAGTTGAGACATGGACTCACATGGTCAGAGATACTTCATCTCTTTTACAGATGATTACTCATGATATATGTATCTCTACATGCTTCATAAAAATAGCGAAGCATTAGATACCTTTAAGATCTTTAAGGCTGTAGTAGAGAAACAATGCGGCAAGCAAATTAAAATTGTGAGATCAGATAGAGGTGGAGAATATTATGGTAGATACACAGAAGATGGACAAGCACCTAGGCCATTCGCAAAATTTCTTCAAGAACATGGGATTGTTGCCCAATACACCATGCCTGGTTCACCCAATTAGAATGGTGTAGCAAAAAGAAGAAAACGAACATTATTGGACATGGTGCGGAGTATGCTTAGCAGCTCCAATCTTCCTAAATCCTTATGGATTGAAGAACTTAAGACGGCAGTGTATATATTAAACCGAGTTCCAACCAAGTTTGTTCCTAAAACGCCATTTGAATTATGGAAAGGTTGGAAACCGATTTTGCGACATATGTGCATTTGGGGATGCCTATCTAAAGTGAGAATATATAATTCATAAGAGAAGAAGTTGGACCCAATGACCATTAGTGGGTATTTCATTGGATATGTTGAAAGGTCTAAAGGTTACAAATTTTATTGTCCATCTAACAGCACTACAATTGTGGAATTAAGAAATGCAAAGTTTCTTGAAAATGACTTGATTAGTGGGAGCGATCAAACGAGGAACATAGTTTCTGAGAAAGATCATCCAGAATCTCAACCTTCCACCTCAAGTGATAGATTGGTAATTGTTCACAGCACCCCTCAAGTACAAACTGGTGTTGAAGAACCAATTGTTGAAGTTCCACACGCTGCTGACGACATTCCAGTAGATCAGATAGTTCAAGAATTGCCAAGAATTTTTGAACAACGAGTTCAACCACATACTTCTCAGGAAGATGGTGGTACAACATTAAGAAGATCTAGTAGACCAAATATATCAGCAATTCCTTATGATTATATTGTGTAACTGCAAGAATCTGACTACAACATTGGAGCCGAAAATGATCCCGAGTCCTTTTCACAAGCCATGAGTTGCAAAGAATCAGAATTATGGTACGATGCCATGAAGGAAGAGATGAATTCTATGAAGGATAATGAATTCTGGGATCTTGTTGAGTTTCCTAATGGTGCAAAAGCCATTGGATGTAAATGGGTCTTTAAGACAAAGAAAGACTCATTGGACAACATTGAGAGATACAAGGCAAGACTTGTTGCAAAGGGATTCACTCAAAAAGAAGAAATAGATTACACAGATACTTTCTCTCCTGTATCTAAGAAAGATTCTTTGCAAGTTCTTATGGCATTATTCGCCCATTTTGACTTGGAGTTGCACCAAATGTATGTGAAAATGGCATTTCTCAATGGAGATCTAGAGGAGGAGGTTTACATGAAACAACCTGAAGGATTCTCCTCTAGTGATGGTGAGCAATTGGTTTACAAGCAACAATGTTACCGATGAAATATGTAACCTCATTGTTACCTACTTTTTGAAGTATTAAGAAAAACATATGATTTTGAAAAAGTGGCGATGCAGAATCAAGAAAAAAGATTTTGAGCATGTTTTTGGCACTTTAAGTTTTTTTTTTTGTTTTTTGTTTTTTTTTTAAGTGATGTTTTTTATGTCGATTTTGAATAGTGGTGGTGTATCAACACCAACGTTTTTTTATAGAATTGATTTTGACACTATAGATTTTCTAATGTCTTCTTCTTCTGTGAGATGTTTATTATTAAGTGCATTTATGTACTTGTGTTTTAATAAGAAAAAAATACTTTTTTAAAAAATAAAAACTTGTAATGATATCTTTACTTTCTCACATACATAAAAGATGGAAAAAGGGTCAATATTCTAAAGTTTATATTTTCTACATGTTTATGTATTGTTAAATAATTTTTCAATTCACATCAAAAAATTGTCGCTAAAAAACCAATATTTTGAACCATATGACAAAAAAATACAATTTTCAATATAAATACAATGCAAAAAATACACTTTTACAGAGTTTTTGTTGGAAAAAACATGTTAAATAAACTAATTTTTTGGGAGAATCTTAACAAAAAAACTTAAGAAAACAACATTTTTATTGAATTTTATGTCAAAAAATAATAACAATCACATGTTTTTTGCAAAAAAAAAGGGTTGTTCTCATAAAATATCAAAGTCTAAACATTACAAGTAAAACTGATTAATAGTTCTAAAAAATAAGTTTTGTTTGCAAGCATAACTTAAACATCATCAACAATATCAACTAATACATCTTCAACATCATCTAGAACAACATTGATGGCTTCTTCTGCAGCATTTGCTTCTTCATTTTGATCATCGCCGTCTTCTAATGGATCTTTCATGTCAGCAAATCTTCCAAAGTGTCCCTTTCCAATCATTACATATAATGGTGGTTGAGGTTCCTTTGCTTTTTTTGCCACACGTGATTCATTAAAATCTCCTTTCCTCAAACCGACTTCTTGCTTCGCATCTGGAAGGAATTTAAGAGCGTTAATTCTTTGTTGAATAAATTTGCATTGAACTGGGTCTTTCTCAATGGAAATGCAATTTCTTCCTTTTAGTAGGCAACATGCTAGTGTTGTACCTAATCATCAAGCACAAAAAAAATAAGTAAGAAAATTAGTATGGAGACATAAAAAGTAAAAAAGACAATAATTAAATTTAAATTTGTATAATAAAACTTACCTGAACCTGAGAATAAATCCAAAACCCATTCTCCTTCGTTTGAACATATATCTATAAGATAGTTAATCAATGCTTGTAGTTTTTGATAAATGTTAACTATATCTCCTTTTGCATCTTTATCCTCATATGTTAGTTTTCTTACAACTGCATCATAAACCAATACTTGACTATGACTCTTCCCATCTACTCGATTCATAATAATATGCTTATAGCTATCATCTTTTGTCCAACATTCAACATGGATGAACTCACAATCATTTATAATAGGTTGATCTTTGGAAGAAACAATATTTGACTTTTGCCTGTTACATAACATAGTAAAAGTTCAATTAAATTTTACATGAATAAAAAATTTTAGGAGGAATCAAACATACAATTTCAAAATCTTACCATGTAAGTTGCATCCTTGAGTTTGCTTTACCCTTGAAGCTTGTTAATAACATTGGAAACTGTGTGTCTGAATGAAATGTCACAAATTGCCAAAGTGGTGATGTTGTCACTTCTTGAAAACCCGTAACCACTTTACTAAAATCTTGATAAGTATATGGTTCTCTATCATATTCAATGTCTGGGAAATTGAAACCATGAGGAATATCTACAATAATTAGGCCATATTCCCTTTTAGGTATTAGTGATGTAATGTCTTCACAGTCACCTTGTATTATTTGATATTGGAAACTGTCGAGCCCATTCCAAATGTAATGATTAAGAGTAGGATCAAGTTCAACATTCATAAGATGCTTCCTTCTCATGTTCTCCATCTTAATTTTTTCAATAAAGCTTTTGAAAGTATCTGGTACTCCATTTCCATCATTCTTCGACATCTTTAATGACACACACATACACACACACACACATATATATATAAGTAATAAAATAAAAATAGTTTAAATATGAATAAAATGAATTTATAAATCAACATACCTTATTGAATGCAATATAAAACTCTTTTAGTGTTGATGTAGAACTTGCTTCTGGGTAGTTGCGTACAACATCATCCCAACTGTCTTCATTCAACATTTTAACCATGTGTTCTTGTATTTTCATAAAAATTTTCTGACTGAATAAATCAAGTTAAAAACGTTAATATATTGACATGTATAAAAAATTCTACCAACATCATTATGTTTTATTTAAAATAAAATTATAATGAAAGAAATAATTCAAGAAACTTACTTTTGAAATTTTGCACACATTTCTTCCATTGATAATTCACCCGACTTCACACGGGCTAATACTGATTTGACTAATTTATCATCCTTCACACATTGCATTGTTCTCCAAGGTGTAATAGTCATATCCTCTGGAAGCTGCTTCATTTCAGGACCCCCCTTACTGTTGGTACATATTATGGGTTTACTCTTTCTAACCTTCTGATTTTTTATGGAAATATTCTCCCATCGATCAAAAATCTCATTAATCAAATCCCATACCTCCCCAGTTCTAAATGCCAACTGAAAAATGTTATCTGTGCCTCTGAAGAAATTTGTATTCAATTTTCCATCTTTTGTTTTTTTTTCATCAATTTGATAACCTGTTTCCATTAAACATTCCTTTCGAAATGTTACACTAACTTGTGTCTTATCCCCACCACATTTTTCTATGAATTCATTATGAATAAATCTGACCCTTTGGATGAAAGTCATTTTCATTCTGTACTCATTATTTGCATTATGATCCCATGCCAATAACTTTGATTCCATTTCTGTTAAGCCAACGTAAATGATGCATTTCACAGTTTGAAAAAGATAGTTATTGGGATATTCTGCAATCAATTGTCTCTTAGCCTCTATTGAATGGTTCCCTCCAATTACATAATATGTATAATCAAAACATTTTGTCTTGTCAAATGCTTGTTTGTTGGGAACCTGACATGGATCGACAAGAACCACATAATCCACCACATGCGCATATGGATTGAACCTGAACAATGTTTTCAGATTATGTACATGTAGGTGATGGGCCTTTCTAATTTGATGTTGAGATTGTCCTTCATCTGGGCTATAAAATTGGTTAACATTAAGCTCAAATGTTTGGCCACCAAGAATTAATTTATTCTTCCTCAACTCTTGTCGAATAGCATTTTGTTTTGTTTTAATAATGTCATCCTCTAACTCAGCACCTGGTGTTATGATTTCTCTGCTTCCGTGAGAGCTTTCAGTTTGTTCTTCACTGCTGCTCACGACCTTTACAGGTTCACCAATATTTGATTTCCTAGTCTTATTGGATAACATATCAGTTTTTTTATAAACAAACTCTCCTTCATGAGGTACAAAAGAGACATCTTTGGCAATTTTTCTTTTTGGTGTCTGATCTGTTTTCTCCTTTTGCACAATAGTTCTCATCTCCTCCTCACTAATTCAATCATAATTTTCTGTTTCATGTTCGACACCTTCAAAAGAAACATGTTTAATTTTACTAGATTGACCCACCTTAGTGACTCTTGGTTGATCCCCTCTTTGTACTGTTGCAGTGTCACGAGCTATTGCTCTTTGCTTCAATCTCCTTTCCTTTGCTTTGTCTTTGTGGAAAGTTTTGATCACATCCATAACATTTGGCACCAACATATAAATACCTTCAAACATGTTTGAAAGACTCGGAACAAAATCCTATGAAACAAAATAAAACATGTCAATGATCAATAATTTATAAAAAATTGAATAATCCTTACAATAATGCATAGAGGAAATAAAAATAAGCATACTTACAATGTTATTTGCAATGTTGTTTGATATTTCTTCAGAAAATTTTGAAGATATTTCATCTGTGTCATACTTGACGATTGATAGACGATATCTAACCTTCTCACGTTTCTGAGCCTTCCTTGCAAGAACATAAATAGTGTTTGTATTCGGGACCATACATATGTCTCGTACTCTGCCCATCACATCATATAGCTCATTTAAGTCAATCATACCACAAATCAGATAGATGTGTATATCAGCGTCCGTTTCACTGTCTTCAAGATACCATGAGAAATCAGTTTTATCTATTTCCTCGACGTTCTTCCAATCAGAAATAAGCTTTAATGAACCTGGTGCCCCACTTGCTTGACTTTTATTAGTGTGTGCAACAATGTCCTTATTGCGTCCAACAGTGTCCATAGTGCGTCCAGCTGCAACTTTAGATTTGGGAGTTGTATCCATAGTGTGTCGAGCTGCAGCTGTAGATTTGGGAGCTGTTGCCCTAGGTGCAGAAACATTCACAGAAATTTTTTTTGATGCCATTTTCCTAATAATATATATATATATTAGTTAATGGAAAAATATTGCGGATAAAATAAATTTAATAAACAAAATTTATTTCTAAAACTAAATAGCTTGAAATTAAAGCAGTAATTTAATTTTAATTTAATTTTACATTACATAGCAATTGAATAAAAATAAACAAAATAAAATAAAATAAAAATTTATTTTACTTTACATAGCAATTAAATAAAAAATTATAAACTTAAAATTATAAAAAATTAATATAAAAGTTTATAAATTTATATAATCTTTTAATATATTTGAAAATTACAAATTTCTATTTCACATTATATAGTAATTAAATAAAAATAAATAAAATAAAATAAAAGCAATTAAACAAAATAAAGGAAAAAAATAAATTTTTTATAATGTTGTTTTAATACTTAAATTTAAAAAAATAAAATAAAAAAGAAATTTAAATATTTAAATGTTAAAAACAAATATTATAATATTATATATTTTTTTTATTTTTTTAATTGTATTGTTATATAGTTTTTTTTTATTAATTTATTATATTGTTATATTAAAACAAATGTTTTTTTTTTAATTTATTATATTGTATTTTTTTTTGTTTAATTATATAATGTTTAAAAACAAAACATAATTGTTGTTTAGTAATTTTTTTTAAATTTTTTTTTATATATTTGTTATATTTAGAGATTTTTAACAATTATTATTTAACAATGTTTTTATTATATTATATAACAATTTTTTTTATTATTTTTATATATAACAATGTTTTTATTAATTTTTAATTGTTTTATTAAAACAAATTATAAAAACAAAATTTAAAAAAAAAACAAATTAAAAAATAAAAAATAAATAAAAAACCAAAATTAAAAAATGTTTTATTAAAACAAATTAAAAAACAAAAAAAAATAAAAAATAAAAAAATAAAATAAAATCACGAAGTGCTGTTGACCGTGCCCGCGGGGCACCGGAGGCTGGCCGGACGGCGCCACGGGGGCAGCTCAGCCAGCCTCAGGGCCCTCGCTGGGCGGGGGTTGATTCTTTTTTTTTTTTTTTTTTTTTTTTTTATTTTATTTTATTTTATTATTATTTTTTTTAAATTTCTTTTTATTATTATTTTTTTATAATTAATAAATAATTATTAAAGCATTATTTAATAAAAAAAAAATTGTTAAAAATATAAAAAATATATATTAAATAACAGTTATGTCTTGTTTCTAAACATTATATAATTAAAAGAAAAAAACAATATAATATAACAAGTAAAAAAAAAAAAAAAACATTTGTTTTAATATATAAAATAAAAATAAAAATAAAAAATAAAAAATATGATATATAACAAAACAATAAAGAAAAAAAAAAAAAAATTGAAGATTTAAAATAAAAAAGAATAAAACTAAGATTTAAAATTAAAAAAATAAAATAAAATAGAATATAAAATCAAAAAATTCTCAAACAAAAAACAAAAAATTTAAATAATGAAACCCTATATTTATGATAAAAAAAACAAATAAAAAATGTTATAATATTACTATTTTTTTTATGTGCATGGTCGTTTTATGGATTTTCTGTCTAGATGAACCTATAAGTCTTAAAAAAGAAAAAAATTCTAAATTTTTGTCCTTAAAACCCTAAAAAAATTAGTTATTTTTGCATTTTCTTTACTAAAAAAATATAAAAAAAATTAAGGTTTTTGAACCTAAAAACCTTAAAAAAGTAGTTTTTGGACACAAAAAACTATAGAAAAATAGATTTTCTTCAAAATCGTCTTTAAATTGACAGAATAGAAGGAAAACTAACATTTGAAATGCAAAAAGCTTCTCTCATCAATGCCAACACAATGCCTCCACAAAATTGCGAATATCAACACAATGCTTCCAATGCCAATGCAATGCCTTCACGAAGTTACCAATGCCAATGCAACACCTCCACAAAATTACCAATAGCGACACAACGCCTCCAATGCCAATGCAATGCCTCCACAAAGTTACCAATGCCAACGCAACACCTCCAGAAATTTGCTCTAACAAATACTAGAAAACTTGATGTGATGTGATGAATAGAAACAATCATTCCTTTTAAATAGCGTATATTGTCTGATTGGTTTACTGTTTAATGAATGTGGGATTAAAATTTCAAATTTAAAATATTTACATTTAGTTTATTATAGTTCATATTATAGTTAAAATACTTATTATTTGCATGTAGTTATCATAGTTAATATTTTATTTAATATTTACATGTACTGAATGTTGAATAATTCAAATATAATCTCAGATTAAAAATTAAAATATGAAATATTTACATGTAGTTAATTATAGTTAATATTATAGATAAAATAGTTAATATTTGCATTTAGTTATCATAGTTAATATTTACATGTAATCAATGTTTAAAATCATAGGATTAAATTTTAAAATCTAAAATATTTACATGTAGTTAATTATAGTTAATATTATAGTTTAAATAGTTAATATTTACATGTTGTTATTTTTGTAAATATTTACATGTAGTCAATTTTAAACCATTCAAATAAGAAAATTATTTTAGTTTCGAAGACATGCATGAAAGGAATATTTTGTGGATATTTTGAATAGAAAGTATGGTGAAATATTTGAAGACCAATAGTTTATTAATAAATTTTGAAATATATTTTATATGAATATAACGTAAGTTTAAAATTTAAAATTTAAAATATTTACATGTAGTCATTATAGTTAAAATAGTTAATATTTGCATGTAGGTATTATAGTAATATTATAGTTAATACTTACATCTAGTCGATGTTAAATCATTGAAATAAAAACATTATTTTAGTTTGGAAGGCATCTATGATAGAAATATTTTGTGGATATTTTGAATATAAATATCGGTAAAATATTTCAACACAAACAGTTTATTAAAAAAATGTTAAATACATTTTTTGACTAATATTTGTATCAAATATTTGAAATGAAAATTTTGGAAGGAAAGTTTTTCGCGAAATTTTTTGGGGGGAAATTTTGGAGGGAAAATTTTTCGTGAATTTTTTTGGAGGGAAATTTTCAGTCTTTAAGCTATATATTGTAAGTGGGAGAGGAATTTGTATCATTCAACCTATTCTTGTTGAAAGCCATGGTTTCTTCTGATAGAAAAGTTTTTCTTTGTACAACATCAACATCTTCGTCACGCAACAACTCTATTCAGAGTGATGAATATAATGGGAGTTCGTTCACCATGAATAGAGAGTCAAAAAATCGACTTGGTCGTAATCCTAAAGATGATGAGAACAAAATTGATGAGGTGCAGCAAAATGAAATTTCTATAAATCGAGTGCCAATTATACCACTTACTCTTAATCCTAAGGATTATGAAAGCAACAGTGATGAAGGGCATGATGAAGAATTTCCAGAGTCAAAAGTTTCACTTCGTCCTAATCCCAAGGATTATGAGGACACCATTGATGAAAAGGGAGATGAAGAATATCCACTTCAGCTTAATCCTAAGGATTATGTGAAAACAACAAATGAAGAGGGGAATGAAGAATATGTAGAGTCAAAATATCCACTCTGTCCTAATCCTGAGGAGTATGCCAGCACCACTGATGAAAAGGGGAATGTAAAATTTCCAGAGTCAAAATATCAAATTCGTCCTAATCGTAAGGATTATGCGAGCACCACTGATGAAGAGGGGAATGATAATGTTTCAGAGTCAAAACATCCACTTCGTCTCAATCCTAAGGATTATGCCAGCACCACTGATGAAGAGGGAAATGAAAAATTTACAGCGTCAAAATATCCACTCCGTCCTAATCCTAAGGATTATGCAAGCACCACTGATGAAGAGGGGGACGAAAAAATTCTAGAGTCAAAATTTCCACTTCGTCTTAATCCTAAGGATTATGTCAGCACCACAGATGAAGAGGGGAATGAAGAATTTGCAGAGTCAAAATATGCACTTCGTCCTAATCCTAAGGATTATGTTAGCACCTCTGAGGAAGAGGGGAATGAAGAATTTGCAGTGTCAAAATATCCACTTCGTCCTAATCCTAAGGATTATGTCAGCACCACTGATGAAGACGGGGATGAATTTCCAAAGCTAAAATTTTCACTTCATCCTAATCATAACGATTATAATTTAACCATTGATGAAGGGGGGGATGAAGAATTTCCAATAAATATAGATTCAAGACATTCACTTATTCCTAATCCTAAGGATTATGAGAGCTTCAGTGAGGAAGGGGAGGGGCAGGATGAAGAAATTCTAGTGAATACAAATTCAAAACTTCCACTTATGCCTAATCCCAAGGATTATGAGAGCACCACTAAGGAAGGGGAGGATGAAGAGTTTCTTGCAAATGATAATTTTAGAGGCACAGATCTGAATATTGCATTTTCTCCAAGTGACAATTTCAAAGACACTCATGGTGATGAAGAATTGAATCCTCCCAGGGAAGAATTTGAAAGCATGGGTCAAGATGGTGAAGAATTTCTTTTGAGTGGGGGTTACAAAAGTGCCAATGATTCTTGTGAAATGTTTTCTTCAACTGATGATGGTAAAGAAAAATTTTCAGGCAATGATGTTGATGAATTTCTTAACTATGTTGAGGATGATGATAGTGGAGATAATATTCCTCCTAATGGTGATGAAACTACTTTTACAAAGGATGATGGAATGATGAAGCCGTTGCAAGCAAATATTGCAACTAGGAGTAGGAGTAGACCTTTTCATATCAATCCAAAGCATTCCAGTTATACAAGGGCAAGGACAAAATATCTCACGACAAGAAGTTACGTCGTTCATTTGATTTCAAGTGAATGTTGTCGAAGGGATTGCTTGAAAAATATGGATTTCAACTTTGCTTTGGAGAAAAGGAAAACATATATGTCAATGAATAAAATTATGCAAAATTCATATTTAGTGGGTTACATGCAATCTACACTAGCAGGTTATGATTATCATATTAAGAATGTATTGCTTTGCAAAAAGGCGTTCAAAATGTTGGTATTCAATTGGTAATTGTCATTTTTCAATAATCCATGATAGATTGGAAAGGGGTCTTCACTAAGGGGGCAATACCATACCACGTGGGTTCATATTGGGGGATATTTATTGAGGAAAAAATGGAAAAATATATTGGGGGATATATAGGGGATAAAGGGTTTTTATATTGACAGGTATAAAAAATGGAGCTCAAAGTTAATGAAAAAATATAAAGGGGTATAAAAAATGTTAATGAAAAAATGCATACATACAATATCTAGTGGAAGTAGGGGTTTTTAAAATTGGGAAGGTGTATTGGGTTCATATTGGTAGGGGGTTAAATAATATGATTTTTAGGGGTATTTTTCAATATTTAGTCAATTTAAGGGTATTTTTTAATATGCCACAAACACACGCGATAGATTAGAGGTTCATTGAGTGAAGCCCCTGTGGAGAGATTGAAGGGATCCATATTATTCAGAAGCACGTTATAAACGGGAGGTGGGGCCGTTTGCAAATACTGCTAAGACATGGATGAAAGACTTCTTTTCAAATCATGGAGAGTGTATGTCAAATAAAGACACAATTACATATTCCAGATAATTTCTCGAGACGAGAAATATTCATGTTATACAAATATTATGCAGAAGCTGTTGAAGGAATTGGTAATTTTATTACATATTCTTATTTTACAAGGATATGGAAAACTGAATTCAACAATGTTCGTATTCCTAAGAAGACAAGGATGGAGATTTGCAGCACATGTGCTTCTCTTAAAGAAAAAAGAGATAAATGTCAAGGGGAAGAAAGAGGTATGTGTTCAAAAAATTGTTTTTTAAAATTTGATACTTATCAACTATGAAAATATATTTATTCATATGTTTCTTGTGTTGCCTGAACCCGTTTGTCAGAATTTTTCTTGTTGAGAGCTTCTGAAGTGGTCCATTACTCCCACTGCAGTTCTCTACCATGATCTGTGGAACACTTGACACATAGCCAACATAAGCTTGATGGAAGCTTGGCTATAAATACCTCTGTTTGGTCCCCAAGCTCACTAACTCAATCCCCTTCAGTTTTACACCATCAAGTTAGAGTGAGCAGAGCTTGGAAATTCCTTCAAATTTTCTATATCCTTTAAATTTTTTATGGAAGATTGGATTCTTTGATGCCTTAGTGAGAACACCACGCATGCAAATTCTTGATAACTCTCAGGGCTAGCTAGCTACCCCGTGGATAGGAATTTTCGAGATTTTTTAAGCCGTGTATTTCGATGCTCTGAGCTGTGGGATTATGATCTTGTCTCATATGGAAATTGATTTAAGGAGTTTTCTGGGGTATTTTTCTCGTATAATTCTAAAGTGGATTGCTCTTGTATTTTGTAACAATAGACATTATGAACGAGTGAATATAGTCACACTGGCTGGAGGGAAAGGTTCTTGAACCGGAGTACGTAAGCCTATTACTTCCATTAAAGGCGCGCGAGAGACTAGTCTGGATTCTTTTTTGTATGAGATTAGCTGGAAAGATTTTCTATATAATAAAGCAGCCTGAAAGCTTTGCATACAAAATACATTGTGAGTATTGGGCATTAATTTTTATTTTTTGATTCTTTTAAAGTATTTATTCCACATTAAGGATCGTTATTTAAACTTACATTATTTAAGCTTTAATTGTTATAGAATCGTTATTTTGCTAACATAATTTTAATTTCCCAAAATAACTTCTATCCAAAACTATTTTCCTTAAAAATTGAATATAAAAAATGAAAAAAACTAAACTTCCAACAAACACAAACCCAGTGACCAAAAAAAATGACCACACACTAAGTCCATAATCAACACTCGAACAAAAAGACGAGATAGGCTCCAAACAATTTTATAAAATGTACGAGACGGAAAAACAAGATGGGAATCGCATTTTTCCTTACTTTCTCGGCAGGACAGCTTCTAATGGCAATTCCGTGGTTGCTTTTTCTTTCCTTTCGCTCTCACTTGTGGTTCACAGTATCCTTCCATATCGGAGTCAGCACGGCATGCTGGACTGCCATGCTCACTCCCCCCATGGTAAACTTGAACAGACGGACTTCAATAATAAGTGAGCCTCTTGTTAAATGGGGAAACAAAACGCGGAGTAAAAGCATTTTTTTACGAAAGAATTTGGTGTAAAAATTATTTCCCTTGTAATATAAGTTGAGATATGGATATTTTATAAATTTATTTATTAGTGATAATTATTATTGTATATTTGTTTATTAAGATGTGTTTTACAATTTAGTATGTGAGTTAGATATTGTTTATATATATATAAATTAATGTGGAGTATAAAGAAAATACTTTAATTTGTATTTTAATAATTGAAAGTAAAATAATAATAATACTAATTTATTATTTTATTATTTTTGCTATTTTATATAGAGTTGACGGATGTTATGTGAAGATAATATTATTGATATTACATAATGTGTATTTTATTTTATGATTAATTGATATGTAATATTTAAAACTAATAAAAATATTTTATTATTAGCCATAAATAAAATATTCCAATACTTATATTAAATAACTAATTTTATATAGTTTTCAAGTTTTTTGGACACATTTTGTTTTGGTTAAAAATTTTGGTTAATAAACTATCGACCAACAAATCTTGTACAAGCTATGTTAGTAGAATTTTGAAAAATTATAGACAACAATGCAACTTTTTAAAATATATAATAATAATTTGAATGCTAAGTTTATAAAATTATATATACTCTACCCCTCTGATTTTAAACCTAACACATGCTTTTAATCATAAAAATATAACATTAATATAATTACATACTTCAGTAAATCTCATATTTCATGAATTCCTTAAAATTCTTTATGTATTTGGTTAGATTCTTTGCTTATATGCTTTAAATTCTTTTTGCTAACTAAATTTAATAACTTAATGCATTAGTTTGTTTAGCAATAGAAAATTAGAAAATGTATGTAGCTAATCGAAAATGTATTCTCTAAAAATGTATTTAGGGAATAAAAAAATACATTTACAGAATTTTATAATCATATACTTATAAAAATGCAACTTGCTTGATGAACTTCCTCTCACTTAGCATGCACTTTCTTTTAGACTCCTACCGGGCTTTGTGCTTGCAATAACATTCATTTTGAAGGGCCATTCATTTGAAATTATTTGTGTATTTTCTATAATTTCAAATGGATAATCGGGTTGGGACAATGTGCCATACAGCCTCCGTAATCCCCGACACTATGCTCCCTTTCCACTCCCCACAATCATTTCGTGTTGCATAGGCTGAATAGTCAACACTTGTTGATTCCACTTGTGGCCTAATAAATGTGTGATATAAATGAGGTGTAGTGATAATTTGATAATTCCACTTCCAAGGACTTTGATACGTGGCTTAATTAAGAAATATTTGTGTCGTGTCTATTCATGGCTAATTCTACCTCTCGCTAAATTATGATAAATGGGTTGATTCTACTTCTCATTAAAGTATGATAAGTGGCATTATACTTGCTACTAAACATCATATTAACATCATGCTTTGTAAAATCACTCGTTGATTCGTTGATTCTACTTTCCATTAAAATATGATAAGTGGCATTCTACTTGCTATTGAACATCATATTAACATCATGCTTTGTAAAATTAGCATAATAAACCATGAATTAATGAAAACAATGAAATTTATATAATTAACATACTCCATTGCCGGTATAAAAGAGTCCATAAAAATATAACATTATCTTTAATTTTATACTATTTATTCAGAATGATCTTATCAACTCTCAATTATTTAGATTCTTTTATAATATTTAGCAATATAAAATAAAAGTAGAGAGTATATAAATTATTGTATTTGAATCTTTTATGTTAATCTGGAAATTGAATTATACAAGAATATTAAATTTATTCTATTTAATTACACAAGAATATTAAATTTATTTTAATTTCCAAATATAAATGGGAAATTCAATTTCTCAAGTAAAATAATCTTAATCTTAAATCAATTTTTTAATATCTAATATTAAATATTATTTATTTCATATATTAACACTAGTGTAGGTAGATAAATTAAATGTCTAATTACTTAGTAAAATAAAAAAATTGAGAGACTATATTTTCATAGTTATTCATATTGGTAGAAATTTTCTGATAAAATTGTTTGAAGGATGTTTAAACATGTCCAACGTTTTTAAGTAGACACTCCACCCATTGTCAAAGAATTTGAGAATTGAATTATTTCAAACAAGAGTTGTGAATCCTTTGATAAGAGACATATGGAATTAATCATTAAAGAATAATATTAAAATAATAATGAACTCCCATCCATTAACCCTCCTTCCTCTCCTCATCAAGGCCAAGTATATCTCCCTTACATAAAAGGGACCAATGACCTCACAACAAAAATCTTGTTAAAACATAGTGTTAAAACCATTTTTAAGCCCCGCAAAACTTTGAAGTGACCAACCAAAGGTAAGTTTGACCCCATGTTGAATTCATACATTGGCCAAACTAGTAATCCCTTAAAAGCTAGTATTAAAGAGCATAGTTTCCATACCAATCATCTTAGGCAAAGCTCATATTAAAGAGCATGTTGTTGATACCAATCATCTCAGGATATGGAAGTCCGCCATAGTTGAACAACCAAAAAATTTTAATCCACAGGATGGCTATAAATTAAGTCATTTTCTGTAACTAGTTATCCACCATTTGACTCATTAAATGATCTTTTTTTCTTCCTTATATTTAATAATATTTTGACATAATAATTTTCTTTAAATATTTTTTTACATTTTGTTTTATCCAATGTATTTTGAGACTATTTATCCTTTCAATTTTATCTATATTTTCTAATTTTACTCTAATTTTTCTCTCTTTTTAATAAATTGTTTGACAGTGTACTTCAATCCTTTCCATTATCCTCCTTAATTTTATCTTAAAAAATAACCATTCCATTTATCTATTTTAATTCTCTTTTATTCAATTTGATTAATCATTTATTTATTCAGTGACCCTACTTCTCAACGATTATTTTTTATGTAATCTATTGACTTGACCCATTCTCTTAACAACTAATTATATAATTTAATCTCGAAATGTATGGTTTTGTGATTCATGATTTCTTTAAAGACTCTTATAGATAAATCACATAGGTTTTTTGAGTTCTACTAGTTTTGAACCACTTACTATGATTCATCATCAACACAATTTAGGAAAATTATATAGTAGAGATGAAACCACTAAATCCAAAACTAGAGATTATAAATTAAATAAAATTTATAAATAAAATATATATGAAAAAAAAACTAAAATTAAAAAAATATAAAAGAAATTAAATATTATAATATTTATAATAAAATTATCTTATAAACACCTATTATATATATATATATAATAAAGTTTTTATAACAAAAATTAAAATCAAACACTAGAGAGGACTAAACAATTAAAACATTATTGATAAAAATATCAAGGATAAGAAAACATGAGAAGAAAAGGAATCGCCAAAAAGAGGAGAGAGAAAAAACAAAAGATCAAACCTAAGAATAAAGGGATGGAATCCAACTACTATTTAACTTATTAGGCTTTTTTTTAATTTAATTTCTAGTGATTGAAATGATAAAACATGAACCCTTTAATTTATGGAACAATTCATTTCTCCAATGTAGGGGTCCCATATGAACGTGGGACCAAATAAACACCTTTCAAGTTTCCAGGTTCTACAGGGTCTTTGACAGATCTTAGCTAGCTACGAATGGCGTTCATGGTTGAAAAGATAGACGAAACATTGCAAGGATCAGAGCAATCTTATTATAGTTCCTTGGATAAAGGGAAGTTGAATGCTAGAAAGTAATTCTCATGGATCTTTCCTTACATTTGGACCTTTGCTTGCCTTTAAAAAAGCTTTAATATCTTGGTATTTATTATAGTAATAATTTAATATTATTATTATTCTTTAACAAATACTTTCATTATCATTTCAATATTATTCTTTAATGGATAATTCTGGATGTCTCCTATTAAAGGATTCACAACTCTTGTTTGTAATCATTAACTTTCAAAATCAGAGAGGGTGGGAGAAGTGACCACCTCAAATGTTGGACAAGATTAAACATTCTCCTAAAATTTCTCTCAATCATAAAAAATAACTATATTATAACTTATTTTAAATTATTATTATTATTAAAAATAAATATATTAGCTTAACATATATGTATTTAAAAACGTTTCTTTTGTAAGTTCGACATTGGTGAGGCTACATCATGGTCATGTATGGTCATGTCCAAGAATAACACCTGAATAAGGAAGGGAATTGGACTAGTGACTTAACATCTAGGAGTGCCTTAACAAGGCATCCTATCACAATCTATCCAAGACCCCATGGACCATGTATTTAAAAACTTCATTTACCATAGATATTTTTAATTTTTAAATAGCTTTGTTACAATAGCATGAGCCAATACCATGGCTTATCAATGTCCAAAAAACCATAAATCACTTCATATGACACTTACTCATATAACATATTTTTTAAATTAATAAATTTAATTAAAGGAGCTAAAAGGGCATAACAATTTGAAGATATGTTTCAAAATTTAATTTGCACACTATTAAGAATATTTTAAACTAGTAATTTCCCATAAAGGTGCAAAGGTAGACAAAAGGAATAGAAATTTGGGAAGATCATCTTGAAAAACTAAATTACTAAATATAAAAACTCCTATTTCTAAAAGAATAAATATTAGATAAAGATTATTTGAAAAAAAAAAGAGAGAAAAATCTCTTACTAATATAAACATTCTACTTCAATGGTTGCTTATTGATGTAAATTTGCAGTTACAACATTTGGTTATGCCAGGAGTAAGATGATTGATGGAAAATTACTTATATAAATAGCTAAATGACAATAGAATAAATAAAATTCCTTATTTAATTCTTTAGTTGAAAGTTCTTATTGGTAAAATTATAACACAGAATAGCATAAGTGGATTATGTGATGGTGGATGTGTTATTTGTTTGGCTATAAAACCAATTTATCATAATTTGACTAAGCATATTGAAATTAAGTACCATTTTGTAAGAGAGGTCATTGATGGAGATGAATTATATTTCAAAAAGATTCACATTCAAGAACATTGTGCTGATATGAAAACAAAGGAGCTATTGAATAATTTTTTTGAGGGTGAGAATGGAAATCTTAGGGTGCTAATCATATGCAAACAAAGGAGCTAGAAGAAAATGAGGAAGTCACGGTTGATATTAAAAAGTTGAAGGATTACAATTATCAATTGGGTCTCAAGTTTTTTGTCCAGCCTAAGAGGCCAAGCTAGGGACCCTTACTAGTTTCTTTGTAAAATCTTGGGTGATGATCATATAAACAAAGGAGCTAGAATAAAATTAGGAACTCATGGTTAATATTTAAAAGTCGGAGAATTACAATTATCAATTGGGTCTCAAGTTTTATTTCCAGCCTAAGAAGCCAAGATGGGGACCTATAAATTTATGTAGATGCTCTATGCTTGATACAACTTTACTTTCTCTTCAATATTAGACAACAATCACATAAAAAATAAAGTAAAATGATGATAGAACATACCAGTAGATCAACAGAAGACAAGCCAGAAATATGTAAGTGTGTTGGTGTGTTATGGCGGTCAACAGGATGCTTCAACCAACAAAGTCTCAATATGGTCAACCAACTAGCAACGTCACACAACCCTCTAGGAAAGCCAAACGGTCAACTCAAAAGTCAACGGTCAACACAAATAGCAGGAGCAGCTAGGTCAATGCTGAAAAGTCAAAGTCAACATTTTGCCTCAGGAATAGTGCCAGAAAATGCAGATTAGGAAAATCAAACTTTTGGGAGAGTTTTAGGTCGATTTGACCTTGCGTTGACCAAAGTCAACTCTGATCAAATTTTGCTGCAGAAACCCTAGACCGAAATTAGAAATGTGCTGCTACTAGAATTTTCCCACGTGTGGAGAGAAGAGCCACCAAGGTCATTGAACCAATCCGATGAGGAGAGAGAAATGTGTGAGGATGAGATGAGTGAAAATGTCCTCCAACGTTGACCAATATATATCCATCAGTGAGGGTGTGTGACACAACTGCTGGGGCACAAAACCTTAAGGCTGACCTGCACATATCGTGAATAAATTCAAAATAAATGTTCTGCTCATCGGATCAAGATGATATTTAGATCGATCTTGCACCTCTCCGAAAGAGGAACCCAATAAAATTATTGGTATCTTCATCTAAGCATCACAACATGGAGTTTTGACCTAGTTGTCCAAAAGTAACACTCCCTCTCAACTAGGGAGAACTCCATCCACCTGTGCAATCCAAACATTGTGCATCATCTCGCTGTAACTTACTTTTTTGGATTCTTTATTTCAGAACAGAAGTGGGTCAATCACAAAGACATCATTCTCAGCTGAAAGATTCAACCCAGAGGTTTGAAACCTCTATAGGACTCACAAAGAGTCTCATACCAACCCGAAGTTGGTTTACCTGACCCAAAGTCAATTGGAGGTCTAAAACCTCACTATACTTGATCCCAGATCAAGTGGTTAGACCGTGCCATCCTAGATAGAGAGTGCGACAATCTCTGATGTGTCCATCAATCTTTGCTACTAGTCTCTAACTTTTCCCACCTCACTGGCCAAATGAGAGGTACTTCCCATAAGCCCTGAACTCAATGGGTAGGATGCATACGGGGCACAGATAATGAGAGGTGAACCAACTCAATCATGACGATGGTGGGGCAGAAGCACACCAACAAGGTTCAGCAAGCCTAGCCCTGTGGTTTCTTATAGCTCCGAGAAGCTATCCCCAAATCCCCCCTAAAGCTCCTAGAGCTCATCGTCCAACAGGACCCTCAACATAGGGTCATTCCACGATACCAAGACTCTCACGGAAGGTTAGGAACTTGACCTTCCCCAGGGGCTTTGTGAGAATATCCGCGATCTGCTCATCAGTTCCTATATGATGGAGCCTTACGACGCCTCGCTATACCATATCCTGGATAAAGTGGCACCTGATATCAATATGCTTCCAGGAAAATCGTGGAACCACCGAGTTCTCGAACAATCGAATCACTTTCGTTATCACAAAGTATCACGGTGGTATCTATCACATTCCCAAACGGCTCACTCGCAACAAGCCTGCTTCACAACGGAGCCATGCTCACTACAATGTATTCGACCTCGTGATGCTCAAAACACACCGCTCTTCCACCAATCCATGATATCGAAGCCGATTTCCAAATGCGGTAGCATCTGTGAAGTGCTCTTACGATCCACCACACTGCCAGCCCAATCGGCATCAGTATATCCACGGAGTATCACACTCCCGGCAGTGTATCTCAGCCCATGGTTTATCGTGCCCCAAAGATATCTCAAAAGATTCTTGGCACCAACCCAGTGAAAATGATGAAGCTCAACCATCTGTTGACTCAAAGTGTTCACTGCAAAACATATGTCCGGACGGGTGTTCACTAAGAACATCAAAGCTCCTATGAGTTGACGATACTCAGTAGGATTGGCCAAGATAGGCCCAGCAGCGCTGCCACTCAACTTCTTGAAGTTGAGTTCCATCGGTGTCGACACGGACTTACGGTCCACCATACCGGATCTTTCCGGAAGAAGATTCACAATGTATTTTCATCGAGAGGAGAATCTTGCAGTCTCTACTAGACCTCCGGAGCCTGAGTAATGCATCAATCCTGGGTCCCTCTAGTCCCTTCATCTCGAACTCAGCAGCGAGCTCCCTCTTGCACTGATGAATGAGAGGGTCAACACCCGACAGGAAGAGGTCGTCCACATACAACACCAAAATGAGAGGCTTTTTTCTGTCAATCTTGAAGTAAAGGTTCGGATCAACAATACTACGTGTGAAGCCCGGCTTCATCGGGTAGCTATCTATCCTCTTGTACCAAGCTCTGGGTGCTTGCTTCAGCCCATAGAGGGCTTTCTTCAACCTGCAGACATGGGTGTCCTGATCCTGGACTTTGAACCCCAGAGGTTGCTCCACATACACCTCTTCCTTTATCGCACCATGTAGAAATGCAGTCTTCACATCCATCTGATGAAGACTCCATCCTTGCGTAGTAGCAAGGGCTATGATAGATCGGATGGTGGTATATTGGGCCACAGGTGTTAATATATCATCATAGTCTATGCCTTCCTTTTGAGAAAAGCCACGGGCAACGAATCTTGCCTTGAACTTTTCAGCACTTCCATCATATCCATGCTTGATCCTGTAGAGCCATTTCGAGGTGACAACTGCTTTGTCCTCCGGTCTTGGAACCACATCTTAGACATCATTCTTCAATATGGACTCATACTCTTCATGCATAGCATCCTTCCAAACTTGATGCTTTACGGCTTCCTCAAAAGATCCAGGCTCAGATTGTACAATAGTACTTATGGTTGCTAGATACCCTTGGTATCTATTCGACTTCTTTTTTTCACAGAATGTCCCCCTTGGGGCCATATGTCCCTCGACATCCTCGAGAGTGTCCCTGAGCCATTATGGTCTCTTCCCCAGTGAAGGAGGTGAATCAATTAGGTCCATCGGTCCTTAAGCATCGAGCATCATCTCATCCTTCGGTTCTTCTTGATTTCCAGGCCTTGCTTCATGATCTTCCTCAGATATCGGAAGATTGACTACTTTCCTTAGGGAAGCATCTTCGTCAAAGGTGACATCGTGGCATATCTCCACTTCCCTTTGACCAGGAACATAGACTCTATAGGCCTTCGAAGTTTTGTTGTAGCCCACAAACATTCCCTTCTTCCCATAAGCATCCAGCTTGCTCCTCTTCTCTTTCAGCGCATGAAAATAAATAGGATATCCAAAAACCCTAAAATGTGAGACGCCAGGCTTCTTACCAGTGAAAATCTCTTCGAGAGTTTTGGAGTCCAGAGTGGAATGTGAGCATTGGTTTTGTATGTACACAGCAGTGTTCGCAGCTTCTCCCCACAGAAACTTCGGTAAACCCTGGTCACATAGCATGGCATGGGCAGCTTCCACAATGGTCATGTTCTTTCGTTCAACAATGCCATTTTTCTCAGGAGTATAGAAATCTGTGGTCTCCCTCTTGATGTCAGCTTCTCTGCAAAAGTTCTTGAACTCGTTCATATCATATTCGGTGCCTTTATCGGTCCTCAATATCTTGATCTTCTTCCCTGTCAGATTTTCCACCAATGCTTTGAAGGTACGGAACCACATGAAAGCCTCATCCTTCCTCTTCAAGAATTATATCCAGGTTTTGTGAGAGAATTAATCTATGAATGTCATATAATAAGAAAATCCTCCCAAGGATGTCACAGGCATCATTCTAGATAGATCATAATGTATCAATTGCAAGACATTAGATGTCTTTGTGACACTTGTGGGAAAAGGTCCCCTTGTATGCTTTCCTTCGGCACAACCCTAACATACACCTTCATGATTATTTAAAAACTCAAGCATCCATATTACCAACTTCCTTGCTTCGAGAAGGGCCTTGTAGTGAAGGTGTCCAAAACTTCGGTGCCACAGTTCAGTCTGTCGAATAGTATCACACGTCATTGCTCCCAGTGGACTTCCTCCAACCTAGTAGAGTGTATTAACTCTAAACCCAATCGTGATAAATTTCTTGAATCTCTTCTTCCAGATGCGCACCTTCCCATCAATGAATGCCACATTGAAACCTTTGTCTTCCATGGCCGATATAGACACAATTTTCTTCTTCAAATTAGGTACATAGAGTACATCTTGTAAGCAGAGGACTTGACCTTGAGACAAGTGGAGGGTCACAGTCCCTGTCCTTTTCACGGGATATGTGGCATTATCTCCAAGGATAAGTTCCAGATTAGTATCCTTCTCAACCATATTAGAAATTGCTTCCTTGAACCCAGTGATGTGCCTTGAGGCACCACTATCTATCAACCAGACATCCATAGTTTCGGGTGGAGATGCAGTAGAGAGGGTTGATACAATAATGAATTCATTTCTTTTATCAACAACATTTTATTCCTCATACCTGGAGTTTCTTGACCTTTTGAAAGGTTGACCATTTCCGTTGGAGGGAGCTTTCCTCTTTCCCTTGAACTTGTTGTTCCTTTGATTGTCATTCCTTCGATTGTTGTTGTTGTCATCATCATCGGGAGAATCCTTCTTGAAAAGGAATTCTCTAGCATAGTGACATGGCCTATGACAAGTGTAACAGTTGCCCTTATTTCCTTGGGCCCCTGATCTTCCTTTGTTCTTTGGACCACCAAAGTTCTTCTTTCTAGAGTGAGCAGCGTAGGAAGCATTTCCTTCATTTTCATACTCCTTCATTCTTGTCTCTTCTTATACGCATCTCGATAGTACTTCGTCAAAGTCAGGTATCACATTGTTATTGAGAAAGGTAGTGTTGAACACATGCCATTCAGATGAGAGCCCTCCAAGTGCAGTGAGTACCATCTCTCGATCAACCATTGTCTCCCCAATAGCTAGCAGATTGTTCCTGATCTCAGTCAGCTTCAGAAAATATGATTGAACAAATGCATCCCAGCCTTTCTTTAGATTCTTCAATTGATTCTTGAATAATAGGACTTGATTCACATTGTTGGCCTTGAACATGTGGACCAACTTATCATACATCTCTTTAGATGTTCCCAGCTAAGAGATGTAGGCAACCAGAATCTTGTGAATTAAGTCCCTGATCATCAACTTTGCTTTGATCTCCCCCTTCTTATAAATTTTTTTGGTAGCAACAGTAGTAGTGGATGGAGGCTCTTGGATTTTACCCTGCACATAGTCCATGACAGCTTGGTCTTCCAACTTAAGATCCAATGTCATCTTCCAAGCATGGAAGTAATCCTTCCCAGTCAATTTGTCATCAGCCTTAAAGCCATTGGAGTTTGAGGAAGCCATCCTCTTCTTCGTTGATTGCTACAAATTAGGGCTTTGTCTTCACCTAAACAATAAACTAAAATGTTGATAGAATGTACCAGTAGATCGACAGAAGAGAAGCCATAAATACATAAGTGTATTAGTGCATTAGGGCGGTCAACAGGATGCTTCAACCAGCAAAGTCTCAATATGGTCAGCCAACCAACAATGTCACACAACCCTCTAGGATAGCCAAACGGTTAACTCAAAAGTCAACGGTCAACAAAAACAATAACAGCAGCTAGGTCAACACTGAAAATTCAAAGTCAACGTATTGCCTCGGGAATAGTGCCAGAAAATTCGAATTAGGAAAATCGAACTTTTGGGATAGTTTCAGGTAGATTTGACCTTGCATTGACCAAAGTCAACGTTGGTCAAAGTTTGCTACAGAAACCCTAGACCGAAATTAGAAATGTGCTACTACTGGAATTTTCCAACGTGTGGAGAGAAGAGCCACCAAGGTCATCGAACCAATTAGATGAGGAGAGACAAATGTGTGAGGATGAGATGAGTGAAAATTTCCTCCAACATTGATCAATATATATCCATCAGTGAGGGTGTGTGACACAACTGCTGGGGCACAAAACCTTAAGGCCGACCTACACATATCTTGAATAAATTCAAAATAAATGTTTTGCTCATCGGATCAAGATGATCTTTAGATCGATATTGCACCTCTTTGAAAGAGGAACCCAATAAAAATATTGGTATCTTCATCTAAGAATCACATCATGGAGTTTCGACCTAGTTGTCCAAAATTAACAGGACCCTTACTAGTTTCTTTGTAAAATTGAAAAACAAATGACGTAACAGATTGTATCTTGCCTAATAAAAAAAAAAAAATGACATCAACTATGTTAGAGAAAATTTAGCTGGAAGAGAGGAGGTTGAGAAACAAAGTTAGAGACCTAGAAAAACAAAATGTGGCACTTCAAAGAGAAGTTTCATCTTTGAATAATAGGGAAATTAACTTGACAACTTAGGTAAGGGAATTTGAACATCACATTGATGGTTATAGAGAAATGTTAGAGAGTGTTGAAAATAATATTATTTAGTTAAGGGAATCTCTGTCAAAGTCAGATAAACAAGAAAAACAAATAGAAGATTATCAGGAGTCAACCAAGAGAAGGTCCAAGCAAAAGAAAAGGGGAAATCATGAGTTGCAGAAATCAGTTGTAAGATTTCAAAGGCTATGAAAAGACGAGGATTGGATAATTGAGGCATATTTACAAGGTATATTAAATGACAAGGCCAATAATATTCCACAAGACACAAAGGATTGTATTTCCAAACTGCATAGGGAACAACTGTAATTGATTAATGTAGAGAAAGTTTCATATAAGGATCTAGAGAACTGTAGGTGGGAAGTTGATGCTCTGAGGAGGGAAAATACCAACCTTTTGGAGAGGCTACGAACCAGGGAGAAAGGTTGTGTCATTGGGTTGATCAAGCTTGATCAAGAGCTACGGGACAAATTTGATGGACTGCAAGCTTAGTCACTCTCACTGTTAGATAAAATCGTAATGTTTGTTGGCAAGCTACTCGAATATTTTAAAAATAATATTTACAGTATTCATGGATATGAATCCAATGAAAGGGACTATTAAAAAGGTCTAGTATCTAATGAAAAATAAAGGAATCATGCCCTTGAAATGGAGATGGGTTTTCAAAGACTAGGAAGAAAGGTCAATTCGTTGAAAAAAAACATACGGGTACAAAAGGAAACCCTGAACAAAATGTCCAATTTATCTTGTCAGTGAATCTCTCAGACAAGATGTATAAGATTCAGAGCCTTGGCAGCTAGAGCTAGAGTCTTCAGGGGTATTTTCTTTTATTTTTCCATCACCTTTAAGTTTTTGTTTCAATGTAGTCATATGGCAGAGTATATTTCTAATGTGTCAATGGCTAGGGTTTGGCATGAAACAAGAAACAATTTATTTGTCCCCTATGCATGACATATACATATCCTTTTACACAGAAACACATAATTAGGTGAATAGTGTAAATCATACGGAAGCATAAAACCAAACAAACAATAAAATAAGTAACAGATTCCAGTGAACTATGATATTTATGGCCTAATACCTCCATTTCTAGTTTTAAAGGTCTTGTAGCCTCGTAACATTTACATCTTACATATTTACTACATGGGTATAATTAAAAAGGTGATTGAACTCTTTGGGTTGTTGTTATTTTGCTCAAATGCTTAAATGGACTTTCAAATTTGAAGGGAATATTATATTGTATTGCATCACCATGAAATCCATAAAATGAAGCTCAACAATTATAGTGCTGCTTTTTCTAATATTCATTTCAATTAAATTAAAGTGAAATTAAGGTACAACCTAAATCCCCATTATATAAGTTGGAAATAAACCACATAAATGTTACAGATTTGTGCTCTTGACTCTTAGAATAAATGATTATTATTGGTGGCTTCAAACATTAAAATAAAAAAAGGAAAATTGATGCCTTGTTTCTTGCATCAAGCCCTGCAAATTATAACTTTTGCTCTACAGGTAAAAAATTTGCAAGATGAAATGCTTAGGTAACCAACAGTTAATATAAAACTGCTAAATTGGAGATGCTTGTGTTTGTGTTCATCGCTTTGGCAAACACTTTTTCCTATCTTCTCGCTTGACACCATGGTAAATTTTATGCTACCTCTTGACTCTGCTCTATTGCAATATGTTATGTTGCCTCCCCTTTTTTATTGGTTTTGCTGAGATATACCCCACCATTTTGGAGATCTATGCTTCTATTATGCCTAGGGAACTGTTTTTTCCACCTTGCCACCAAAGGGCTCAATTCTGCCCTTGAAGGAGGTGGGCCTTTTGTTCCTCTTTTTTCAAAGAGGGCGGTTGTTGCCCAACTCTTAGAGGGTGTGAAAATTCCCCGAAACTCTGGAATCCTATTGCAGCAAGTGAAAGATATTCACCTAATTTTTAATTTTAACTTAACAATCTATTTGCAGTTTACTACAACAAACACTGAATGCATCACACTACAACCTACACAAATAAAATGCGGAAGAATTTCAAGTGCATAAACAAAAATGAACAAGAATAGATCACACAAACATTTGACACATTTATTTTTGGACCAATCTCCTCGGAAAACCCAATGCGGTAAAACTGGTGCAGCAGCTGAGGGTTTATATATTATGCTGTAAATATTTCTAAGTACAAGTCTATGATTGACACATCCGTAAAATCATGCATAGAAACTGACATAAGAGATGTTGTGAGACAAACATCACTCCTCCATGGGAACTTGGCACTAATAAGCACCCAAACTGGATTGCCTTGCACTGCCTCTACGTAGTGACTACGTCACCCACGCATTCTCTGTGTCACAACTATGACTTCCCTTCTGTCTCTGCACTGGTCTTTCTGCTGACTAGAAACTGAGGCCTTCTAGCCTTCGAAAAATCTCTTTAGGAATGGCATTATCCCAACACCGTCTCAGCAACAAAATTATGACTTCCCTTTAGGCTCTGTAAAATGACTGCGTAAGCACTGCATCATTGTCTTTGCACTACATCTATGGCTCCCTTTGTCTCTAATATTATGTACTCTCTAGCTCAAGAATCCTTCCAATCAAAATTACTGCCCCTCTATAAAAAAAAATTCTTGATCAAAGTTTCTCTCTGAGCACTAATCACTAAAGAAATCGATCTCTTGATATTTACTCCGCAAAATATATTTTCCGAATGACCCTTCAAGCCATTCTTATAGTCTTCTCGTTGAAACTTCAACGATCCATATTAAATCTATAATCAATGGCTAAGATTCATTTTTGACTTGATCAACCTTTTCTAGAACATTCACACCCATATTCTATTAATTCACTTTAATTATTTTATTTTCCTAAGTTTAGACTTAGGTTCCCTTTAAAGATAATTAATTATTTTAATAGAATACAATCCAGTTGCAATTTCACCAAAGGATTTATGGGTTATATAGAATACATGTGTCCAAGATTATCTACAAATTTTGAGACTTAGAGCACATATGATTCTACCCCAAAATAAACACTACCTCTTAGCGAAAAATGTGCTCTAGCAATACACCCACTGAATACTGCTTTGACTTTGTAACATATCCCTCTACGCTGCTAATGTCTGACACTGCTTCCCATCAACTCTGCGCAAACGCTGCATCTGTACTGTTGCTGACACTGCCACTGTAAACATTGCATCTGTACTAGAACGCCCTCTAATTTCTGCATCTGTGTCGTTGTTGACTCTGCCACTACTAACTACTATTGTAATGCATTACAATTGATTACTGCAACTGAAAAACATCCAAATTGGACAATTTTGATGCATCTCGGTGATGAAGATCTGACTACTATTAGCCTCTACACTATCCCTATGAAGATGTTACGCTGCTACTAGCTTCTGCACTGTGCCTTCTTGTATTTTTGCCAACTCTGCTCTACGATGCTCAGACTCTGGCGCTTCTAACTACTGCACTGTCACTTCTACCCTCCTCTGCACCAAATGGCACCCATCCATCCAAATACTTTGATTTGGGCTCCCATAGCAAGGTGATGATTTGAGAGGTGGACTCCTCAAGGATCTTGCCAAACTTGTAGATATTTGGGTCTATAACTCAAAATCACCCCACCTCCCTCTTGGAGCTATATGGGAAATCATAGAAAATTCCTCCTCCTTTATCTTTGTTGCACCAGCCTGAGGATCATGCTTCTCATCCTTGTCCTTCCTCCTAAGAGGACACTGTGTGGCATAATTTCCCATCTCACCACACCAAAAGCATTTGATATTTGAAATATCCTTCTTCCTCTTGCACTGCTTTGGCTTCCCCTTTGATGCAAGGGTTGCATTCTCCTCCTCTTCCTTCTTGACCTTCGAACCACTATTGTTGCTTCCCTCAGGTTGACACTTGAGTAAGTCCCTCATCATATCTTCATGTTGAAGAGCTTCACACATCGACTCCTAGTCCGACGAATTCTCTTTGCCCATGATGCTATGGACAAAGACTTGACAGTCATCAAACACTGAGTTGAGGTCCAATATGACCATCTCTGTGGCCTTAGGAGATTATCTCACAACTACAAGCTAATCTCAATTTTCCTGAAGTCTAGATAGGAATGGATCAATGCGCTCTCCCTTCAAGCATCCTAGTGGTCCGCATTTTCTCCTCCGAGATGTAGAAGGCAGAGCACATTGATCCATTCCTGTCCACATTTTCTCCTCCAGAAACATCTTCCGCTACTCGAAATATCCCTCATACAATGTAGCAAAAGCTTCCCACATATCCTTGGCTGTCCCTTTGCTGGAAATGTGAGACACAATATGATCCTTCACTCCATCAAGGATTAGTCTTTTGGCCTTTGCCTTATTCTTCTTAAAGGCCCTTCATGGTGTTGCACCCATCGGTTCAGCCTGAGCACTGTCGATAAAGTGCTTGAGGTCATGCTCATCTAGAATTAAGGAGATCCTTGCCTTCTAGATTACGTAATTGGAGGCACCCTCCAACCAGTCCTAGTCAAGAAATCCACTTGTGGTCATCTCACCCAACTAAAGTCGATCTGTTGCCTCTCACCCTATGCGCAATCGGATTTACGCACTCCTTATTGGATCAAGCCAAAAAATATGCTGCTACAGCATGGGAAATATGAGTTTCTTGGGAAAGAAACTCACTGAGGTTAGAAATCCCCAAAATGCATCTCAACTACTCTTCTTGACGCAACTGCACCAACAATCACTGCTGCGTAGCAAACTGCATCCCTCTAGTGGCTGATCTGTGTAGATCTGCTGCGCTGCTCCCTCTGCCTTAGACAAAAAAAAATATGGAACAATCTTGACTCTCTGTCGGCTCACTCAAAGAGATATTTTCCTTGGCGGCCTAGCCCTCTTGGCTTGGACTATGAAATGAACTGGGAGATCGATATCCTGCTTACGCAACTCTTTGATCCCAACTTCACCAACACTAAATTTTTTGGATCTATTCTTTTCTCCTCCTGCACTCAGCTTAAACAAGCTTTGATACCATGTGGAAATTCTGTGATACTATGGAATATTATTGCAGCAACTCGAAGATATTCACCTAATTGTTAATTTTAACTTAAAAATCTATTTGAAATTTACTATGACAAAAACTAAATACCTCACACTCTAACCTACACAAATAAAATACGGAATAAATTCAAGTGCGGAAACAAACCTGAACAAGGATATATCACACACACATTTGACACAGTTATTTTTGGACCAATGTACCCGAAAAAACCCAATGCGGGAAAATTGGTGCAACAACTGAGGGTTTATATATTATGCAGTAAATATTTCTGACTACAAGTCTATGATTGACATATCCATTAAATCATGCAGAGAAACTGACAGAAGAGGTATTGTGAGACAAACCTCACTCCTCCACAGGAACCCAACAATGATCCACTCCAAAACTGGACTTCCCTGCGCTGACTCTACGCAGTGAATGCCCTAGGCTACCTTCTGGCCTATGGAAAATCTCTCTGGGATCTGGCACTGGCCCAACGTTGTCTCCTCAGCAAAATTATGAATTCCCTTGAGGCTCTACACAATTACTGCATAAGCACCACGTCATTGGCTCTGTGCTTCCTCTATTGCTCTCTTTGTCTCTACTGCTATGCACTCTCCGGATTAGGAATATTTCCAGCTAGAATTACTGCCCCTCTTTGAAAAATATCTCTCGATCAAAGTTTCTCTCTGAGCATTGTCCACTAAAGAAATCGATCTCTTGATCTTTAGTTTGCAAAATGTATTTTCCAAATGACCCTTCAAGCCATAGTCTTCTCATTGAAACTTCAACAATCTAGATTAGATCTCTAATCAATGGCTAAGATTAGCTTTTGACTTGATCCTCCTTTTCTTGAACATTCACACACACATTCTATTAATTCACTTTAATTATTTTATATTCCTAAGTCTAGACTTAGGGTCCCTTTAAAAATAATTAATTATTTTAATACAATACAATCCAGGTGGAATTTCACCAAATGATTTTTGGGTTATCTGGAATATACGTGTCTAAGCCTCTCTAAAAATTTTGATACTTAGATCATATCCGATGCTACCCAAAAATCGACAGAGGGTAATGATCTGCCAAAAATAGGGGAAATTGATATGCTATTAGAGTTGGATGGTGCTCATATCTCGAGCACCTCTCCTCTAGTAAATGATTCCTTGTTCTTTGAATCAACACCTGCAAATTGTAAATTTTTCTCTACAGGTCAAAAATTTGCAAGATGAAATGCTTAGGTAACCAATAATTAATATACAATTGCTACATTGGAGATGCGTGTTTTTGTGTTCATCGCTTTGGCAAGAAATTTTTCCTATCTGCCTGCTTGAAACCATGGTGAATTTTGTGCTACCTCATGACTCTGCTATGTTGCAATCTGATATGCTGCCTCCCCCTTTTTTTTGGTTTTCTTGAGCTCCCCCACATTATTTTGGAGGTGTATTCTACTATTCTGCCTAAGGGAATGAATTTTTTGCCTTGCCACCAAACAACTCAGTTCTACCCTTGAAGGGTGGGACTTTTGTTCCTCTTTTTTTAAAAAGGGTGGCTGCTGCCCAACCCATGGAGGGTAATTATTTGCCCAAAATAGGGGAAATTGTTGTGATGTTAGAGTTGTATGGTTCTCATATTTCGAGTCCCTTTGATTTGCTCCAAAAATTGTATGCACATCAAAGGCATGACGTTGGCACTGTTAGAATTCCATCTATGTCCACTTCAAAGAAAAATTCAATGCTGGGCACTCCACAACAAGTTGCTAGAATTTTGCTCAGCTGTAATTAACCCAACTAATTGTTGTCTGCAACCATTTCTCTTTTGCCTTCATATAGCGTGAAATTAATTTCTACCTAATTATCACACTTTGTACTGTAATAATCCTCTCTTTAAGTTGGAATGAGAGAATTTATGGGAACGACTGCAAAGATGGCACCCCTTTGTGACTCTGATTCCAAGACTCAAAGGTGTAAGTCCTGAAGGACTAGTAGATGCCTTCATTATTCAAGGAAACTACTTAAACAACAGCTCCATGTGTAACAACTTCATCAAGATTTTGAAGCTGTGTTATAGAAAGTGGATGAAGGTAGTGCATCCTCCACAGTAATGGTTGTGTGTGAATATGAATCATTTTCATAAAAAATGAATAGGAGAAATGAAAAGGCAAATGAATCTTGTCCATAAATGGTATGAGTGTTCCCTTTTTTACCTACGCCCTGGTTCACAAGCCTCTCAGTGAAGCTAATGGCGAGATGTCGAATCCGGGGGACATACTTAAGACGGGCGAGATTGTCACGCTCATAAAACAAGGTTTCATCCTGGAAAAAATCCTTGAACTCAAACCCAACACCAACGAGATCCCTTAGCCATTCAGAATTCATCTATCCCCATGCATGTTTTCACCCATAATGGACTCTTCCCCTTCTGATGTTGTATCGTATTCCTCTTTGGGATACAGGAAATTCAACTTCACCCTCAATGTTGAAATATTGAGTCATTTCTCCTCTCCACATGTAGAGAATATTAGATCTTCGCCAACATTGTTTGAGATGATGGCTCACGAGTAAGAAATGTTGCCCAAGCATTCCATTAATTGATTCGGATTTATGCGAAAACACAACATAGTACAAATATAACCATAAATACAAAGATGCAGCAGAAATATAACTTCATTTCATTAATATCAAATGACTTAAATATGCTTATAGACAGAATGAAAATAATTTAACTAGGGTGCTGGTAGCTTATCTCTGAGAAGAGATGTGGCGGATACAGGCCTCTAAACTGTATTAAAATGAGGCTCGAAGGCCTATTTATTATTGAGAAACAATGGAAAACCCTAAACATTCAAAAACCTAACCCTAGGAGATGAAACGCCAAACTATGGGCCCCATCAAGGTAAATTCATACATTAATTTCTCGAGGTTGTAACTTTGACATACTATCACCATTTGGTGCACATGATACCTTGTTAGAAAGATCTGTCCGAAGACTACAACTTCTCACAATGAATATCGAGTCTTAGACTCATATTCGTCGAACCTTTCATGCCCAAAAAAACGTCGTTTAGGGCTTCAAAATGGCTTCAGAAGTTCAGGACCCAAAAAACTGTTAAAATTAGTAAAGTGTGCTACAATTCAGGAAACTTAAAGAAACATTGGTGGGGGTCCAAATGGGGCCACCAATATCCACCTAGATCATTAATACCCATGACAATGCACACATTCGATACTTTAGCACCAACAAGAAAACAACCTCTTTGACCTCTATACAAAATAGGTAGATGCTGAATTATAAATTTATACCTCATGCAACAAATCATTACATTACATATAAGTAATCACAGACAAAAGCATATTGCATCTTCCATACATGAAAATTTGCGAAAACAACAAAAAACATAGTTAAGAAGATAATTATACTTCCCCTCTGTGCACCAAATCATTGCCTTGGAGATCATTAAGTAATCACAAACGAAGCAAAATGCATATTTTGAATATTATGCATTCAAATTTGTGAAAGAAATGAAAATTATAATGGAGGAAACCCATTGTTTTCAAGGGAGTGCAGGGAACCAATAGAATCCAAAGGAGATGAGTGCTTCATAAGTCATGTTTTTAGAGCATGAAAAATTATTTTATTCAGTATATTATTGAATAAAAGAAGCAAAACTCTATGCTTGAACTTGTTGCCTGTATTAACCAACAAATCTTAGCAAGACCAACCAAATTTCATAATCGGAACAAGACACAATTTTCCTTATTCCAAAACTGTTACACTTTTCCATGTCTTGAGGGCAATCACAATGGTGAACTAGTTTTGTTTAAGCCCCTGTATTGCTTCTAGGAAAATAGTTTAAGGTTTCTTCACCATGCTCATACTGTGCATATCCTGCAACCACTGTAGTCGATGGAATTGTTTTATGTCTAGGGATTATGTAACCACATAGGCATTGAGGCTCTGGTCCCAAAATTGTCAATATGGGCACCAAAAGATTCTCCTTTAAAATCTAGGAATTTTACTATAAAGTTTGGTAGCAAATAGGTTTAGAGGATGTCTAAAGACAAGGCATAACACCGTAGTATGTGTGATTACTCAAAAGTGAATTTCTTTAACATCAACATCAATTTAACAGTGATAAAATTTATGGATTAAAATAATAAAGAACGCTCCCAAAAGGGGGGAGAAGATAGACACAGGAACCTATATAACATGTCTTCAAGAGGAAGGTTTTGTTGTTTTTGTTGATGGAAAGGTTTAGAAAACAAACATAATCAACTGATCAAATATTATATTAATTAAAATTAATATCCCAACAACCAATCAATTAAATCAATTATTACAACCAATCAATTAAATCAATTATTATGTTAGGAGACACCACTCCCTTGTGGAAATCTCCATGACAACACATAAATACACTTTGCAGATAAAATATCCATTTCTCATTTGTAGCTTTGAGCAACATATCAACTCAGGAAGATAAATTAGTTTATTCTCACCTTACAACAGACTCATTAATTGTGTTATCCATGAGCTACCGTGAAACATTAAATACAAAAAGAACGAAAACACATCCACATTAATATTGCACACATAAAATGTCAACTGCGGAAAAAATCCTTTTTTGTTAAAAAAACTGTAAGGGTGACTGCAGGGATTTCCAAACACATTGTGCCCTAATTTTGATGGAAAAAGGTTTTATATCCTCTGGTCTCATCTCTGTTCCTTCGGTTTCTTATTGTGACAATCGACCCCTTACCATATGGGTTTCATCCTCCTCCCTTCTCCCCGCTCTTTATCTTCTCTGAACTCATATGCATCTTGTCTCGACATCTACTCTATTTCTCCCTTCTCTGCGCTTCACCATCCAACTGCTGGTTGCAAAGAACCAAGAATAAACTTCTAAAAGAGAAACTTCCCAACCATTTCTCCATGTTGAGGAAGAAAAATTGGTTTATTCTCACCTTGCAACAAACTCATTAACTATGCTATCCATGAGCTACTTTGAAACATTAAATACAAAAAGAACGAAAACACATCCCCATCAATATTTCACATTGAAAATGTCAACTGTGGAAAAAACCATTTTTGGTTAAAAAAATTTTAATGGTGACTGCGAGGATTTCCAAACAGATTGTGCCCTAATTTTGATGGAAAGGGTTTTATATCCTCTGGTCTCATCTATGTTGCTTTGGTCTCCTGTTGTGATAATTGACACATTACCGTCTGGTTTGTGTCCTCTTGACTGCAACCTACCTTTTCCCATATATTTCTCTGCTTTGAACTCATTAGCGTCTTGTCTCGACAAATAACTCTATTTCTCACTTCTTTGTGGTTCTCCTTCAAGCCACTGGTTGCAAAGAACCAAGAATAAACTTCTAAAAGAGAAACTTCCCAATTATTTCTCCATGTTTCGGGTAACTCGTTTTTCCATTTGGGACATTGTCAGTTCAAGACGTCTGCAAGTTCCACATGTGATTTTTTATTTGGAGGGAAGAGGATGAAAATAAAACAATCTCATTGGCTAAATTTGCCCAGCCAAACCCCTAAGACGAACACCTTCGGTGTAAATATTTTGTGAAAATTAAATTGGTCCCATCCGCCAAACAAAGGTTGAATGCAGTGTTGTCCCTACTAAATAATTAAAATAAAAAATGTTAGAAATTTATGTTAATAATTTAAAGATATATATAACTTTATTGTGCATTTATTATATATATATGTTTAATAAGATTCTTAATATGTAACAATCATCATTTAATATTAACAAGGAGAAAATAAATACAATATTAATTAAAATAAATAAATAAATAAAATTAGTTTGTAAAACTGCACTTAACTATGTTAACAACTTAGTAAGTGGCTAAATATTAAAACATGAATGATAGTGAGTTGCATGATAGCATTTATGAAAGCAACACTAAAATCATTAATAGTGTGGAATTTCTTGAGTTTAAAGAGCTTGAGGAGTAGTATAATTTGCAAAATCCATGGCTTTGCTCAACATAATCTATGGTCATGAAATGAGAAACTATTATTTGTTTGATAATTTCATTCCATAAACCTAGTCACTCATCTCTATTCAAAGAAACTCAAAGAAACTAAATACAAATGTTTTTCTATCAACTAAAAAACATGTAATAATATTATGTTTGAGTTCAAACTTCTTTAATTCCTACTAATCTTAACAATAAAAAGTCCCAGCACAAATATCCCAAAATCATAAATCATCAGAAAAATACTAGGTAGTTATCCACAACATCCCAAAATTATGAGAGAAAAATAATAGGCAATTATCCACATGGCTCAAAAGTTATGACAAAACCATAGTTTATGGTCCAATCAAATATTTAAAAATTAATTTTTACAATAATATTGAAAAATAAATATTTATTTTTCACATTTAAACATTAAAACTATATTAATCCATACTAAACTTTATTCTAAAATTCTATAAACTTTATTTTATAATTACACTATAAAAAATAGAAATAAAAATAAAATTACTAATAAAAGATTAACGACCCTTCAGGTTTATGAGCCAAATAATCCCTCCTATCCTATTTGTAAACCGAAATCCAATGCAACTGGTTAAATATTATTACTTGAAGGACGATTATTTTCCCAGCAGCTTCATCGGTCAGAGTCGTCGCCTGAAACAGAACCATACCGCTCTCCAATCTTCGTCAACCACTTGTACACTTCATACATGGACGGTCTTCCATCCGGATTGTAATTCACACATCGAAACGCCACCCGCATCACCTCTGCAACCACTGAACTCTCTTCCTCTGCCAACACACCGATCTGATTGGCGTAGCAACTTTGTGTTGTGGGAACTACACAATGGATGCCCTGATCATCATCTGCTGCATAAAGACGGCTTGTCCATTCATCTGATGATGATACACCCATCTCATGAATGCCCTCATCACAGCTTTCTGTTGCGGCTGGCTCAACAGTACAATGGATCCTCTCATCTGCAAAAAGGCGGCGTATCCATTCATCTGATGATACAGTGTTTTCATTAGCACAATAGTTTTGTATCGCCTGCTCTAAACAATCGCCCTCACGCGCAAAACGACCATGTATCCATTCAAGGAAAGTCATTTCCCTTCTGCTTTCTTCATCCATTACGGTGTCACAAGGCCTTAAACCAGTGATTATCTCCAACACAAGTATTCCAAAACTGTACACATCGCCTTTCAATGTCGCAACACACGAGTTCCTCCACACTTCCGGAGCATCGTATCCAAACTCCTCCACAAGCTGATCATCCTCTCCAGACGAAGAAATGGGAACACAAGTGTCCTTCGCATTCAAAAGTCTGGCCAGTCCAAATCCACTTATGTGCGCTTCGTACTCTTCGTCCAGAAAGATGACTCCACTGCTTATATTGCGGTGAACAACGTGGGGATTGCAGCTGTGGTGAAGCCATGCCAATCCTCTTGCCGTGCCTCTACAGATCTTCAGTCTCGTCTCCAAGTCGAGCTTATGCTGTTCGCCTTGAACGCCATGGAGGCAGTTGAGGAGTGTCCCCTTCCCCATGTATTTGTACACCAACAGCTTCTCTTCGTCTGCAATGCAGTAGCCTAGAAGAGGAACCAGATTGCGGTGCCTCAGGTGGGCCAATGCCTTCATCTCGCACTTGAAATCTTTTTCAGTCTCTACTGAACATGGCCGGAGTCTTTTTACAGCCAAAAAGGATTGATCTGGCAGCTTGGCTTTGTAGATTATACCCGTCCTTCCATTCAAAACGATATTGTCTTCGCTGAAGTTGTTAGTGAGAGCCACAAGATCAGCCAACCTCATCTTCCTCATGGGCATCTCGAACGAGCAAACTTTTACAGATCTCCGAGCTCGGACATATTTCTGCCAATCGTTGGGCACATTGGTACTTGGCGGTGGGATTTTAAGAGATCTTCTGCTTTTTGCTTTAGAAATCATCCACCGAAGACCAAAAAATATCCAGACATCTAACACAATGCTGAAGAGGAGAAAAGCCGCGACAACCATGGGGTTTACTGGCTCGTTAGTCGATCCGCATGCGTTTGAAAGGGGAGGCCCACATAGCCCAGGGTTACCCTGAAAATTAGAGGCCCTGGCGCTGATGTTGTGACCGAATGAAGGTATATTTCCGGTAAGCTTGTTGTTTGCTACATTGAAGTCCTTCAGACGGTCCAACCGTGTCAATAGCCAGGGAATTTCTCCTGTAAGTTGATTGCCATTCAGGTGGAGGATACTGAGGTATGTGCAATTATGAAGCTCAGCAGGAATAGGTCCCGTAAACTGGTTGTGGGAGAGATCAATGGTTACCAGAAAAGGAAGCCATTGGCAGAGCTCCTTAGGAATGGACCCCGTAAGCCTGTTTTGAGAGAGACTCAAGCTCGTCATACTCGTACAGTACCTTACTCCAGATGGAAACTCCCCTTGAAGCCCCATATCTTGAAGCGAAATTGACAGCACTTTGTTATCATCACTATGCCAACAAGTAATTCCCAGAAAATTGCAAATAAACCCCTTGGTAGTGTTCCGGAAGTTCCAGGTACTGTAGAGATTCCCGTCAGGGTCCTTCAATTCCTGGGAAGTAGTCTGAAGACACTGTACATCCTGTCCTGGAGAAATGTACTGGGACGAAATGAGGCATATCAGTTGGAAAATCACTAGCATGAACCCCAGAAGGCCCAAAAACCCAAAGTTTGTCATGGCTTAATCAGTGCTGATCTCCTGTCGTTTCGAACAATCCCGTGGCTGCCTAATCTCAACAAATGGCCGCTGCTCAAAGTACAGGATTGCTGCTATCCAACTGCAAGCATGAATCCCTTACTCCTCATATAACAATGAAACGTCCGTGAACGTGAACAGATGTTAATATCTCAATGGCCAGCCCCTAAATTACAATATCTTAATGGGCAAACGAAAGGGGTATCGCCGTGTGCGTTTTGTCTTCGCGGGCAGCTTCCGATGACAAATCTATGGCGGCTGCTACGTCTTCTTCACTGCATCGTAGTCAAAACGGCATCCTGCACCCCTTCAAATTTAACCGGGCCCCTTTCATGATCACCTCAAATTTAACTGGACCCTTTCATAGATTTAATTTAATTATTAATAGTTAAGCAGTTATTAGGATATTAGGGGGGAGACTAGAGATTTAATTATTCAGAGATAAAAAAAATTAGGTTTTTCTCTAAATTAATTAGGTTTTTTAATTCATTTATTTTAAATTTAAAAAAAAAAAAAATATCGACCCTTCATATTGAGTATCTGGTATCGAGAATATAAACTATTTACAAATTAAGAGTTTTCTTAATAAAATAGGGTTGAATTTCCATTCTTAAAAATATTATTACATATTTTTTTTAAAAATATATATATATTTAATTGATATGTTATTATTTTTTATAAATAATAATTTAAAATATTAATTATTTTTATAATTTTTTAAAGTTAACCAAAATATGAAATATGTTCTGAAATAAATATTTTAATATTTATCATAAATTGATATATATAAACCTTTGCCAACCATTTGAATTATATATCGACACTAATTATTTAATTAATACAAAAATTAACATAATACTTTATGCATAATAACTGACTCCAAAATTATTATTATTGTAGTTTCTCCTCCACAAACCCTATATTATAGATTGCCCTCCACAAATCCCTTGATTACAAAAGCCTTCCAAAATAATATATATTCCTAAGTTCCCATTCAGCAAAGATATTTTGGCCTGAAAGTCAGGGATCATTTAATAAAAAGATATATTTATTCTCCTCTTTCCGGAACCATAAAAGGCTAATATTTTTTTCCCTTCCTTTAACCATAAAAACCCACAACCTTTTTCCATCGCATAAAACAAAAATTGAGAAACCCACGGGATGGACAAACGAAACGTGTGATTCTTATTTTCTCTGGTGTTCTTTTCGCGCGTCGCTTTCGATCGCAAATCCACGAGACTCCTCCGGTTTTTCCACTCATCGTAGTCAACACGGCATCCTGCACCCCTTTGGTCATTTCAAATTTTATGGTCAATCTTCAATCCAAATTTTCAATTTTTTTTAAATTTCCAGTTCACCTTACAATTTTTAGTATGCTTTGAAATCAAGGCAACATTGCATATAAGTGATGTAAAGTAAATCTGTTTTGCTTATGGCTATAAGTTTTAATGGGTGAAAGGGGACGTGTGTGGCTCAGTCTTGCAGCGACAAGTTCGTCAAGAGACGATGACGAACGGGTGGACGAATTATCTCTGGAAATTTTCTTAACACATAAAATAAGGATCACAAACACTAATTCAGTTGAATTAATTATTTTATATTAAACACTTAATTATAATATAGTTTTAGTTATGCATTCAATATCCAATATTTACTTTTGAAAAATTATTTTTAAATTATTAATAATTTATAAATATAATATTAAATTTTAATAATTAACAATTACTCAAATATTTTAAAAATAATTTATCAATATAATTTAAATTCATATAATTTTTTTTTTTTATATCTTACCAATAAAAGACTAAAACCATAATTTGAAAAATCTAACCAATAAATAGACTAAAACAATAACATTTTCAAATTATAAATATATTGTAAATGTTTAAAATGTTTTTGGATGAATTCTGAATCCACGCCTCAATTATGACATGCAGATTTCACAACTCTTTATAACCAAATGATATATGAAATTTTTTGGGTTTTCGTCAGTCAAGGTCTTTTGCATTTATAATGATTTAAATTAAAAAAAATAAAACTATTTTGAATTTTGTTTTTTATTGACTTTAAAGGTAGGAGTCTTTTGTATTTATAATAATTTAATATAATAGCCCCAATTACTTGGTATGGATAAAAAGTAATAATATATACTTATGCTATTATTAATCAAGAATGAGTTGTAAAAATAATTGTAATTTTATTTCTTTTTGAAGAATTTGTAATTTTATTTCATTAGTTTCTAGAATTAAAAATTGATTTCAAAACTAATTTAAATATCAAAAGTCTGACTTCTGTGATCCATAACATTTTTAATCATAAATCTTCAATCACATAAGAAATTAATTTCTTATGTGATTTCGAGTTTATGATTAAAACTAATTTAAATATCAGTGAAACTAAAATGGCATAAGATATTGTTAACAGTTTATGGAAATAGAAATTCATTAATATTGCTAATTTCCATGTTGAAAAAATAATTGGAATCAAGAACCACTTATTGGTAACTAATATTCTTGCCATTTTCCACCGACTCTCGATAGAGAGAAGGGGGTGATTTATGATTTAGGAAGAGACATTATTAGAGGTCGAGTAAAAAAAGAAATGGAAATTGAATTATGAAAAACTACTTCATGGATTTTGGGGGTTGGGACGCATTCATTGGATTGAACAATCGTGATTAAATTCAATATATGAGGAAGAGCGTTTCTGAATGGAGGGATCCAGATTTCCAAATAGATAAATGCTTTGGTTCTACGCCCTAGTTTATGGATGGTGACATTGGTCACAACCATTGTTGAGTAACTCCATTGTGTTGTCCTTCCACAGGGCAGCCAATGGATATTTCATGCACATTTCCACTAAGTTTCATGTGCATGGCCACTAAGTAGTCGCTATAGGAGAGCCTGCACAAACAATTTCCATAAATTAAAAGATAAGTAATTTGTTAATTTTTATTGAAAGGATTTAAAATGATTATGCCAAAGATCAAATAAATCGTCTTGAGAATTATTTCATATGCATTTTTATTTGTAGAAAATGATAAGAATCAAGGCTCTCATTTGGAAAACAAGAGTGCATATAAATATTTGTTCTGGTGATATATATATATATATATATATAGCTTTTCTTGGGAAAATATTATGGGAAAATAGTAAAGGATAAGTATCATTTTTGTTCATCTTTCTTGGGATGAGTTTCATATAAAGAAAAGAGTATTTCATTAGTTTATTTGGATGTGACTGAAACAAATTCACTAATTATTATTTACGTGACTTATTTTCCAATCTCATTATAAACAAGTTTTATTCCCATATTAAGATAAAATAAATATATGAGAAAATATTTCATGGGAAGATATAATAAGTTGGGTTTCCTTTTTTTGAGGTGAAATGTGTAATTGTGGTTAAAGATAAATATCTTATGGTATTACCTTTTAAAAATTATACACATAGATAACATAAGTCATAAGATCTTTTTTGGAAATAATATCTTTATCTTGTGTGTGAAAGATAAGTCCATTGCGTTGATTCCTTTGCAATTAGAGTTTACAAAAGTTAAGTTACATGTTCTGGTGGGTAAAAGAATAAATTATTTGTGTTTGATTTAATTGCATAAAAAGTTTACCCTGGTATTATTTAAAAAGAAGGTTTTCTTACTTCTTATGAGCAAAAGAAAGGTTGGTTATGATTCTTTCTTGAAAACAAATTTATGACAACTTTGGACATAAAATATAGAGAAACTATGTTGGGTTCTTGAAGATAAGTATGTGATTATTTTTATGCTATCATAACTGTTATGTTAGTTACAAAGAATAGTCACGTTGTTTACAACCAACATAAAATATAGAGAAATTATGTCATTCTTATCATTCTTAAAGATAAGTATGTGATTATTTTTATGCTATCATAACTTTTATGTCAGGTCAGTTACAAAGAAATATCGAGTTATATTTCTTTATAGAAGAATTATGTGATTATTCTATTTTGTTAGTTTCTTTTGGAACAATATCATGTATATGCATGCAAGATTTGTATTATCTTTCATTGGAAAGAATATATAGTTGTATGTGAAAAATGATAGCATGTTTAGTTAGCCTACATTTGAAAATATTTTTTGGAAAAGAAGATGGATTACACGCATAAAATCCATATTAATGTGTTGGTTTCCTTGGAATATATATATGGTAATGTTTGTATAATATTTGGAAAAGAATACATGTATTTGTATGTATTATTACTTAAGTTTTACGGAAAAGGAAACATGTTCTTCATGCCTTATTATGCTAAAATTTTCTCGAAAAGGAAAAGTATGTTTGCACGCTGGATTGTGTTAATGGGAAGATTCTTTTGGAAAATATATGCATTTGTATGCATAGGAACAATATTTGTTGTGTTAGCTTTCTTTACATGAACCAAAAGTAATAGCTTAAGGGTTAGTTATTTTAATTAAATTTATGTAAATCGCATGCACTAAAATCGTGTTAAAGTATTCCATTGGGAAGATTCTTTTGGAAACTATATGCATTTGTATGCATATGACAACATTTGTTGTGTTAGCTTTCTTTACATGAACCAAAAGTAATAGCTTAAGGGTTAGTTATTTTGATTGAATTTATGTAAATCGCATGCACGATGTATCAGTGTCTTTTAAATAAATGCTTGGCAGATGTAGCTATTGTCTTGCAGGAGTGTGTGCTTATGCGAGGGAAATATTAGTAAATGTGATTGTTGCTTGGCAGATATAGCTATTGTCTTGCAGGAATGTGTGCTTATGCAGGGGAAATATTAGTAAATGAGTAAATGTGATTGCTTATAACTAGCACATATGCAGTGCTATTAAATGAAGCATGTCAAGATATTTTACTTGCATGTCATGAATGTACATGAGTAGATGGAGAAGCATCACTAGTATAGATTTATGAATGGATTGTTTAATACTTTATGAATCTTGACATCAATGTATGTTGAAAACAATATTAACAGGAAATGATGTTAACTTGTACAAAGGAAATATCATGCTTAACATGGTGGTAGGTAAATGATTAATGGTTCATGCAGATAAGGATGGTCCAATGTACGATGGTTCATTGTAGGTACATCCATGTCACCAAGATATAAAGATATGAAGATTAGTGGGTAAATGCTATCATAATTAATGTAATGGCTTTAAACTAGATATTTGTATATTTCCTTGTAAGATTTATAACAATGGTTAAGGGATGGTCTCCCTTATAAGCCATTGAGTGAGGGGTGAACACCCTCACGATGGTTCATTGTAGGTACATCCATGCCCCCAAGATATGAAGATATGAATATTAGTGGGTAAATGCTATCATAATTACTGTAATGGATTTAACCTAGATATTTGTATATTTCTTTGTAAGATTTATAACAATGGTTAAGGGATGGTCTCCCTTATAAGCCATTAAGTGAGGGTGATAAAATTAAATGGTTAAGGGATGGTCTCCCTTATAATCCATTAAGTGAGGGTGATAAAATTAAACGTTTGTTGGCTTTCACCTTACTGGATTTCCAGGGTATATCGGTGTTCAATTATGTGATTGGTCAAGATTGATGATGTTGATTCCTTTTTTGTTGTGATGTTCATAATGTCAAGTATGTAATGGGTACATGAATAATGACATAAATGCAAGAATTACACCATAGGGTTTTATGTTTATGCGCTACAACAGTGGTTGTTAATGGTTAACCAACTTACTATTGTTCTACTAAGGTTACACTATGAATTGATGAACATTCTATCTAATGGTTAATGAGAAATCTTTAATAATGATTTGGATAGTTACCCATAGATAATTTGTATAAAAAATTTCTAACTCTTTACATTTCTATGTGAAAATATCGAAGCATGTTACATTTAAATTTAAAAAAAAAAAATTATTTTAAATTTTATTTTTTATTAACTTTTATTTATTTTAATTTTTAATTTGTTTAAATTTTAAACTTTTGCATTTATAATAATTTAAATTTAAAAAAATATTCTTATTTTAAATTTTAAATTTTAAATTTTATTCACTTTAATTTTTATTTTTTAATTGGACTAAATTTCACACAAAGGCACTTATGAAGGAAAAATTTACAAAGCACTAAGTCCATAGTCAACACTCCAACAACAAGACGCGACAGGCTGCAAACAATTTTCTAAAATGTACGACACTGAAGCCGAGATGGGAATTGCATTCTCCCTTATTTTTCTGGGCACGGCAGCTTCCAATGGCAATTCCATGGTTGCTTTTTCTTTCCTTTCGCTCTCACTTGTGGATCACGGTATTCTTCCATATCGGAGTCAGCACGGCATGCTGGACTGCCATGCTCACTGCCATGCTCACTCCATCTCAGTGCCCCCAAGGTAGACTTGAATGGGCAATTCAATAATAAGTGCGCCTCTTGCTGGATGGGAAAATAAAACGCAGTGTGAAAGCATTTTTTAACGAAAGAATTTGGTGTAAAAATGATTTTCTTCGTAATATAAGTTGAGGTCTAAGTTGGGATATGTATATTTTATAGTTCAATTTATTACTGATTATTATTATTGTAAATTGGTATATTAAAAGGTGTTTTACATTTAAGTATGGTTTATATATATATATATATATAAAGATAAAGTAATTGAAAGTAAAATAATAATAATAATTTATTTTTTTAGTATTTTTACTATTTTATATAGATTTGATAGATGTCATGTAAAAATAATATTATTGATATTACAAGATGTTTATTTTATTTCATGATCAATTGATATGTAATATTTATAACAAAAATATCAAAAAAAAAATTATTTTATTGTTAGCGATAAATAAAATATTTCAATATCCATATTAAATAACATAATTTTACATAAATTCTATATAGAAAGTTTATTGCTATTAATATTAATTAAATTTTTTATATTTCCACTTTTTATTGCAAGATATATTTGTAATTTATTACATTCTTAATATGGAGTTGAAATATAACATTTAAAAATAATAATAGCAAAAAACATTAATGCATGAGAGATATCTTATTGGATTAATAGGTTCTTTTTAATTCAAGGTACAAGGGATATTTTTAATTCCTTTAATGTTTAATATCAAATTGATATATGCAACATTTTAACAAATATTAATAAAAAATATATGAACATATATCATTTAAAAAAAATATTTAATTAGGAATATGAATATCTTGTATTAATATTGTGATATGCAGAATGTGAATTATAAATAAAATATTTCAATATCAACTATGTACATATTATGCAAAACATGTGAATATATATATATATATATTGAAATAGAATCATTCGATCCAAGTTCAATTCCCATAAATCACATCATGAGTTTTTACAACACAAGTATATTCCTTGTATATATATATATATATATATATGACATCATTAGTGTTTACAACACAATTTTGTTTCTTTTATATATATATATATATATATATATATATATATATATATATATATAAGTGTCATTTTATATGAGCATAGATTCATTTTAACTCTAGATCTATCAAGATCCAAAAGTAATCACATCTTTAAATCCAAACATTTCCTCAAGTTTTGCATTCAAAAAAATACTTTTTGCATATAAAAATTGATTTTCATTTTGAGAGATTTGATCCCTCTCGACATTGGGTAGATCCCAAGTTAAGATGGATAAATATTGGTATTATGTTATAAATTATGAGAAAAAATTATATATAGTTGGAATTAATAGCAACTTATATATTTTATTTCAAAATATTTATATATTTTAAAAAAATTGTAATTCTCTAGTATAAATAATATATAAGTAAAAGGATATTTATCCTAAATGGAATAGGAAAAACGGAAGAAAAATGAATTGTTAATGAAGAAAACTAGCAGCGCAATTCTGCTACTTTAATTCAGGGTTTTTTTGTAGAAAGAGAAAACATGCAAAAGAAATTTTAGAAACAATTGGAACAAGAAAATGCAAAACATGCACAAGAGACTCAACAATTGAAAAAATTGCATGAAGATCAAAGTCGTATATTCAAAGAAAAAGAAAATAAAAATTTTGTCATTATTGTCACATCTTTGTAACATGAAATTGAATCTCTCAAATATCAACTGAATGAGAATCAATAGGCAACACAGTCTCAAGATTTTCAAAGATCAAGCTTTACAAATTTGTTTGATTTTAAGGAATAATCGATCAAACTTCTATAAAAAAAAGTGGAAAAAATCTCAAGATTTTATCAATAAATTAAAGATTTGAATGAAAAAAATTATTCATTGGTAGAGGAAGACAAATCAATTAAAACAAGTTTCTGTCTATTCTTGACTGAGAAAACGAATTTCAATCTAGTAGAATTCCAAAAGTTTCTAAAAGAGATAAAAGACTGATGGTTTTTTCCTTAAGTTGTAGGGAAAAAGAAAAAAACGAAATGGGGGCATACACACAAGCGACATATGAGCAATGTTTATCAATTTGGGAGAAATGAACAAAATTTATAGAATTATTTCACCTACTAGATAACAATTCATTAACTGAGCAATTCCAGGATAATTAAAAAAACCTACAGAAGATCTTGTTGCCAAGGACCAGGTAGAAATAAAAAAACATAAAAATTTGGAGACAACAAAGTTTCCAAAAATCTTTGCAACTACCATTTCAACAAATCAAGCTTATTGCTAAGTTTGAGGTCAAATATCAGAAGAAGAATAAACATGTACAAGGATTGATTTCCAACTCCCAAATCAACATCAATAAATTTCCTTCCATTTATTTCACTGCATTGTAGGACATATATTCACAATGGGCAACTTATATCTAAGTACATGCACCTCACCTTCTCCTTATTATCAATTACGAGGACTCTGAAGATGAGGAGAATGCCTGCTTCCCTACTAGATATCAACTGAATATACAAATATTTAGAATTCAGTATTTAGTTTCAGAAAATGTGTTGATTTTCATGTTCCAAGACCTATTTTATTTTATTATATCTTAGTACTTTTACACCTTTATGCATTGGTGCAAAGAGTATAGAATCAATGAAGGCTACAGCCTTGGTGTTTTTAATAGATTTTGAAATTTCATCTATTTTCAATGGCATTTTCAATTCTCGTGTGTGATGGCCTATGGAATTTATGTCAGTACATGATTTTGATCCCTTAATAAATGCCTCTGATTTTACTCTATGGATTATGATGTTTGGTTCTAAATGAATACTTGATAATTATGTTTAAGATTCCTTATGACAATTTTGCAATTGACAATTTTTTACAATAAAATTTTTAAAAATTAGAAATTTAGTTATTGCTAGTTGATCATTGTAATACAATACTAAAATGTAGGCACACTCACTTTGCTCTATGATACATAAATTGTTATATTTAATTTAATTATGCATGTATAGATACTCCACAAAATACTAAAGAATTTGTCTCAATAATATCAAAACCCAATTTATTTATTTATTTATTATTTTTTGTTTATTTATTATTATTATTATTATTATTATTTTTGAAATTTATATTTAAATGTCCAGCCAAATCCTATCTGTTCAATTTTGTGAAGTCAATTTCAATTATCAATTTAAGTTTCATGATATTATGTGTGGTGTTATGCTCATTTAAATTCTTTAATTGTTGGTATTTTGATTGATTAAATCATTTGTTAAATGTGCATCTGATCTAAATGTTGTTAGATGCATAATGTACAACACTTTGGAGCAAGTGTTTGATATATAGGATCTCAAGAAAACATCTTTTGTTTCTATATTGTAGCTATATATGTTAAGATCAAGTATTTCACAAATGCATTCTATTCCAAAATATTTTTCCTCTATATGTCGATATGCATATGACAATAACGAGTTTATAGTATAAGCATGTGAATCATTGCTACATTGCTCTTGTTTAATGTTTCTAGCATTCAGATATTGTTTTAAGAAATTAATAGTTATATTGTCATTGCAAATGATACATTTACAAAATAACAGGTACAATTGTTTTTCTCATATTACACATATCAAAACATCGTGCAAGTGGAAAAATAGACTGAAACAAATAGTCATCACAATCATTGATATTTTTTCCATAGATGTGCAAATATTTTTCAAGTAAAATTTTCTCAATTGACAATATGTCAAAGTGTCCAAATGAGAATTTCTTTGGACAAATACATGAACCAACCACTTAAGGTATTGAAGCTAGAATATCAATTGTCCTATGTAACAAGAGTGGCACAGAATTTCCAAATACGGAATTTTGATTATGTTGCAAAATATTATATTCATGTCCATCAATGTCTGCATTGAACTGTAGGTATTAGTTTTAGATAACTAGTTGGACCTTTGCTATAGGTGATATACAACCATAGCAAATGAAGAAATTTTTTTTATTAATGGAACTTTTATTGACCACATAGTAACTTGTTACAAGAGTATTTTTGTCACCTGTCAACAATTCCTAATGTAAATTGGATACAAGCATATCAATTCTTGCAGTCATAGTTGCACCTTGATCCCTGTTCACATTGGTATTGCTTATAATATAGCAGAGCCATATATTTCATGTTAAAAATTTTATGATTGTTTATAGCAAAGCAAAGTTAGTTTTCTTTTGAGCATTGTTGTACAAGTTTCCTCAAGAAAATACATTCCACTAGTTTTTGTTGCACTATTTTTTCTTGTAATATATGTATGTCATTATGTCCATGGAAACATTTATGCCTATAAAATCAAGCACAGAGTGATAGCAAATTGCTTGTTGAGCCTCGTTTCCATACTAAGTGTGCCGAGAGTTCCAGTAAAATAATCATTATACACAAAACTAGTAGAAAGAGTTAACCAAATACTTGCACATTTCATTAAAAACTACTCTATCAATTACTATTTTATTGTATTTATTCTATCAAGTATTTAGCTCTGAATACAACTACAAATAGACAACCCAGAGTCGTTAGGTTAGTGTTCTAACAAAATAGTTCTTTTTAGAACATATGTTTCTTTTCCAGATCGAGAAGAGTTCATGAGAATTGTTTTTCTAGAAGCTTAGTACAAAGACAAACAAAAAAAATGTGCATTGCTTGTCGAGTTGAAATTTTTTGTATATTTAGCGACGTGTTTCCAAGTTTATGAAAAGATTCAATTTTTTTTGTCTTGACAAGATATATGATTTTTTTTCTCAAATTTGTTTAAATGAAATTGTCATAGAACAATCCATTTTCGTGATATAAATGCTACAATATGTCGTTGTAGCATAGGTATCTAAAATAGATTGAGCATCTGTGTTTCTTGTCACACTATGTTCTTGTATTCAACTATCTCAAGTGTTTAACTCTGAATACAATTGTAACTAGAGAACTCTTGTAATTTAATCCTATTGATACCAAAGGGAAAAACCGTGCAAATGTGTTGCTAGATATAAATGTAGAGACAAACAAACATGAAATTTGACTTTTGAGAACTAGTTACTGAAATTCTAGAAATAATTTATTGTGTTGCATAACAGACAAACTTATGTTTTCAATAACTGGCCCTAGAAGCATGAAAATAATTGCCATAGTGCACACAGTAAAATCTTTTCATAACCTCTTGGGAAATGACAAATATAGTATTATATATTTCTTTGTTCTCTAATTTTTCAGTATGAAATTTATAATCTAAATACACATCGAATAATTTGCATTCTTGTTATCATGTTTACAACACGTTTTTTTTTTTCTTGTGTGCATCTCAAAACAAATAAAAATAAAAGTCTTAAACAAATTTTGTCAATTTTGAAAAGGTAAGTCACAGGTCAGAACCAGAATTTTTTTGTAAAAAAATACGCCTCGCTGACTACAAGACCTTCCAAACACACGAGTAGAAGGTCAAACTGAGTGTGATTTGTCTTTATAAACAATCCTCCCGACCTCCCGACCTCAATATTGCTTCCTATCGAACCTAATGACTTCAATCGACTATGGTCTAGTCCAAGCCGCGATAGAATAAATGAAATCACAAAATAAATAAAAAACACCTGACTGTTGGACCTCGCGACTGCATGATTACCTCGGAAAAAAAAAATTGCAGTCCTGTCAGCAATATTTTACTCTTTGTGCTCTCAGAATAAGTTACTAAAAATCTAGCCTCATTTATGTGTTTTTTTTGTGATTTTTTGGTATGAAACATATAATTTAAGAATTCACATAATAATTTGTATCGCTGCCATCAAGTTTGCAAGAGGCCTTTTTTTTCTTTTGTACATCATGAAACGAATAAATAACAAAACCCTTAAACAATATTTTCCTTTTTTCAAAATTAAGTAGAAGTCGGATCTAGAAACATTTTGTTAAAAATGAATAGAACCTTACGACTACTCAACCTCCCAACCACTTGACTAACAACATGGAGTAACTATGATTTTTTTTATAAATAATCGACCCAATATACCAACCTCAACATTCTTAACGGTTAAACTAATCGACCTAATGAAACCAACTGACTATGATATAGTCGAGGTCGCAATACAATCAATCAATCATTAAAAAAAAATAGTTGAATGTCTGACCTCTCGACTATTTGATCAACCCAATTAAAAAAAAAAAAAAAATCCCCTCCTGTACTTTCCAACTACCTGACCTTTCGACTACCCGAATTACAACGCATAGTCACTACATTTTTTATTATAAATAATCGACCTGACTTCCAGACCTCACAATTTCCCAACTTTCAACTTAGCTGACCTCCCGACCTCAACATTCACGACTCAAACTACTCGACCTCTCGACCTCAACATTGTCGACTATTAAAGTACCCGACATAATGAAACCAACCCACTATGTTATAGTCAGGGCTGCCATAGAATGAATGAATTATAAAATTAAAAAAATCTGATTGTCCGACCTCTTGACTGCGATTGAAAAAATAAAAGTAAATAAAAAATATAGCACACATTCTAGACAACAATTTTGTAGTTTTCACGCTTTGAGAATTAGTTACTGAAAATTTATCCTTCTTTATATATTTGTTCTGCAATTTTTTGACATGAAACATAATTCGAAAAATTCACAAAATAATTTTAATTCCTGTTATCAAGTGTGCAAGAAGGATTTATTTCTTTTGTGAATATTTTTTTTTACAAAAACAAAAGCCCTAAACAATTTTTTTGTTTCTTTTTTCAAGAAGTAAGTCGGAGATGAGATTCAAAAACATTTTGTAAAAAAAAAATTATAACCTCCCAATTACACGATCTTTCGATCATGTGACTACCAACACGGGGTGACTACAAACACAAAGTGTCCGACCCCATGACATTGCACTAAGTGTCTTTCGCCAACACTTTTCTTATTCTATTATGCAACTATTACACCATGCCCCCAACTCTCTGTTACCCACCTTGTTTCTTGAACCTTGCAGACATCTCATCTCCAATTTCTAACCGTACAACAGGAGAATCCCACTACGCCAATCAAAATTTTTCCCTCCCATGGTTCTAACTGCAACATGATAAACCTTATCTAATTCTTTCTATAAATTCAACATTCTACCCCTTTGCTCCATAGTGAACATCCTTTCTTATTATTCAAGGATGACCACGTCATTGATATTTGAATTTTCAGCACACAAAGCCTTTATTTGACATTTTTTCATTCTCCCCAAAGACCAAGTGTTCTGCTGCATGAACTAATTCCAGCTAATTCTCTCGATTGCGACTTGGTCTTATGGATTCATTTTGCTTTTGGATCTAAACGAGCACCTCGCCACTCTGTAGAAGACATACTAATAAGTTCCATGGTGTTACCCCTTCTGATATTGGGTGATAGTTACATTGAGGAATTTATTATCCCCTTGCACTTCTTTGCCTTCAGATAGTGAATTCATCATTATGACATAGGCACTTCTACAAATCTTATATGACAGAAGCATGACACCACCTCACAGCGGGTATGCACATCGATGCCACACAACAACTATTCAAGGATGCTCACAAACTCTCTCAACATCTTCTCAATATTTCTCATGAGTAGCCAAGGAATTTGGCTATTGACAGGGGCTTATGACCCATATTTCCAAGGTCCCTGTGGCGAGAATGGAGATTCGTGCACAATAAAGGCTAAAGCATATGCATGTTTTACAATAAGACATAATCAGACCTGAAACATTCGCTTCGCATTTCCCATACTGCTATCCTCTCAGGACAATATTTTTGTAAACATATATCTCGATCTACTCCTTGACTGAGTCTATCAAACAAAGTGTCTCTGTTATAAATTTGTGCATTAATATAAAGGGTCTTAGAACCCAATTTTTCTAATAGATCTTATTTTGGAAAATAGATTCTTGAGGTTCTTAACTTCACTTATTGAATTATTTATGATATTATTGAGCATTTAGGAAAAAATGCTATAAGAATCTTCTTCAGTCTAAACTTCAAAAACTTTGTAATTACTATTTATTACTATATTAACTTTATTTATTTTTTCATACAAGCATAGGACACATCTACCCATACATAATCATAACCACAACGATAACCGAGCGCTCTATTACAAGTGATATACAACCATAGAAAAAAAAATATATATAAATGGAACTTTGATTGACCACATAATAACTTGTTACAAGATGATTTTTGTCGCTTGTTAACAATTCATAATAATATATATTGGATAAAAGAAAATCAATTCTTCTAGTCATAGTTGCACCTTGATCCCTATTAATATTGGTAATGCTTATAATATAGCAGTATCATCTATTTCTTGTTAAAATGTTTATGATTGTTTATGGCACAATAAATTTAATATTCTTATGAGCACTATTGTACATGTTTCCTCAAGAAACTACATTTCACTAGTTTTTGTTGTGCTATTGTTTCTTGTAATATATGTCTGTTATTATATCAATGAAAAAAATTATGCCTATAATATCAAGCACAAAGTGACAACAAATTCCATGTTGAGCCTCGCTTCCAAACTGGGTGTGCTCAGAGTTCCAATAAAAGAGTTATTATACGCAAAGCTAGCGGAAGGAGTTGACCAAATAATTGCACATTTCGTGAAAATGTACTATGTGAATTACTATGTTCTTGTATTAAATTCTGTCAAGTATTTAGCTATGAATACAAATGTGACTAGAGAACTCAAAGTCATGAGGTTATTCCCCGTCCCTCCATTATTACTGCATCCTTGATCTTGCAATTACTCCATAAATTATGTTCCCATTTGCTCTTTGTATTGTCTCAAATAAACATGGGGCTGAAAATTTTCCTCAGACCACTAAATTTTAGGAAGCATGTCCTTTACCCTATGGACCAATCAAAATTTAATGTCTAATGTCAAGGTCAAGTCTCTTATTTTCAGAATAAACTATATCATCCTTACCACAATTTCTTCATTCCTAGCTCCACAATCCATGCCGTTAGACTAAGGGTCCTTTTTTGTGTTACTCCAAATAATTTTCTTTTCTAAGATTAATTCTATTATATAATACATATGAATTACAAATTCAAACGTTCCCACCGGAATTGCTTATGCTAGCCAATTTCGGCCAAGACAGAGTTCAAAAACACAAAATAAAGATTGCTCCAGTTGGGGAAACCAATCCAAAAGTTATTGCCCCAAATGGGGAAACCAACATGAACCATGATTGTCCAAAAGTTTGTAAAACTGTGTGTGTACATGTAAAACATAAAAAACAATGGAGTAAAAGCTAATAGAAGTAGGAGACCTCTTATTTCTAATTATTCCATGACGAGTCATGCTTCAGGTCTTCACGAGGTGGCTCTTAAACAATGAAGCAACCGTAATCTTCTGAGGAGTCCTCTGCCTTCTTCGACAACTGCGTTTTCAGCTCTGTCATAGAGGCAGATCTCACACCAAAAACCACATTATCTTCTTCTTCTGTTAAGCTATCCCCATCGTCGCTGCCCGAGGAGTACATTGAAACTTTAGTTGGCAGGGCCACCGATTTTTGGGAGTGTTGGAGGTGGGACTGAGAAATGGTGGATTTTCGCAGGCGTTTCCATGAACCAGAACCAACAGAGCTGAACGAGACCTCCGGAAGACGCAGAGAAATGGTGGTTTAGACATTATGATGGTCCATGGCTTTAGTGGTGTCCAAATTGAGCGTGAATTTAGCAGGTCAACCTTCACAAAGGGGGGAATGGCTCTCATCGCAGAGGGAGATGGGAGGACAGGAGGATTGGCCTCGACCTCGGTCCCTACAAAAACGCATCCTATGGCGACGAGGCATCGCATCACAGGAGAGCTCAAGTGAAGCGAGGTAGGAGACAGGTTTGCATGAAGAGAAGTGGCAGGAGGCCTCAAGCTACAGAGGAGGTGAGAAATGAGAGCTGGAGTGCTTCGTGCAAAGCCCAACAATCTGAACAGATGGGCGACAAGATGAGGCAACGGGAATTTCATTGTAGAGAGCCATGAAATAACGCAAGTCGAAGCAGCAAGGACGGGTGTTAATGCCCAGAGTAGGTGGGTTAATGCAGGCGTCGGAGGAGTAGTTGTCGAATTTAAGAGCCCGCGCTTGGGCCATGCGCAACCATGTCGCTATGCCATGTGCCTCACGAAGGGACGACCACATATTTCTAAGAATCACCCGCATCCGAGAGTGTTACTCCAAATATTACTAAAACTCATGAACACTAATAATCAATAAAAACCATTTTCTACTATCTATTCTTGTTAGTTGATTTGATGAAAAGTGAAAAACATGTAAAACAACTCAAATTGTTTACTCATTTGTTTTAAGAAATAAAATTTCTATCAAATTAATAATTGTAAGTATTAGTATGCAAAGAAACAAAAATGTTGTCCCCTATTCAAATTAAAAAAACAAGGACACAAACGCCATTTTGCGAAAAAAATATGTAAAAGTAATTTTTGCAAAGGTCACATTTTTTTTTTTAATTAAGAATAATATACATAATTACACCTAGAAATTATGTTTTAATATTTTGAAATTAGAAATTGAAATGGAATTGTTTGTGAACATTATAACTAGATAAACTAAAAACTAAACACACATGAATCATGTCTACAAATAAGCAATGAAGTGCCATCACTTGGCTCTTTTTTATTAATTATGTTTTCTATTTTTCTATTCTATAATAACTTTTCCATAAATTTAATTTGATTATCAATAACTATTAGGTGGATAATAGATATTTATTTATCCATAATAATATTCACAGATCAAAGTTTAATATTTTTCTCCAAATTAGTTATGGTCTTTTAATTAGTTTATCTTAAACTAATCAATTAGAAAAAAGGTCATATCAAACCATGTCATATTGGGCATATGGTGTGATATTGAGAATTCAAGGTATTATAACATAAACTATTTACAAGTTAAGAGTTTTGGTAGTAAAGTAAGGTTGAATCTCCATCCTTAAGAATATTACTAGCATTTGCACCAATAGGGTGTAAAGACATGTCGATGGAAGTGTAGATGAATATATAGTAACCCTGAGGTAACACTGCAGGAAACAAGGATGTAGATGTGGAAGGCATAAAAAATCAGGAGGCTAAAGTATTGGTAAAGTATAGCTTTCCAAGTGGGATAAAAGTGTATTATAGAATCTGCAATATATCAATTTTCTATTAGCAAACTCATAACTAAACCAAAAGTGATCTTTGAGGAGACATAATTGTGATATTCTACCATTTTATCTAAACAACATCCTGAATTGGTGTTCTTCTCTGTTGTAATTTAAGGAATCTGTGAGTCTTTTTATCACACTGAGATTTTGGATGGGTAACAAGTGGATTACGATGCTCCCATTCTTGTTTCAAAGTTTAGAAAATAAAGTTTGGAGGACTAGATAGATTGAAAAAGACACCAATTTATTTTCAAACAAAACATGGAAATTTTGAAAATTTGATGCCTATTTAAATTTCAAGGAAAAGCAAAAATGATATCCTCAACTCCAACTTATTTGAGAACTTCTTTTTTTTTTTAGCATGAAAAAATACAGCTGGTTTATATAATGTACCAGAGCAAAACAGGTTTCAAACTTTAGTTGATCAACATCAATTCAAGGCTACATTTTGTGAGGGCTAACCTCATACTTGGTCAGTAAACAAAAATAGAAAAACATAAAATCTTCCAGTGAGATTTTACCACAAACAGGAAGCAACTAAATAGCATTTAAAGCGAGAAAGTAGTCACAGATATCTTTTGTTGGTCAAAACAGAGCCCTGTGCTCCACACAGAAACAGCTGGAAAGCTCCCACTGTGAAATCTAAGTCTCTTTTTTCAGCATGTGGTTGAGCTGTAGGGAAACATCTGCAATAAGAAAACAACAAAGATCCTGGCGACAATCGCCCAGCCAAAATGTAGGAGTATGTTTGTTCAGGTGTCCTTCCAGTTATGCTAGATTGATCACTCCTTCAGCTATTGTTCCCTGCGAATTAATGAACTCGTAATTCATGTATCCAAAAATACTCTCCAGACCCTTCTTTGAAAGTTGGTCTGCTTCCTTGTTTTTATCCCTGTACACATGACAAAAGGAGATAAAAGTGAACTTTTCCTTTAGTATATGAATACGTTCAATCTAGTGAGTTATCAGTCCAGGGTTTAGATTAGATTTTCTGTTCATATGATCGATTAGTATTTTAGAATCTCCAAAGATCCATAATTTCTCCACACACAGAAGTGACACCACCCATAGAAGTCCCTAAAGAGCCATGCATTCTGCTCTCGTATTAGTACCTATGCCACCGTTCCACAAGAATTTGTATTGGCAATTTGGAGAAAGCATTATCCAAACACCACAACCGCAATTATTATTTTGTGCAGCCCCATCAAAGTATCCTCCCGGGAAATGTAAATCATGAGGTCTGTTCCTCCTGGAAAAATCCACAAGCTGCTTCTCAGTAGTCCTTTGCCTCTCCCAACAAATTAAGATTTGGTTAAAAGTTTTATCCAACCAGCAAGGTCTCCCTTCAAAAATAATTATGTTTCTATTTATCCAAATATTCCAGTGGAATAGAATGGGTATGGCTCTAAAATCTTTTCCCCTACTGAACCACCACCTTATGCAATCCACAGTGTTCGAGTACTCTGGGATTGGGAAATTCCATTTATAACACAGCATTTCCAAAACTTTCTTTGCAAAGGGGCACAGAGAGAAAAGGTGTTGGTTATCTTCACCATCTGCACCGCATAACAAACAATAACTCGGACCCTGCCAACCCCTTTTTTGCAAGTTATTCCAAGTATTATTTTTATCCCTCCAAACAAGCCATAGAAAAATAATCTTTTTTATTTCGACCTTGAACTTCCAAATGAACTTAAACCAGCTATTTGCACCCAAAAGAAACTTCGATTCTATGAGGGTCTGATAAATATATTTTACCTTCAGGCCACTCTCAATTGATTTATCTCTCCATATAAGCCTATCGCCCGTAGGGATTTTACATAGTCCCAAATGTCTGAGAGAAATAGAAAGATTTGCCCAAGATTGTTCCCATCTATGATTCAAACTTGTGTCCTTGAAAGACTTCCAAATCGGGATCTCATTGTCCCAATTAGCAATAATTTGTTTTAAGTAAAAGAAGCCACCTTGGTTTAGTGCCAGGATTAATGATCCATCAATGTTACGAAAATTATCAATTCCCAGCATGTTGGTACAACCGATTAGGATTTTCGAGCCATCCACAAAAAACCAATTCAGATTTCCGTGTACAGTGGGCCAAATTGAACTGAAGCCCTTCCAAATATTTGATTGCTTCTTGTGTGCCTTCCATCCCTTAGTGGCTATTGACTCCATAGAATCCTGTCCCAAATATTTCCCTCTAATGATATCTTGCCATTTTCCCTTGTAATTTAGGCCCCTCCACAATGATTTGGTGAGCAGGGATTTACCAAATATCTCCAAATCCTTTATACCCCATCCACCTTTATCTTTCGGAATTGAAATTGTATCCCATATAGCTAAGTGCATGCATCTCCTATCTCCTCTTCCTCCCCAGATGAACTAAGTCATAATCTTTCTAATGTCATTTAAAATTTGTTTTGGGATCACATATAGATGTGCCCAGAAAACAGTTTGTTGTTGAAAGACTGCCTGTGTTAATATCAATCTGCCCCCCTTTGAGAGCCATTTTGCTAACCACATGCTGAATTTTTTTTTGTACTTTTAAATAATCCATCTCCAATGGTCAACTGTGTATTTTAGTGGTTTCAACCTAAATCCCAAGTAAACTAGACCTTCGGAAAGATAATCTCTTCCACATTTAAAAAAGGAAGTTATATCGCTCATTACCCCTTCCTCTCCACCTGCACAATATAAGCAAGACTTACCTTTGCTGATAAGCATACCTGTAGCCTCACAAAAAACCAGAAAGATGTTTTGAAGTATCTGCCAGCAATTTCTCCGTAACATTCCAAATATTAAAATGTCGTCTACAAAGAGGCTATGGGAGGCATTCAAATTAGTGCCAACATTAATCCCGCAGAAAGATCCATCAACAACTGCCTTTCTCAATTTTGGACTCATAGCATCCATCATTAGAATAAACAGAAGCAGAGATAAAGCGCACCCCTGGCAGAGCCCCCTACTAGGAAAGAAGAAATCTGAGGCTGAACCATTGGTGTAAATATTTTGTCAAAAATAAATTGGTCCCATCCGCCAAACAAGGGTTGAATGCAATGTAGTCCCCACTAAATAATTCTGAAAATAAAAATGCTTAAATTTATGTTAATAATTTAAAGATATCTATAACCTTATTGTGCAATCAAATAATATATATATATATATATATATATGTATATTATTTAATAAGATTCTTAATATATAACAACAATCATTCAATATTAACAAAGATGAAATAAATACAATATTAATTAGTTTGTAAAACTTCACTTAACTATGTTAACAACTTAGTAAGTGGCTAAATATTAAAACATGAATGACACTGAGTTGCATGATAGCATTTATGAAAACAACACTAAAATAATTAATAATATGTGGAATTTCCTCAGTTTTAAGAGCTTGGGGAGTAGTATAATATGTATAATCCATGGCTTTGTTCAACATAATCTCCGCTCATGAAATGAGAAACTATTCTTTGGATTGATAATTTCATTCCATAAACCTAGTCACTCATCTCTATTCAAAGAAACTCAAAGAAACAAAATATAAATGTTTTTCTATCAACTAAAAAACATGTAATACTATTATCTTTGAGTTCAAACTTCTTTAATTCCTACTAAGCTTAACAATAAAAAGTCACAGTACAAATATCCCAAAATCATAAATCATCAGAAAAATACTAGGTAGTTATTCACAACATCCCAAAATATCTCAAAATTATGAGAGAAAAGTAATAGGCGGTAGTTATCGAAATAGTTCAAAGGTTATGACAAGACCTTAGTTTATGGTCCAATCAAATGCTTAAAAAATATTTTTTACAATAATATTGAAAAATAAATATTTATTTTTCACACTTAAACAATCCATGCTAAACTTTAATCTAAAATTCTATAAATTTTATTTTATAATTACACTATATAAAAAATAAAAATAAAATTACTAATAAAAGATTAACGACCCTTTATGTTTATTAGTGAAATAATCCCTCCTATCCTACTTGTAAACCAAGATCCAATGCAACTGGTTAAATATTATTACTTGAAGGACGATTATTTTCCCAGCAGCTTCATCGGTCAGACTTGTCGCCTGAAACAGAACCATACCTCTCTCCAATCTTCGTCAACCACTTGTACACTTCATACATGGAGGGTCTTCCATCCGGATTGTAATTCACACATCGAAACGCCACCCGCATCACCTCTGCAACCACTTAACTCTCTTCCTCTGCCAACACACCGATCTGATTGGCGTAGCAACTTTGTGTTGTGGGAGCTACACAATGGATGCCCTGATCATCTGCTGCATCTGATGATGATACACCCATCTCATGAATGCCCTCATCACAGCTTTCTGTTGCGGCTGGCTCAACAGTACAATGGATCCTCTCATCCGCAAAAAGGCGGCGTATCCATTCATCTGATGATACAGTGTTTTCATTAGCACAATATTTTTGTATCACCTGCTCTAAACAATCGCCCTCACGCGCAAAACGACCATGTATCCATTCAAGGAAAGTCATTTCCCTTCTGCTTTCTTCATCCATTACGGTGTCACAAGGCCTTAAACCAGTGATTATCTCCAACACAAGTATCCCAAAACTGTACACATCGCCTTTCAATGTCGCAACACACGAGTTCCTCCACACCTCCGGAGCATTGTACCCAAAATCCTCCACAAGCTGATCATCCTCTCCAGATGAAGAAATGGGAACACAAGTGTCCTTCGCATTCAAAAGTCTGGCCAGTCCAAATCCACTTATGTGCGCTTCGTACTCTTCATCCAGAAAGATGACTCCACTGCTTATATTGCAGTGAACAACGTGGGGATTGCAGCTGTGGTGAAGCAATGCCAATCCTCTTGTCGTGCCTCTACAGATCTTCAGTCTCGTCTCCAAGTCAAGCTTATGCTGTTCGCCTTGAATGCCATGGAGGCAGTTGAGGAGTGTCCCCTTCCCCATGTATTTGTACACCAACAACTTCTCTTCATCTGCAATGCAGTAGCCTAGAAGAGGAACCAGATTTCGGTGCCTCAGGTGGGCCAATGCCTTCATCTCGCACTTGAAATATTTTTCAGTCTCTACTGAACATGGCCAGAGTCTTTTTACTACCAACAAATATTTATCTGGCAGCTTGGATTTGTAGAGTACACCTGTCCTTCCACACAAAATGATATTTTCTTCGCTAAAGTTGTTAGTGAAAGCCACGAGATCATCCAATCTCATCTTCCTGATGGGCATCTGTTGGCACATGCACTTAGACTAGCTGTGTTGGTGTACATGCACCTAGATTAGCTCTAGTTAACTTACTGCTTGCATGTGATGTGCACTTTCTTAGTTAAGTTAACACACTTCTTGCATGTGGCACATGTACACATTAACATAAGATAAAGCACACTTAGCTTCAGTTAGCTTTAGTTATTGCATGTACAACTAAGCTTAACTTAGTTGCTTTTATGTATTTATTCCAAAAACTAATATTGGAGAATCATTTTCATTCTATTCTCAATTCTTGCTCGCTTCCTTCCTTCTCTTGCAAGCTTGTTTATTGTTTTGCAGATCTAGATCCTTGTTTCTCAAAAATATTACATGGTATCAGAGCACAGGGATTTGTAATCAGTGCACAAGCAATTTTATTTGCAGGTTCAGAAGATTGAAGCAACAACAAAGAATGGAGTCTAAATTGGAGTTTCCACAATCGACAATTCTTACTCCATATAATTATTTCGAATGGAAGCCAAAGATTCAACTTCATCTCAGAAGTAGAGGCTTATTTCGAATAACCATGGAAACGGAAGTTGAACCAACATCGGCAATGGAGAAAACAAGATATTTCAATCGCATGGACGAGGCCTTCGGCATCCTATGTTTATCTATTTCTCCGGAATTGCTATTTCATGTTGAATCATGTTCAACTCCAAATGAAGTATGGAAAATTTTGGAAGGATTGTTTGGAAAACAGGATGAAATGCAAGGTCACATTCTCGAAAATGAGTTAAACTCATTAGATCCAAGAAATTTTGAGAACATTCAAGATTTTTTCACAAGGTATAAAGCCTTGTTGGTTCAGCTGAAAGGGTGCGGGATCAACAAATCCAAGCAAGAAAATCAGTTGATTCTTTCCATTTTATCAAAACTTGGTCCAGAGTATGCAGTATTCGTCTCTACATTCCACACAGTCAGATCTGCAACTGGTGCAGCTTGGAAGATGCCTCACTAGATTCTTTTATTCAGTCTTTGATGCATGAGCAAGATAAGCTCATTAAAATGGGCACACTTAAAAATTCCAAAGCGCGTGCACTTACTGTGCATGCAAAAGGAAAGGAAAATTCCAAAGACTATCAGAAAGGAAAAGGGAAGAAGGATCCTGATCCAAGAAAGGGAGGAAATCCCAAACCCCCTGATGGATCGTCTAGCTCAAAGGAAAGGAAAGGAACGAAAGGGCAGTCAATGTGCAATTATTGCCACCGTGGTTTTCATCCTGAATCTGCATGCATGAAGAAGACTATAGATCTTATGGTGCAGACACTCCAACAACACAATCTTGGAGACCACATTCCTGAGAATGCCAAGAAGAAGTCTGGAGAAAAAGCACTAGATCCAAGAGGTAATGGGCATGCTTTGATTGCTCTTCATTTTTCACCGCAAGAATGGATCATCGATTCAGGAGCTTCACATCATATGGCTTCTTCAAAGGAATCATTTTCTTCTCTACATGCATACTCAGGTCCTCCCATTCTCATGGGGGATAATTCTGCAGTTGCAGCAACTGGACAAGGAAGAGTGCAATTCGAAGATGGAAGTTTTGAAAATGTCTTGCATATTCCAAGGCTTTCTGTGAATCTTCTCTCAGTGTATCAGATGACACACACAGGCAGCGGAAGGAAAGTGGAATTTACCCCAGATTCCGTGAGCATTTATGACATGCAAACCAATTTGAAGATTGCATCTGGCAAGGTAAATGATCAATCTTGTCTGTATACATTTTCTGATTTTGTTCCTCAATCAGATTCTATTTTGCTACTTACGCATGCAAATGAAGAAAGTAGGATTTGGCACGAGATATTTGGGCACTTGAATTTCAGATATATGCAACAGCTTAGTAAGCAAGGGATGGTCAAAGGATTGCCGACCATTGAATTTTCAGATGGTGTTTGTAATGGATGTGCTCTTGGAAAGCATCCACAAGAAAAATTCGAGAAGGGGCATGCATGGAGAGCCTCTTCACCTTTGGAACTTGTACACAGTGATCTCATGGGTCCATTTCCGGTGCTTTCAATGAGCAAAGCAAAATATGTGTTGTCATTTATAGATGATTATACGAGATTCACTTGGGTTTACTTCTTGAAACTCAAGTCTGAAGTTTTTCAACATCTAAATATTTTCAAAGCGCATGCGGAAAATCAGTCTGGAAAACGCATCAAGATACTCCGCACAGATAATGGGACGGAATATGTCAACAAATATATCAAGAATCTTTGTAATGAAGTAGGCATACAGTTGCAGCATACGGTTCCTTACACTCCACAACAAAATGGCGTCGCTGAAAGGAAAAATCGATCTTTGAAAGAGATGGCTAATTGCATGTTGCATGCAAGATCTCTTCCGTCGAAATTGTGGGCTGAAGCTATCAATTGTGCCTCATACATCCAGAACAGATCTCCTCATAAATCTGTTACTGGAAAAACACCTTTTGAGGCTTGGACTGGCATGCAACCTGAAGTTAGTCATTTCCACATTTTTGGATCTCGAGCATGGGCCCGCATTCCTACAGAGAAGAGAAAGGCTTTGGAGCCTCAAAGCAAAGCATGCATGTTTGTTGGATATTCTGATGAAGTCAAAGGGTACAAATTGCTTGATATCCACACTGAAGAGCTCTTTATTGAAAGGAGTGTAAAGTTTGACGAAGATATTTTGCATGCACCAGCAGATGAACTTGTTACCAAGGTTCCATCACCACTCATTGATGAGTATGCAGATGAAACTTCAGATCAGCATTTTGATGAAGATGAGTCTTTTCCCGTGACCTATGTTAGACCACCAGTTGTTAAACATCGAGATCATACTTCTGCATGTAGTTCGGAAGATTCTTGACCACCTTCAACACAAAAATGGCGCAGCATGAGTGATATCCTTGAAGATCCTACCTCTATCCCTCTGTTTGAGGAAGATCCGCAAGCACTCTTAGCTATGGAGCCATCCATGCCCATGCATGCTTATATGATGCATGGATCTGATCCACAAACTTATGCAGAAGCAAATGGGCATCCTGAATGGGAAGCCGCCATGGATGAGGAATATAACTCTCTCATTGAGAACCAGACTTGGGATTTGGTTCTGCTACCTTCCAATCGCAAACTTGTGAGATGCAAGTGGGTTTACCGGACCAAGAAAGCATCAAATGGCCAAGTTAGTCGATATAAGGCACGATTGGTAGCAAAAGGTTTTCAGCAAGTACATGGTATTGACTATGATGAGACTTTTGCTCCAGTGGCAAAAATGGATTCCATTCGGCTAGCTCTCTCCATTGCAGTAGCAAGAGGATGGGAGGTGCATCATATGGATGTGAAGAATTCCTTTCTTCATGGTGATCTCGAGGAGGAAATCTACATGGAGCAGCCACCAGGATACATGCACAATTCATCTCTGGTATGCAAACTAAAGAAGTCTCTCTATGGCCTCAAGCAGGCACCTAGAGCATGGTATGCAAAGATGGATTCTTATTTGTTATCTCAAAATTTTGTACACTGCAAATCTGATTCCAATGTTTATTTTCTGAAGAAAATTGACTCCTTGTTGATCATAATACTCTACGTAGATGATCTATTGATAACAGGTAGTTCAGCTTCTGTCATTACTAACATTAAAACAGCATTGCATAAGCGGTTTTCTATGACAGACATGGGCTTGCTAAATTTCTTCCTTGGACTAGAGATCTATCAGAGTGATTCTGGGATTACCATTTCTCAACCAAAGTATGCTAAAGATCTTTTGGCACGATTTCACATGAGTGACTGCAAGCCAGCAGCCACACCTTTCTTATCAGGGATAAAGCTCGAGAATGGCAAAGACACTCCATTGGTTGATTGCACACTGTACCACCAGCTTGTGGGAAGTCTTCTTTATCTCACTCACTCCCGTCCTGATCTCTCCTATGCTGTCGGAGCAGTTTCCAAATACATGCAGGAGCCACATGAGTTACACTGGAACGCTGAAAAGCACATCCTTCGATATGTCCAGGGGACAATCAGCTATGGGATTCATTATGCAGCCAATTGTTCTTTGAATCTCATTGGGTTCACAGATTCAGACTGGGCTGGTGACACCATTGATCGCAAGTCTACTTCCGGTTATGTACTTAGTTTGGGATCCGGCCTAATTTTTTGGTCAAGCAAGAAGCAGGCTGCCATTGCCTTATCATCAGCAGAGGCCGAGTATAGAGGAGCAGTCAATGCCACTATTCAGGCAATTTGGCTACAACATTTCCTATCTGAGCTTGGGATCAGTGTCCATCATCCAACTGTCATCTCGTGCGATAATCAAAGTACGCTAAAGTTTTGCAGAGATCCAGTGCAACGGCAGGGGACCAAACACATCGAGATCCACATGCACTTCATTAGAGAACGCATTCATGATGGGATCATCGATCTTCAATACTGTCCTAGTTCCGAGTAGATTGCTGATATCTTCACCAAGACTTTCCCTGAGCAGAAGTATCGATTCCTGCGAGATCGTATCGGGGTGAAGGACACGACTGCCTAGCAGTTGTCTTTTCTCTACTTTTGCATTATATTTTGAGGGGGGGTTTTCTTCCCACTGGGTTTTCCCTCTTTCCTCTTTTTTTTTTAATGCATTGTATATGGGTACCTAAAATGGCCGTGTTGCCGGGACTCATTCATTTCGCATCACACTCACCTAAGTTATGCTTAAGGGGGGGTGTTGGTGTACATGCACTTAGACTAGCTGTGTTGGTGTACATGCACCTAGATTAGCTCTAGTTAACTCAGTGCTCGCATGTGATGTGCACTTGCTTAGTTAAGTTAACTTATTGCTTACATGTGGCACATGTACACATTAACATAAGATAAAGCACACTTAGCTTCAGTTAGCTTTAGTTATTGCATGTACAACTAAGCTTAACTTAGTTGCTTTTATGTATTTATTCCAAAAACTAATATTGGAGAATCATTTTCATTCTATTCTCAATTCTTGCTTGCTTCCTTCCTTCTCTTGCAAGCTTGTTTATTGTTTTGCAGATCTAGATCCTTGTTTCTCAAAAATCTTACAGCATCTCGAACGAGAAAACTTTAACAGATCTCCGAGCTCAGACATATTTCTGCCAATCGTTGGGCACATTGGTACTTGGCGGTGGGATTTTAAGAGATCTTCTGCATTCTGCTTTAGAAATCATCCACCCAAGACCAAGCAATATCCAGAAAATTAACACAATGCCTATGAGGAGAAAATCCGCGACAACCATGGGGTTTACTGGCTCGTTGGTCGATCCGCATGCTTTTGAAAGGAGAGGCCCACATAGCCCATGGTTACTGTTAGGTCTCTGTAACAAGCAAGATTGGCGAAGTCCGATCACAGAGTTAACATCATTTCAACCAACTTTGGGATTCTAGGATCTAGCCCTCCTGAATCCGGAGAGGGATCTCTCCAATATGTACAAAGATGGATATTGTCTTTGAAGTTTGGGATGATGATATTAGGCTAGTTATGAAGGCCAAGGGTTTTGTTTGGTTTTCTTAGATGGTTGAGCATAGTTGTTGTCTGAGACGGAAAGATATATATGCAAATAGGTTCAAAGGTGAGAAGTTGCAAGTAAACTAAAAAGCTTTGATTCTAAAGAAAGATGATGGCAAGTTTCCAATCCATTGGGCTATGGAGTCATAAGGGAATTTAATTGAAACAACCAGGTTCAAGATTAATCTGTGGGGCAAGTCATCTAGGCCTAAGGATCTCTTTGAAGTTTGATTTATGGAATGGGGTGATACAACAAGAAAGGGAATCAACAGATGCAGAACAAAGAGCAGCCCAGGATCTGGTAAGTACTTTGAAACTAGCCAGCCTTTGACCGGGCACTTAAGAAAAACATAGAAGCAAACTAGGATCTGGTAAGTGCTTTGAAACTATCCAGCCTTTGATACACTTCTAAAAGAAAACAGATTAAAAACAAAGGGAAACTTGAAAGGTAACCTTTGGAGCAGAAACTAGTGGGCAGGGCTCACCTTTCTCCTCATCTTAGTTTCTCCTTTACTTAGTTACTTTCCAAGACAATCACCAAGATAACACAGAATGGCCCAAGATCTGATAAGTACTTTGAAACTAGTCAGCTTTTGACACATCCTAAGGGAAACAGACAAATAGTTGAGCAAACAAGAAAGGGACTCAGGGCTAACCTTTGATTTCCTCAATACATTCCTTACACAACATATATGAAAGTAACATTTAAAAACAACATTCAGCAGTGACGAAAAGATGAGGGAACGCTAGCATCTCTGTGCTTAGACTGAATTAAATCATTTCTAAATAACACAATAAGAAGAAAACATTGGGATAAAGATTTTTCAGCCAGAGAAGATTACTGGTATACAGAAAATTCTAACACTGTTTAAACTGTTCTTTATAGTGGAAAATGAAACAAATTGAAAACTGAAATGAAATGACAAGTTACAGTGAGAATAACATCACCATCAGCATAGACCAGGATCCCATAAATCAACTTGTATTGATTGCTTCAAACCGGTTACAATCTTCACATCCAGTGTTTTAATACATCTCTTCTTCACAACCTAACCTATTGGTCACCAGCAGAGCTCCAAGAGCCCATGAAACCACTATTTACAGTCAAGAGTTTCCCACTCAGAAATAGCTACAGCGCTTCAGCAATTACATTAACAACCAACTAATCCAACCCTTCACTCATCTTCTACTGAGGTATTTATAGAAGAATGAGGAGGTGAGATCTAATTAAAAGATCTCAAACACAATCAATGCGGAATTAATGTATTCCTGACCCTGAGAAGTTCGATGAAGAAATTCTACAGGTGTTATATTGCATTAATGTGTTTCTACTAAAAAGTAAGCTCGAAGAGAGCTTATATTGACCTTTGAGGCTCTGCGTACTGTTAGGGTTACTCTGCAAACATTCTGTCGTTGAAATCCGGTGCAGTAATAACTTCTTTGGTTGCTCGAGGCATAATATATGATCCTGTTCAATAAATTCATCCTCTGTTTGAGCTTTCTGAGGCAATAGGTGGCACTGTGGTGGTTGAGGAATCAATTCGCCTCGAAGTATGGCGGTAGAGGCGGTCTGTATGCCGAACACTTTTAGTTTTTGCTTTAATCCATGTTCTGAGCTGAGGATTAGGCTTTCGATAACTGTCTTAGCCGTAATCCCCGCCAATCTTCTCACAAAACCACTGATCTGGTTCATTTTATCTTTAACCCGATACTCTTTCTCTGCTCTGATATTGGCGGCCTTCTTAAAGCTTTGCAGGGACGTGCGGCAACCAAAGCTCATAAAACTTTGTAAATATTTCTGTTCTTCTCCGCATGATCAATCCCATGGACAAACTGGGAGGATTGGAGTCGTCACTCTCATCCTCCAGATTTCGTATAATACGAAGAAAAACCCTTTGAAAACCTGCAAAAAACAAGAAAAATGAGGAAATCCTGCGTTATATGGGCAAACTGCATCGGAGGGCGTGCGGGTGGATGAAAAAATCGAAACCGTCGATCACATCGCGATCAACGGTTGGGAGCAATTTTGAAGAGTCAACGGGACAAAGGTGGACCTTTCAATGGAATCAGGAGAATAAAGGAGAGCCGTCGATCTACGGAGATCGACGGTGGGGATCGACTATCGAATGCGCAAGAAAAGAATTATCGGGCGGGCGAGTTTGTTAACAGGTGAGCGGGAAAGGCAAATAGGGACCGTCGGATAGGAGGATCTAGATCCGACGGCAGGGATGAATCCCGCTGCGGGGCCACGGGACAAAGTTTAACGCGCGGGGAAAAAACTTGACACGGCGGTTTTGGAGTGAGGTGGAAGACACGTGTCGGCCAGCGGGTGGAATCGCTGGCCGACGGGGGAAACCGTTTTAATGCGGAAAGCGGTGCGGGCACAAAACCACGGGTTTTTGGAAACAGGCGCCGGGGACCGGGGGGGGTCCACCAGGGGAAGACTGACTCCGCGCCGTTGATCTGTGGGGCAGATCAACGGCGGAGTTTTAATAATATTTTCTTCGTTGGAAAAATAAAACAAACCCGTTTTCGCATTTTACAAAGGTTTTCAATGTTTTTTGGGTACTGAATTATTTCCGAGGTTTAAGCGCCTGGCGGGTTTAGCACGCGGTTCCGGCGTGGGGATATATGGAGGGAGAAACGGAAAGGGGCTTAGCCTGAGGGGCTAAAGCCTAACGCATGTTTCTATGGTTTTTTGAATAAATTTGCAAAAGAAGAAAGGTGAAAAAGTGGGTTTTCGACCTTGGGGAATGGGATTAATGGAGGAATAGGGTATATAAATGGGTTAGATAAGGTTCTTTATGGGGGAAAAGGGGGAGTTTGAGGAAATGAGGAAAAAGGAGGAAGGGGAGAAGAAAAGGATGAGGATGCAGCAACACTTTGATTAGGATTTTCATGGTATATCAGAGCCAGAAAAGAGAGAGAGTATGTAGAACCAACAGTAATTTGGACTCTTGTCAACAGACTTCAAGTACCAACAATTTTTTGGATTCAAACTTGTTTCTTGAAGGCTGCAAAGAACATTTAGCCACCAACTGCTATAATTGAAAAATATGGGTGGCTAACAGTGGCTCCACTTGGGGATGGCGTCTTCTTGAAGATGTCAAGAATTCAGACTTGATTTCTCTGGGATGCTGACTGGTGTCTGATGTCTGATCATTTGCTCTTGTTTTTCTTCTGGACCAAGCAAGGTCAGTTATGAAATAAAACTGAATTACATCAATACAACTTCTACCTACCCCAATCCTACTGATCTAGCATTTTTTTCTTCATCAGAGTGCATTTGGATTGGCAAACTCTTAACAAACATTTTATTCTTTTGACAGCAGTAAATCTAATCTACTTCTACTCCTTATTTCTCCCCGAACTCGGATTGAACAGTTGAGTTCAGATATTCCTCTACCTACTCTACTATTTGTTGGGATTAAACAGTCCAACAAACTTTCATTCTCTAAATTCTACAACAAAAATTTAAAAATAGCTAAGCCAAGATTGAACTGTTTGACTTGCTATGATCTATGGCATAAAGACAAGCTGCACATAGATCATTAGAAAATTTAAAATCAAAACAGAAGGCTTAAGATCTGAAAGTTTCTTATTATGGCCTTCTTTTTTCCTTTTAGCTCTGTTTTTGCTTTTTCGTTGAGCTGTGTCTTCCTTTCCTTCTGGTTCAAGTTTTAAGCTGATTAGAACCAGGTCTTCACATTCTTTGACTCAGAATTTAAAACAACTTTGAGTCTTTGCTTTGGAAACTTTGGTTCAGATTTTGAGTTTGTTTGAACTTTAATTTCTACCCTACCCTATCTACTGATAAGCCAAGATTAAACAGTTTGGCAAATCAAATTTGCTACCCTATCAGCAGAAAATTGAAAGCTAATCAGTTAAGATTAAACAGTTTGACCGATTAGAAGTGTGTTTCAAGGAGTGGCATTTAGGCTTGCACACTTTCAGATTCATTTCTCTTTTTGGCATGGGGCCTTGCCTTTCTTGTTTTTCATTTCTGCCCTCTTTTCTTTCTTTCTTTGTTTTTTGTTTTTTTTTTTTTTTGATTTTTCATAGCTTTAAATGCAAAGATGGATGAAGTATTTACAATGAAAAAAGGTGAAAAGGCTTCAGAACATGAAATAATTTTTAAGAAAGATAATGCTTGAGCATCCTGCCATTGACAGGACCCCCAAACAATTCTGCTCCACTCAATTCTTGTAAGAAAAATGCATTGTTCCCAGCAACTGAATGAATGGAGTAAGGGCCAAGCCATAGATTGTCAAATTTACCATGATTTCCCTTGTCTTCTCTTTTGGAATCCCACCTTAAAACTTTGTCCCCAACTTTGAAATTACTGGCCTTTGTTCTTCTGTCAAATATCTTCTTAATATTGTCTTGCTTCTGTAATGCTTTGTTGTACACTTCCTCTCTGGTCTGCTGAAGATGAATGGTCTGATTTATTCTTCTGATTATGTCATTTTCTTCGGTCTGGAGCTCTTGAATTATTTTCATAACTGGTACACCAAGACTGCTAGGAAAAATTGCCTCTGTACCATACACAAGCTGGAAAGGTGACATACCAATGGATCTCTTCAGAGTCAGTCTGTCAGCCCACAGTGCATGGACCAGCTTTGTGTGCCAAGACTTCTTATTGTCTTCCAACAGTTTCTTTATTATGTTCACTAAGATTTTGTTGGAAGACTCTGCAAGACCATTACCTTGAGGGTAATAAGCTGTGGAGTGCCCCAATGTTATTTGATACTTATGACAAAATTCAACCATTTTCTTTGACCCAAATGCTGCTGCGTTATCTGTGATGATCTTGGTAGGACAGCCAAATCTGGATAGGATGTTGGTTTCTATGAATTTAATGATGACTGAATCATTGGCCTGTCTACAAGGAATGGCTTCTATCCACTTAGTGAAATAGTCTGTGGCAGTAAGGATCCATCGGTGCTGAGGAGAAGATGATGGGTGGATTTCTCCTATGAAGTCGAGTCCCCACTGTTGAAAAGGGGCTTCAACGGTAATTGGATGCAGAGGAAGGGGTAGCAATTTTCTCTTGCCTTCAAACAATTGACATTTATGGCAAGTAGTTGTCAGTTTGTGCACATCAGGAAAAAGAGTGGGCCAATAGAAACCAGCCCTCAAAATTTTGTTGGCTGTTGACTTCCAGTATAAATGGCCTCCACACTCTCCTTCATGGAATTCTTGCTTAATTTTTTCTGCATCAAACTCAGGCAAACATTTAAGCAATATACCACTAGCATTCTTCCAATAAAGACATTTATCAATAATGCAATAGTTTACAGCTTTTAACTTTAGGAATCTTGCCTTTGTTTTAGATAAACCAGGAGGTGTGTTTAAATTAAGCAAAACATAAACAATATCAGTATACCAAGGAGAATTCGCAAAATAATCTTCAACAATAGGAGTTGAGAACTCTTCCTGGTCATCCAAAGTATTTATCATATTAATATCAAGAACTTCACAATTTGATTCAGCCATTAGCCTGGCTAGACCCTGACCTTTGATAAGCTTTGTGGGTTTAATCTCTAAATCATATTCGAGAATAACAGCAATCCACTTACCTCTCTTACCATCTGGATCCTGGGTTAAAATGTCTTTTACCACTAAATTTGGGACAAAGGCAATGATATGTGAGTGAAGGATGTATACCCTGAAGTCTTTCAAAGCTTTCACCAGGGCAAAAGCCTGTTTTTCCATAATATTATACTTCAAAGGGGCATCCCTCAATGCCTTGCTGAAGAACGCAATGGGCTGCTCTTGTCCTTGTGGGTTTTTCTGTAGAAGGACAGCAGCTATAGTATGTTCTGATGCAAATGAGAAGATATAAAAGTCTTTCGAGAAATCTGGACTTATGAGAACTGGTGTTTTGGTTAATGCTTGTTTAACCAGTTCAAAGGATGTCTTTGCTTCTGCGGTCCATTTCACCCCTTACTCCCTTTTCAACATGTTTGTGATATTCCTAAGGAGCTCAGCCAAGTTTGGGATGAACCTTCTTAAAAAGTTAATCTTTCCTATAAAAGACTGCAACTCTTTGATATTTCGAGGATGAGAGATTTGCAATATGGCTTCAATCCTCATGGGATCTATCTTTATACCCTGCTCTGAAATGATATGTCCAAGAAGCTTACCTTCTTGGAGTCCGAATAAGGTTTTCTTGGGGTTCAAAGATATCCCAAACTTTTTGCACTTCTCGAAAACTTTCCTCAAGTGTTCTAAATGTTCTTCATCTGTTTTTGAAAACACAGTTACATCATCAAGATATATAATGATGAAGAAGCCTAATTCCTCCGAGAATGCTATGTCCATGGCTCTTTGAAAGGTTGCTCCCGCATTCATTAAACCAAAAGGCATTTTCACATACATGAAAGTGCCCCACGGCGTAGTAAAGGCTGTCTTTAATTGATCATCAGGGTGAACTAGGATTCGGTTATACCCTGAATAGCCATCTAGCAAAGAAATTCTTTTAGACCCTACCACCCTTTGTAAAATATGATCCATCTTGGGTAAAGGGTAGTTATCCTTTAATGAAGCTTTGTTTAAGTTTCTAAAGTCTATACAAAGCCTGATTTCTCCAGTCTTTTTCCTAACTGACACCAGATTAGATACCCACTCAGAATATCTAATAGGGACAATAATACCAGCATCATGCATTTTCATAATTTCCTTCTTAACCAATGGCAACTGGACAGGGTTTATTCTGCGCGGTTTTTGTTTGAATGGTTTTTGGTTTTCTTTAAGAGGGATTTTGTGCTGTATTATTTCAGTGTCATAGGACTTGAGATCTTCGTAACTCCATGCAAAAACATCAGAAAATTCTTTAAACAGCTCCAAATATCTAAGTTTAATGTGAGCCGGTAAAGTTCTAGACAGTTTAATCAATCTCAGTTTCTCCTCATTGCCTATATTACATTCTTCCACTTCAGTTTCCACAGGTTCCAGTTTTGGTTTGTTGGCCACATCATCAAAATCAAACAGTTCTTCTAGGGGGGCCAAACCCTTGGGCAGACTATCAGTACTAGAATGCAGAGTTTCCATTTCTTCTGTTTCAGGTTTTGGACTTGATTCTGTTTGGCGCGTGGGCATGATAGTCTGAAGGTTTATATCTACCAGCTGTGGAGATGGTTCTTCTTCACCAAGAAAATTTTCTTCACTGCAGTCTGAATCATAATCTGAATCTGAACTATAGGTTTCAAACTCATTTCTGAATTGCATGAAGTCTTCTATTTGTTTATCTCCATCAAATACCTGCCAATACTTCTTGTTATCTGGGATAGCTGGTCTGAATTTTATCTGAGAGGTGTCATCATACAGCATTGGGCAGGTTCTAGCAGCAGAGGCTAAATTGTGGGCTGCAATGTTTTTCTTCCTTGGGACGAAAGATAAGGTGTACTCCTCAAAAGTTTTCAAAAGATCAATGACATCATTCCTGTAGGCCCTAAGTCTGGGGTGATTTGCATTATACTCCCCATTGACTTGCCTAATGATTAATTCAGAATCCCCATATACATGGATTCTCCTGGCACCTAGTTTTTTTAAAAGATGCAAGCCCAAGAGGAGGGATTCATATTCTGCTATGTTATTGGAACACTGAAAGTTTAGTTTGCATGAAATGCATTCTGTATGATCGTTTTCAGAGTTAGTGATCCAGACACCTGCACCTTCATTTGTTTTGGTGCACGACCCATCAAAATACATAGTCCAGAGAGGCAGATTTTCAGTTTGAGGAATGGACTTTGTATTGTTTGATTCCCCAAATTTTTCATCAGGTTGAGGACTGTCATTCTGACTGTCAAGTTTTGAGCTCACAGGATTGATAACTAGGATTTCCATATCTGTGTTAAATTTGCTAGGACTTTCAGACACAGTATATTGTTCTGGAAATTCGGCATCATTTTCCTCCTTTTTAACCCCAGCCATGGACTCTTCCGGAATAATTTTTTCAGTGAGCGTTTCATTGTTGAACATGATAAAAGAATCAAGGCTCGTGTTTATAGCATAGAGTGGGGAGTTTTGAGGCCGATCCTGACTTGTCACTGTGTACTGCATGTGTGATTCCCTGTAAAGTCTCCTAGTCTGATTAAAAACAGGGATAGTTGCATAATTCATATCCATCTGCATGGTTCCCTGCAGTTTAGCACCCCAAGATCTTGATAAAATCATTCCATACTTTGGGGGGACATCAGCCACAACAACATCCATGACTAAACACTTGGCTGGGATCTGGGATAAGTTAACACAGAGATCCTTTATCAAACCTAGACATTTAACTCTGCTGGAGTCAAAAGAATATAAATCTTTATAAGGTCTGGTAATTTCAAGACCCAGGCTTTTCATTACAGCTTTTGGCATTAAATTATGGGAAGCGCCTGAGTCATGCATAGCATTGTGCAGAATTTTGTCATGAATGTTTAAGCTTACATAAAAGGGAGGGATAGGACCCTCCTGGAACTTTCCTTCAATCTCGGGACCAAAAATAAGCTCTGGTTGGTCATAATTAAGGTTGAGGGTGTCTTCATTATTTTCTAAGTTCAAAGCCTTCAAAATTTTGGACCTATATACAGGCTGGGCAGACAACTCAGTTAAAGGGACAGAGATTTTGATCTTTGAGATTTCCTGTTCCAGGCTGAAAAGGTTTAGATTCTTCGGAGCATTAACTTCAGCCTTGTTTACTGCCCCTTTATCAGCAATAACAGCTTGCTGATTTGGTTTATCTACAATTGAAGCAGTTATTTTTGCAGGAGCACTAACTGAGGTGCTAGTACTACTAATGTTTGCACTCTGTTTTTCGATGTTTTGAGTGTCTTTCTCTTTATCTTTACCAGAATCAACAGCCACCGTTTTGTCCTTTTGTTTGATTGTCTTAACCTTGGGTGTAGCGCTGTTTTGAGAAGGTTTGTCAGAGGTTTTATTGTTGGGTGTTTGTTGATTAGACCTACTTCTGAGTTCATATTCCCTTAAAGGTTCTATGACAGCGTTCTCCATGTTTTGGTAGTTGTTTTCAGCATCATCTCTTCTGTCATCATAAGGTGTATAAAGACCTTGTTTATTATCATAATGAACCTCAAAGTCATCATCACCTACCCCAAATAAGTTTATATCATCTTCCTCTGTTATTTCATTTGTTTCCTCAACCTCACTTAAAAAGTTCTGATGGAAGGGAGGGATGATCTGCTGATCATCTTCCCTGGGTCTGTTAGGAGGTTGATTTCGTCTAAAATTCTGATTCTGGTTTTGATTTCTGTTTTGAGGAGCATTTTGATTTATACTCGCTTGCGCCCTCTCTAGAATGCTCATTTTCTTCATCATCTCTTCCATCATTCTTTCCATCTTTGAGCTTGAAGTGGAAGGGGTGGATTCCTCTCTAAAAGACACTTTCTTTTCAGCTTTCATCCTTGCTCTTTTCTCCATAAGGTTCACCTCTACGGAAAGGGCACCTCTTTGCATATCTTCAAGGGTTGCAAAGACTCTTTCTCTGAGCGAATATGTCATGTCTGGATCAAACCCTTCAGGAAATTTGTTTAAGGCTGATCCCTGAGGAGGTTTCAGTTCAGGGGAAAGTGCATTATACACACTGTTAAATCTAGTACAATAAGCTTGCACACTTTCCCCGGGGTTCCTATGGAGATTGTTATAGTCAGCAAGGACTTGGAGAGGGTTTTTCCTTACTTCCCATTTGTTTAAAAAAATTTGATGGAAGGCTTGAAGGTCGTTGATACTATGGGGGGTTAATCCTTTAAACCATTTTCTCACATCTCCCCCCAAACTTTGAGCAAACAATCTAATTTTGACAGATTCATTATCAATTTCATTTATGTCGAAGTAGTCATTCATCTTGTCCACATGTTGAGATGCTGTTGTGGTATTATTAGCATCATATAATGGAATTTTGGACTGATAGTCCTGTGGAAGATTTACTAATGGTACAGGAAGGACTAAGGGAGCATACCATGCTGCCATGATATGTGGTGGGGGTGGGTTTACAAGTGGAGGTGTGGGTTGAAGTGGAGTGGTTTGGACAGTGGATGAAGGATGAGCAGAAGTGGATGGAACAGCAGTAGATCTCTGAGCTGATCTTGGGTGAGAGACACCTAAATTATGTAAGAAATGTAAATCAGGTGGTGTTGATTCTCTATTCCCTAGAGTCCCACTGGTTTCGGGAGATAGAAGGGTAGGCTCAGAATCTAATCGATCTAAATCACCAAATGACCTAGTTCTGAACGGATTTAATAGGTCAATTTGTGATTCCTGAAGAGCTACAAGGTTTTCAGGGACTGAATTGGCTCTTATGAGTGGTCTGAAGATAGTAGAGGATTGTACCCAAGGAGACTTCCTAAGAATTCTTTCTGGGTTGTCCACTATTTCGGGAGGATCTGGGTCAGGATGGGCTCTAGTATGAATCTTTTTAGGAGCCACAATGTTTATGGGGTTAGACCCAATCTAAACAACAAAAGTTCAACCCGATATGACAATCTTTAGACGGTTAACTAATCTGTTTTCTTAATTCGAATCCTACAGTCCTTTAACTGAGTTTGAATGATTTTATAACGACAAGGGTTCTTTCCAGTGGAGTCTTAAGGTCTGTTCAGGATGGTGGAGTCGCCAGGTGGACGGTTCAGAGTGTTTTCAAAGGAATGCACTGTCCACCACAGTGTTTGTGAATCATTCTTCTTCAAGGATATCTCAAAACACAACAAACTCTAACCAGAGATTGACTGGGAGGGCATTCACTAGATGTGTCACCCCTTAAAAGGGGATGAGATCCAGAGGCTGCCTGGCCCTTTCCAGACTCTGTCTAAGAGTATAGAGTAAAACACATCAAAGTCGTATACAGATATCAAAACTAGTGTTTTACTACCAATCTACAATGTTTTTGGTATTTTCGGAATTGTTTATATTTGTGGTCTCTTGAAAGAATGTCCTAGCTTTGCCTCAAAACTTAGCTACGGTTAAGAAACAAAGACAGTCTACCCTCGTGGCAAAGCTAGCTGATTTTCCAAGGTTAGATAAAGACTTAAAAGAACCCTAGGATTGACCTAGTTTGTCACTGATCCAAACAAGTTTTATCGTGATTACCATTCTTTGGTGGTGCTTGGAAAGGCTGCTTTTTACTCTCAAAATGTTTATATGAGGATCCTGAGGTAAGAGTCCCCAACGGAGTCGCCAGAAATGTTAGGTCTCTGTAACAAGCAAGATTGGCGAAGTCCGATCACAGAGTTAACATCATTTCAACCAACTTTGGGATTCTAGGATCTAGCCCTCCTGAATCCGGAGAGGGATCTCTCCAATATGTACAAAGATGGATATTGTCTTTGAAGTTTGGGGTGATGATATTAGGCTAGTTATGGAGGCCAAGGGTTTTGTTTGGTTTTCTTAGATGGTTGAGCATAGTTGCTGTTTGAGACGGAAAGATATATATGCAAATAGGTTCAAAGGTGAGAAGTTGCAAGTAACAAGGTAAGTTTTGATTCTAAAGAAAGATGATGGCAAATTTCAGTCCATTGGGCTATGGAGTCATGAGGGAATTTAATTGAAACAAACAGGTTCAAGATTAATCTATGGGGCAAGTCATCTAGGCCTAAGGATCTCTTTGAAGTTTGACTTATGGAATGGGGTGATACAACAAGAAAGGGAATCAACAGATGCAGAACAAAGAGCAGCCCAGGATCTGGTAAGTACTTTGAAACTAGCCAGCCTTTGACCAGGCACTTAAGAAAAACATAGAAGCAAACTAGGATCTGGTAAGTGCTTTGAAACTATCCAGCCTTTGATACACTTCCAAAAGAAAACAGATTAAAAACAAAGGGAAACTTGAAAGGCAACCTTTGGAGCAGAAACTAGTGGGCAGGGCTCACCTTTCTCCTCATCTTAGTTTCTCCTTTGTAGTTACTTGAAGACAAGCACCAAGATAACACGAGAATGGCCCAAGATCTGATAAGTACTTTGAAACTAGTCGGCTTTTGACACATCCTAAGGGAAACGGACAAATAGTTGAGCAAACAAGAAAGAGATTTCAGGGCTAACCTTTGATTTCCTCAATTCATTCCTTACACAACATATATGAAAGTAACATTCAAAAACAACATTCAGCAGTGACGAAAAGATGAGGGAACACCAGCATCTCTGTACTTAGACTGAATTAAATCATTTCTAAATAACACAATAAGAAGAAAACATTGGGATAAAGATTTTTCAGCCAAAGAAGGTCACTGGTGTACGGCAAACTCTAACAATGTTTAAACTGTTCTTTATAGTAGAAAATGAAACAAATTGAAAACAAAAATAAAATAACAAGTTACAGTGAGAATAACATCACCATCAGCATAGACCAGGATCCCATAAATCAACTTGTATTGATTGCTTCAAACCGGTTACAATCTTCAAATCTAGTGTTTTAATACATCTCTTCTTCACAACCTAACCTATTGGTCACCAGCAGAGCTCCAAGAGCCCATGAAACCACTATTTACAGTCAAGAGTTTTCCACTCAGAAATAGCTACAGCGCTTCAGCAATTACATTAACAACCAACTAATCCAACCCCTCACTCATCTTCTACTGAGGTATTTATAGAAGAATGAGGAGGTGAGATCTAATTAAAAGATATCAAACACAATCAATGCAGAATTAATGTATTCCTGACCCTGAGAAGTTCGATGAAGAAATTCTACAGGTGTTATATTGCATTAATGTGTTTCTACTAAAAAGTAAGCTCGAAGAGAGCTTATATTGACCTTTGAGGCTCTGCGTACTGTTAGGGTTACTCTGCAAACATTCTGTCGTTGAAATCCGGTGCAGGAATAACTTCTTTGGTTGCTCGAGGCATAATATCTGATCCTGTTCAATAAATTCATCCTCTGTTTGAGCTTTCTGAGGCAATAGGTGGCACTGTGGTGGTTGAGGAATCAATTCGCCTCGAAGTATGGCGGTAGAGGCGGTCTGTATGCCGAACACTTTTAGGTTTTTCTTTAATCCATGTTCTGAGCCGGGGATTAGGCTTTCGATAACTGTCTTAGCCGTAATCCCCGCCAATCTTCTCACAAAACCACTGATCTGGTTCATTTTATTTTTAACCCGATACTCTTTCTCTGCTCTGATATTGGCGGCCTTCTTAAAGCTTTGCAGGGACGTGCGGCAACCAAAGCTCATGAAACTTTGTAAATATCTCTGTTCTTCTCCGCATGATCAATCCCATGGACAAACTGGGAGGATTGGAGTCGTCACTCTCATCCTCCAGATTTCGTAGAATACGAAGAAAAACCCTTTGAAAACCTGCAATAAACAAGAAAAATGAGGAAATCCTGCGTTATATGGGCAAACTGCATCGGAGGGCGTGCGGGTGGATGAAGAAATCGAAACCGTCGATCACATCGCGATCAACGGTCGGGAGCAATTTTGAAGAGTCAACGGGACAAAGGTGGACCTTTCAATGGAATCAGGAGACTAAAGGAGAGCCGTCGATCTACGGAGATCGACGGTGGGGATCGGCTATCGAATGCGCAAGAAAAGAATTATCGGGCGGGCGAGTTTGTTAACAGGTGAGCGGGAAAGGAAAATAGGGACCGTCGGATAGGAGGATCTAGATCCGATGGCAGGGATGAATCCCGCTGCGGGGCCACGGGACAAAGCTTAACGCGCGGGGAAAAAACTTGACACGGCGGTTTTGGAGTGAGGTGGAAGACACGTGTCGGCCAGCGGGTGGAATCGCTGGCCGACGGGGGGAAACCGTTTTAACGCGGAAAGCGGTGCGGGCACAAAACCACGGGTTTTTGGAAACAGGCGCCGGGGACCGGGGGGGTCCACCAGGGGAAGATTGACTCCGCGCCGTTGATCTGTGGGACAGATCAACGGCGGAGTTTTAATAATATTTTCTTCGATGGAAAAATAAAACAAACCCGTTTTCGCATTTTACAAAGGTTTTCAATGTTTTTTGGGTAATGAGTTATTTCCGAGGTTTAAGCGCCTGGCGGGTTTAGCACGCGGTTCCGGCGTGGGGATATATGGAGGGAGAAACGGAAAGGGGCTTAGCCTGAGGGGCTAAAGCCTAACGCATAGAAACGCATGTTTCTATGGTTTTTTTTTTTTTTGAATAAATTTGCAAAAGAAGAAAGGTCTCGATAGGTGAAAAAGTGGGTTTTCGACCTTGGGGAATGGGATTAATGGAGGAATATGGTATATAAATGGGTTAGATAAGGTTCTTTATGGGGGAAAAGGGGGAGTTTGAGGAAATGAGGAAAAAGGAGGAAAGGGAGAAGAAAAGGATGAGGATGCAGCAACACTTTGATTAGGATTTTCATGGTATATCAGAGCCAGAAAAGAGAGAGAGTATGTAGAACCAACAGTAATTTGGACTCTTGTCAACAGACTTCAAGTACCAACAATTTTTCGGATTCAAACTTGTTTCTTGAAGGCTGCAAAGAACATTTAGCCACCAACTGCTATAATTGAAAAATATGGGTGGCTAACAGTTACCCTGAAAATTAGTGGCGCTGAAGTTGTGACCGAATGAGGGTATAGTTCCAGTAAGCTTGTTGTTTGCTACATTTAAGTCCTTCAGACGGTCGAGCCGTGTCAATTGCCAGGGAATTTCCCCTCTAAGTTGATTGCCATTCAGGTGGAGGATATTGAGGTATGTGAAATTATGAAGCTCAACAGGAATAGGTCCCGTAAACTGGTTCTGGGAGAGATCAATGGTTACCAGATAAGGAAGCCATTGGCAGAGCTCCTTAGGAATGGAACCCGTAAGCCTGTTTTGAGAGAGAGTCAAGCTCGTCATACTCATACAGTACCTTACTCCAGATGGAAACTCACCTTGAAGCCCCATATCTTGAAGCGAAATTCACAGCACTTTGTTATCATCATTTTTCCAACATGTAATTCCCAGAAAATCGCAAATAAACCCCTTGGTAGTGTTCTGGAAGTTCCAGGTACTGTAGAGATTCCCGTAAGGGTCCTTCAATTCCTGGTAAGTAGTCTGAAGACACTGTACATCCTGTCCTGGAGAAACGGTCTGGGACGAAATGAGGCATATCAGTTGGAAAATCACTAGCATGAACCCCAGAAGGCCCAAAAACCCAAAGTTTGTCATGGCTTAATCAGTGCTAATCTCCTGTCGTTTCGAACAATCCCATGGCTGCCTAATCTCGACAAATGGCCGCTGCTCAAAGTACAGGATTGCTGCTATCCAACTGCAAGCATGTATCCCTTACTCCTCATATAACAATGAAACGCCCGTGAACGTGAACAGGTGTTAATATCTCAATGGCCAGCCCCTAATTATATGGACAAAAATGAAAACTGAGAAACCCATGAGATGGACAAACGAAAGGGGTATCGCCATGTGCATCTTGCCTTCTGGTGTGTACATTTAGCGGGGCAAAATCCATCGGAAGAAAGTGGTTTACTCAGTAGGTGGAATAGTCCGAGAGCAGTTGTTTTTTTTAAATCTGGTAGGTTAAAATTCAAAAAATCAGGTAGTTGGAGTGTTTGGAATCTATTTTGATAGTGAAAATAGATTCAACACTATCAAAAACTCTTAAGGCAATCAAAATATTAAAGATTAACAACTGTAAACAAAATTCTAGACCAATCTTTACTAAATTTTTTCAAAATCATTACCTAATTCTAATTCTAACCTGTTTCACTACTTCTTTAGACTAAGCGAAATCCATGGCGGCTGCTACGTCTTCTCCGCTGCATTGTAGTCAAAACGGCATCCTACACCCCCTTTGATCACCTCAAATTTTAATCAGGACTCTAAACGTCAAATCCATGGCGTCTGCTACGTCTTCTCCGCTGCATCGTAGTCAAAACGACATCCTGCACCCCCTTTGATCTCCTCAAATTTTAATCAGGACTCTAAACGTCAAAAAATAATTAAATTATATTTTTGAAATTTAATTTTATAGGCCATCTACAAATTCCATTTAATTTTTAATTTATTTATTAATTAAGTTTTTAATTTCTCTATTTTATAATAATATTTCTATAAATATAATTTAATTATTAGTAGTAGTTATTGGGTGAATAATAGAGATTTAATTATTCATAATAATATTATGAAATATTAAGATTTTTCTCAAAATTAATTACATAAGTTATTTACAAGTTAAGAATTTTTTTTAGTAAAGGTGGATTGAATTTCTATTTTTCAAAATATTATTATTTATTTTTTAAAAGAGTTGTTTTTAATGCTATTTTTGGAGTTTCTTCAATTTGAATCTAGAAAATTGAGGTGAAATCTTGATTTGTGTTATTTAAACTGGTTTTTTTACTATATATAGATTAAACACCTTGAAAAATCCCTCCGACATTTCTATTGTGTAGGGTTACCCATCAAGCTTGTGATTTCAATGAATTCATGCAAGATTTAGAGAAATTAGATTAAAAAAATCCACTTGAAAATTTTCTAAAAAATTTAGTTTTTTTTAAAAGTTAATTATATTAAAAGTAATTTATCAATGATTAGATCTAATGTGGTCAATTGGAGAATCAAATCCAGGCATCAAATTAGATAACAAAGATGATGTAGAGATAATGACTACAATCCATGCATTGGATTAAATAAGAAGAGCACTCTAGAGATAATTATTTGTGGCTAATTTTGAAGCAGATAGAATTATTTATTAATAAAGAATAATATAATAAACATAAAAGATAGAAAAAGACTTATTATATATATATATAGTTTATTTAAGAGTGTAAATTTCTGTGATCCACATTTGTTTTATCAAAAATCTTTAGGATAATCACATTATCATTTAAATAGCCTACTAGTTTCTAACTACTCAGTGTAATTCATTCCTCATCAAGAACATGAATTACACTGAGCAGTTGGAAACTACAACTCTTTAAATGATAATGTGATTTTCCAAATTTTTTTTAATAAAACATATATTTTATTTATTTATTTAACCTTCTTTTGAATGTGGTTTCTTTCTAATTAGTTTGGTTTTAGTTACTTAATTTTACTAAAAAAATATACACAAAAGAAATTTCTAAATTTATTTTCTTTTATATTTAAATATACTTATATATAAATGAATGTATAAACAAATTATTTAATTAATAATTAATAAATTAAATTAAAATAAATAATAAAAATTATAAAAATAATATATATTATTATATCTTTTTATTCAATTTATTTAATTCTTTTAATTATTTTAAATTATTTTATTACCCGTTTCTTTGATTTATTCACAATTTTGTATTTTAGATTTAAATACACAATTCTTTTTGTTAGCTGTTAAATCTTATTTATGGTTTCTTTTAGCTCTTTATTATTTAATTTTGATTAATGATTGTTTGACCTTTGATAAGTTGGTTTATTTATTTATTTTTATTTTTATTTATTTATTTTGAGTTGTTTTATGTTTATTATATTGTTTTTTATTAATAAATAATTTGTTTTACTTCAAAATTAGTTATTAGAAGTAATTATCTCTATATTGTTCTTCTTATTTAATTCAATATCTGGATCTGATTCTCCATTTTATTTTGAGATGAACTACACTGATTTAATTCAATATCTAGATCTGATTTTCCATCTTATCCTTGAGACGAACTACACTGAAAGGTTTTAAAAACATTCACAAATTATCTTTAAAAATTTTCATAACACATAAAATAAAGATCACATAAACCTAAATTCAATTAAATTTATTATTTTAAATTAAAAACTTAACTATAATTTTAATTATACATTCAATATAAGATATTTACTTAAAATTTTATTTTTAAATTCCCCGAATGTGGGTGTTAAAGAATGAAGATACGGAGCATGGCTTGTGGGATGGCGCATGGCAAGGCCACATGGCCACCCACAAGCCTCACTTATGGTGCCCCTCAGCATTTAAGTTTCTTTGTCGTCACCTTGCGCGGCATTTATTCCGCTGCAATCGTCAAGGCGTCCTCCACTGCATCAAAATGTCGCGCCCTGGTTATACTCCTCAGCTCTCTGGTTTGGCATTTTGTCCCACGACGAAGCTCTACCTCTCCTCTGCTGCTTCTATGCTGCCACAGCTCTCCCCCCTGCGAAGTGGATGCTCCCCTGGGGCTGCGGAGCCAAGCTCTCGCACATCTACTAGGTGGCGTTGCAGTCTCCGCAGTTGCATCAAGTTTCTCCCTGGTTACCATCATTCTCAGAGTCTTCTTTGTCAGTTGAGTTTCTCGGCTTCCTTCGGCCTCAATTCTTCTTCCGCTTCCCGGTTAACTCCTGCCAGTCCCGCCCCCTCCTCTGCTCGGTGCACCCTTCACCCCCTTCGTGCCACCATGCCACACCTTAGACATCGCATGTGATGCCAAAGAGGCAGCAGCAGGGGCCATGCCTCTCGTCCGCTCCCCTCCTCCCTGTCCAGCTCCCCGTCTTCTTCCCTCGAGCACTCTTGGGGTAGATATCCCGACACTTGCAGTGGTCGTGGCAGACTTCTCATCTCCTCCCCTCGGCATCCTGCTTCTGAGCCCTCGACGCTTCCCCCGCCCCGCCATAACGCCTCTGCCTCTTCGCAGTCCCCCACCACAACCCATTTTCAATTCTATCGCACCTCCGACCACCCTCTCGTCGTTGCTACCATCTCTGTTTCTTTCCGCAAGATAACTGGCGATGGTCCTGGTTTCAATCCACCCATTCCGCCTCTGCGTCCCTTTGACGAAGTGAACACCCAACAGGTCCCTACAGGGCACAATTCCTGTTCGAACAGCGGTGGTAGCTCGGGCTACTACAAGGAGAAGCATATGCAGGAAGGAGGAACTGCTGATGATGCTGTGGCGCCTCACCAGGCCGCACCTTGCCCCCAACTTGTAGACGATGATGAGTACAGATGTCTTATTGTTGAAGAGCCACCTCCTGCTTCTCATGACGCTTAGTATCTCTGGTCTTTTCCGGGTCAAGATTTCTAGCCTATTAGTTTTTCTATCTGCTTGTTTCTATGCTTGGTATACTTATTTATGTCATTATGTCGCTGGTTTCCTCACTAGAGGCAGCACTTCAAACTCTACATGGGTTGGTTTCCCCTCGTAAGCAGCTCCATTTTTGCTGTTTTGCTGGATACATGCCACTGATGTAGGTGTGAACTGCTAAGGCCAGCGTCTCCTTATACCATGTGTTTTATTAATAGATCTTACTGTTACATAGAAAATATATATATATATATATATATATATATTTAAATTATTAATAATTTATAAATATAATATTAAATTTTAATAATTAGTAATTACATTAATATTTACAATATAATTTAAATCTATATAAAATTGCTTTTTAGATCTCACCAATAAAAAGACTAAAACAATAACTTTTTCAAATTATGAATATATTGTAAATGTTTATAATGAATTCTCAATCCACGCCTCAATTATGACATCCAGATTTCACAACTCCTTATAGCCTCTACAACACGTGGGTTGCCAAGTTCTTTAAAAAAAAATGAATTTTATTTTTTATTGACTTTAAAATATTAAAGTGACTAAACTTCATATATGATTTTTTTGGGGCTCCTGTCGGTCAAGGTCTTTTGCATTTATAATATTTTTTTTCAATTTTTTTTTATTGACTTTAAAATATTAATTTGACTAACCTTCACACACAAACCAACTGATGAAGGAAACATTTACCGAGTACTAAGCCCATAGTCAACACTCCCACAAAAAGACGAGACAGTCTCCAAACAATTTTCTAGGAATAGCTTTCTCCCTTATTTTCTGGGCACGGCAGCTTCCCATGGCAATTCCATGGTTGCTTTTTCTTTCCTTTCGCTCTCACTTGTTGATCACGGTATTCTTCCATATCGGAGTCAGCACGGCATGCTGGACTACCATGCTCACTCCATCTCACTGCCCCAGGGTAAACTTGAATAAACAGACTTCAACAATAACTGCGCCTCCTGTTGGATGGGAAATAAAACGCAGAGTAAAATCATTTTTTAACGAAAGAATTTGGTGTAAAAATTACTTTTTTGTAATATAAGTTGAGGTCTAATTTAATATTTATACTAATAGTTTAATTTATTAGTGACTATTGTTATTGTAAATTTGTATATTAAAAGGCGTTATACAATTCAGTGTGAGTTAAATATTGTTTATATTTAAAAATAATAAAATTGATGTTTACATAAATTTATATATATTTGAACCTTATATAAAATAATTTAATTTGTATTTTAATTTTATATCAATATTAGAAATAAAATAAGATTGGCTTTAGAGCCGGTTTCTCTGGTGAGTGGCAAACACAGTTAGTTAGCTCCAGAAGTTGGTTAAGCGAGAGGTTAACAACGCAGGAGTATGTCACAACGTGGAGACTATGCGTAAAACCTAGTATGTTTCTCGGGCTCTCCTGGTAAATGGGATGACGACTTTGCCTCGGAACATGCATTTCGAATGCAAGGGCCTGAGGAAATTGATGCGCTCGAAAGTTGGCTTGTTTGGAAATAATGAATTTTTTGTGTTTGTCATGTCGATTTCCATTTATTATGAAAGTATGCTTGCTCAAATGGGAATGTTTTGGGTTCTTTCATCTATCCTAGATATGGTAAATTCCTATAATGTATATGAGTCTTTTCGCCTCTAGTTTTCGCTGCGCTGGCAAGTTATGGGTAGGACCGTGGATATGGGTTTAGTTCAGGCCCAAATTGCAAAACCCCAGTTGGTTGAATTCAAAGGGATCATTGTTAATTATCAGACTTCGCTTAGTACTTCGGAAAAATTCTGGCTCTTGGAACACTCGAGGAAAGAATGGTGGGATGAAGGAGTGACTATATGTCGATAGAGGCATATAAATTTTTAATTGTTTGGTAGAGAAAATTTAATGGCCTGCTTGTTTGCTTGATCATTACAGGTTCACCTAAGCTGTTATCCACTCCAGCTCCTGCACCGTGGGTATTGCCTCCAGTGCGGATTAGAGTGGTCTTGCAGCTGTTGGGTGGTCCAGTAAAAGCCAACATGGTGAAGGTAGCTCCCGAAAATGGAAAACAAGGGCGTGAAGGCCGTGGTAGCAAGCAGTTGAGGGATAAAACTAAAGAGCATCCAGCAAACCCCCGCACCAAAGAGGCTAGAAAACCGACGCTAAGAACATGCAAAATACCCTGCATGCTTATAGCGTAGGCTCGCCAACATAGGTGAAGAACCTGATTTCATACTGGGAGACAAAACTGAATTTAAAGGCAACATAAGAGGTTTAGGTTGAGCACTGGACAATGATGGTCTTTGACCCTGTGCATACTCTAGGTCGACTTACACTCTTCAAACAATCAGTGCATCTTTATTGACTCATGAAATGTATAATGGCGAAAGCCATAACGTCTATGCTTGAATAAACGGGTAATTCGAAGCTTGGGTCGAGGCTCACTGACATCCAAAAAGAAATTCAATCGCTTCAACTACAATTGCATCGCCAGAATGTCCACCTTGGCCGCGTTGAACGACAACTTCAAGGCCTGCCTCAAACTGAAATTCTAGGGTCAAGTGTCAAAGAACCTGCTCGGGTAGAATCATCTCATGATTAGCTACCAGATATATAAATTTTCGAATAGAATTTACTTTTGTAGTCTTAAGTTTAGATGGTTTACCGAATTTATGACCTATAAGGATTGGATGGAAAGACTCAAACTTTTAAAGTCTTGGATGGCTTATAATTCTGTTAGGTGACCAACAGACCTGGTTTCCTTCGGGTAGGTTGAGGCCATTGAACATCTTCTATGATTGTATCCTGCTATTTTGAATGAATTAATATAATGGTACTTCCAAACTTACAATTTTTATTTTTTATTTTTATCAAATTGATATATAAAAAATATATAAACATATATCATTTAAAAAAAACATTTAGTTAGGAATATGAAGGTCATGTATTAATATTGTGATACGCCAAATGTGAATCATAAATAAAATATTTCATTGTCAACTATGTATATATTATGCAAAACAAGTAAATTATATATATATATATATATATATATATATATATAGAATCGTCCGACCCAAGTTCAATTCATGTAAATGACATGATGAGTGTTTACAACATAGGTATGTTCCTCATATGAGATATGTGTGTGTGTGTGTGTGTCATTTTATCTATATGTTGCTCAAAATGAGCATAGATCCATTTTAACTCTAGATCTATCAAGAGCAAAAAGTAATCACATCTTTTGAAGTGCAAACCTTTCCTTAGATTTTTCATTCAAATAGAGATTTGCATTTTGATAGATTTAATCTTTCTCGACATTTGGTAGATCCTAAGTTAAGATAGATCTATATTAGTATTATGATAAAAATTATATATACTTGAAATTAATAACTACTTATATCTTTTATTTTAAAATATATATATATATATTTTTAAAAAGTTTTGCAATAAATATATATATTTTTAAAAAGTTATAGTATAAATAATATATAGGTAAAAGGATATTTATTGCAAATAGAATAATAATAAGGCTTGTAGAAAGTGTGCATAGAACAAGTTATAGCTAGAAGGTGTAAGAAACATTGTTTTTTAGAAGAGTAATATTAGTTTTAGCTTTCATTGTATACATGTTAAATTTTAATCGTGGGTCACCCTTTTACATTATACTTGATGCTACCTTTTTTGTTTTGGCCTAACTACCATGTGTCAACTTTTGATTTCTTCTATGTCACATTAGTGGAGCCAACTAGGATGTTATTTTCTTAGTACCTAGACTGATTTCTATGCTTTACCTAATGCCTTTATCATTAAGGTTTCTAATTTTTCTTTTCACTTTGTTTCCTTGGCCCATGTTTTCCAGCCATCTCTCGTGCAAGTTTTGTTGATGTCTATTGGTTGAGTTTTATTTGTCCTCATAGAGTTTCTTTTGCACTAAAGCTTCCTTTGGCTATTAATAAAAGAAAACTTACATGCAGCCAACCAACAATGCCATTAACAAAATAAACAAAATCAAAATCCATGTTAGCTTAAGCCAAAACATAAACATGATGAGTATAAAAAATAAACATGTCCAAAGTGCCGATTGGACTTAACTCTAATAGATACAACACTAAATAATTCGTTCATCAAGAGTGGGATCATAATTGGTATTTTAAGGCAAGTCTTTAACCAATTGTAGGAAGAAAATCTTTAGTCCAGGGGTCCATCCAATATAGAAATCGCCATTGTTGAACATTATTTTTGTTGCATGGTAATAGTAGGAGGTATGATGCACCCTCATCCTTTCCTTACTTAAACCAATGCACCAATAAATGTCATGATTTCTCAATATTTGTGTGCAAGGCAAATGCACAATTTTAACTTAAAATGAAAAGCTTGTAACGATTTTTTCCACATGTAAAACCAAATGGGACTCTTCATGAAAATATAGCTATAGCGTTTTCAAGTGAATCAAATTTAACTTCTTTCCACTATAGTTTGTTTTAGGGAGCCGGATTACTTCCACGGAAATACATTATTGATAGGTAGAACCTTTTGAGTAGGTTGGTCATCAAGCAATTTCCAAAATTGACGGAGAAGAGGAGTGGGATTGGTAATGTAGATCATAAGGCATTAGATTCAATTTTTAATATTTCATGTTGGCTTAAACTTACATCTTTCCTTTTGAAAACATGTTAATATTTCTTTTCTAATTCATGACAAATATTTTATTCAAATGATTTAAAAATATATTCTCTTTTAAACATTAAAACACATGTTCACAACTATGCATTATGCCTATAATATGATATTTTGATTAATTATTAGTTAATTGTGAATTATTTCATTTCAAATTCTCATTAAATTTGAAACATATAATAAATTATAGTATCCATAATCTACAATATGACAAAATTCTTACCATTGAAACTATGATTGAAGGATAAATTTTTTTTTTCCTACTACTATTCATATTTAAATGATTGATATGGTTCTTTTGTTATTTATCCTTGCATGTAAATATGTAATTATTTGTTTGTTATTATTAAGGCAATATAACAAAACAAATAAGATAGTCACAATAGCTACTTGAGGAAGGTGTTCTTAAAATATCTAGTCCATTGGTTTCTTCTTTTCTTGACTTGAATCGTTTAAATTCACTCAGACAATGTTATTATTTTTAGTAATATCATTATGAATATCAAATTTGTATAAGTGCAAGGTATTTAATCACAAATAGAAATACTACGAAGCATGTTGTTTTTAACAGATTTATTGATGTTTATATGGCTTTCTTCACAATAATATTTGTTATATTATTATCAACACATGCAATTAACATAATTGAGACACAAACACAATAAAACACATGATTTATAAAACGCAAACCTTAAGGCCAGTTTGGTCAATTTAAAGAAATAATTATCATGGGAGGAATAAAAAACTAGAACTTTCATTATCATTGCCAATTTTTTTCAATTATGACACATAACACCTACTTTTTATGTGTTTAAGTTTTTTTAGTAAAGATAAACCAATTGCTCTTATATTAATATGTTATATTAGGTTTGTTGGGCTACCAAGAATGTAACAAAACACATGCTTTTCGTGGTTCCTTCCCTATGCTTTCCTAGTATGTTTTATTCCTACCTCTTTATTTATTATAGATTCACCAATTGTTCCTATATTAATATGTTAGAAAGGTTTGTTGACTTTCAAGAATGACATGTAACACTTTTTGTCCATATATTTGCTAACTATGTGATAAGGCAAGTTGATTTAGGGATGCAACATTGTATATATTTATGATAGTATTATTATACTACGACTAGAGACTTCTAATGGATCAAACCACCAACATCCTTTAAGTTGTATATGATTCTTCCAGAAGCTCCCTCTCCAATCTGGTTCTTCCAACGATTGCATGTAAAATTCATTGAAAATGAGTATTATTTAAGATGTAAGCACTATAAATGAGGAAGAGTTATGGGAGATGTAACACTTATGCATTTCTTGCGAGGACGCCATTCTAGGATGGGTTTCTAAGAGATTTCATTCGTACACTAGTTTCCTTCCTACATGACACATCCTTAGTGATGTTGTGGTGAAGCCCTGCCAATCCTCTTGGTGTGCCAAATATCCAATCTTGTCTCAATTCTATGGTATTATTATCACCTTGAATACCATGGGGGTAGTTGAGGAGTGTTCCCCTCACCATGTATTTGTAGATCAACAACTGATCTTCATATAAAATGTAGTATCCCATAAGAGGGACAAGATTTCAATGCCTTAGGTGGGCCAATTCCTTCATCTCGCAATTGAAATATTTTATAGTTTGCACTTGACATGGTCATATTATTTTTAATGCAAACAAAGAATGATTTCGAAGCTTAGCTTTGTAGATTACACCTGCCCTTCCATGCAAAAATTTATCGTCTTTCCTAAAGTTGTCAGTGAGAGCCACAAGATCAACCAATCTCGTCTTCTTGATCAGCATCTCGAACGAAAAAAATTTAACAAATCTCTAAGCTTGGAAATATTTCTACCCATCGTTAGGATATTTCGTACTTGGAAGTGGTATTTTAAAAAATCTCTTACTTTTTCTTTAGAAATCTTCCACCTAAAAACAAGAAAACTCCAAACAATTAACACAATGTCAAAGAGGAAAAAAGTTGTGATAGCCTTTGAATTTACTGGCCCATAGGTCGACTCGCATGATTTGTAAAGGGGAGGTCCACATAGCCCAGGGTTACCCTGAAAATTAGAGGTGCTAATTTTGTGAGGGAATGAAAGTATATTTCCAGTAAGATTGTTGTTTCCTACGATGAAGTCCTTGAGACAGTCGAGCCGTGTCAATTTCCAGGGAATTTCCCTTGTGAGTTGATTTCCATTCAGGTGAAGGATATTGAGGTATGTGAAATTATAAAGTTGGGCAGGAACATGTCCTGTAAAATGGTTCTTGGAGAGATGAAGGGTTACGGGATAAGGAAGCCATTGGTAGAACTCCTTGGGAATGGTCTCTGTGAGACTATTTTGAGAGAGAATCAATCTAACCATACTCCCACAATACTTAAATCCATACGGGAACTCACCTTGTGTAGAAAGGCCTATGAATAAACTACACAACCAAAAATTTTTATTATTGATATTGAAAACATGCTATTTATACAACTGAAAAATTCAGGGAGACAACTACGTTTGAATAACTTCATAACTTACTAACGGGAAATACAGGAAAACTATCAGCTAATACTAATTAATAATATGCAAGGTAATCCTGAACGATTAGTCAACATTCCCTTCTTAATACAAAGGGATATATGACATGGCAAGTAAAATTATGAACTTTTCAAATTTTTCATGTTCCAATTTTTTCGTAAAAATATTTGCAGTTTGGTCTAAAGTGGGACAATGCTTTAGATGAATTGTTTTGGCTACTACATGATATCAAATTGAGTGATATTTTGTGTTGATATGTTTAGTTCCATTATGAAATTTAGGATTCTTTTCCAATTGAATTATAAAAGTGTTGTCAATAAAGAGAGGCGTTAAGTCTTTTGTTTCTCTTGCAAATCTTCAAGTATTTGTTGAAGCCAAACAATTTATTTTGTAGCTTGAGTTGCAACAACATATTCGACTTTAGTGGTAGAATCAACAGGAACATATTGTTTTCATAGTCTCCAAGTGATATTTTCTGATCCAATATTCAAAAATAACCTGAAGTAGACACCCCATGCTTTTTATCACCATCAAAATTAGAATTTGAATAACCAGTGAGATGGAAGTATGACTGATTGGCTTTTAAATATTTGAGCACTCATTTTTTTGCAAGCCAATGACCTTCACAGGGAAGATGCATAAACCTGGGAAGTATTCCTTCAATAAAAGTTACGTGAGAGTGAGAGTGAGTAGTAGTAAGATAAATCAAAATTCCAACAAATTGTCTATACTTTTTTGGATCTTCAAATGGACTGTAGACAGGCCTGTGAATAATGTCTACAACAAAAAAAAATATTTAGAATTGTCAAAGGTGTTGGAATTTAATTCCAACTGCCCGCATTGATCAACAGACGTCAGAAGTAATTTTGAAAGGATTGAAAGACAACAGAGTAATGGTTGATGGGATTGGAAGGCAAAGCAATGGCGATGGAAACCTCCAGTCCAAAACTTCACGTAACCACGATCTTATCTACAACAACCACCAGAAATTAAATTCTCCGCCAACCATATTAATACACAAGCCAACAAGTAGTTTCGGAGGGGTAGCAAAGATGGGCAGCAAAGGGGGAAGGAGAACCCCCAGAATGGGTGATGTCAACCATGTATGGAAAGTTTTGATTTTATTTTTATGTGCAGCATATGTTTTTATTTTTTAACGTCAGGTTAATTTTTATTTACCACAATACATTTTATTTTTACCGTCGATTAATTCTATTTTAACGCGGTACATTATGTTTTTACTTTGGAAATACATATTATATATATTATAAATATCTGATATTTATAATATATATATTATATTGTAATGTGATATAAATATGTCGTGAGCATTAAAAAAGAACTATGTGAGAGCATTGTTTACACAGACAGTTGTTGTGTATTGTATTTTGATAATTGCCCGAAGGCTGAAAAAAAAAATAGAGAGAAATTTGGAAGCGTTGCGTGTGTAGCAGCAAGTTAAAGGTTTTAACCAATGAGCCCAGAACACAGTTCTAAAAATTTGTAACAATAGTTTGTTATTTATTTTATGAAATAGAGATAAGTATTTCATCTCTGTGTCTGTCTGCAATTTAATTTTAGTTTTTATCTCTGTGTTGTGGAAGAGGAATTGTTCTATTCCTCTGTCTGTGTGTTAAGGAATTTGTCCAGAAACTTCCAACATGGTATCAGAGCTAGTCCAGGCTCTTTGAAGGTGTCAAAGAAGCTGAAGGAAGGAGTTTGTTGTAGCAGTTCTCCAGCAGAGTGAAGGCTCAGCAAAAGTCCAAGGTATTTCTCAAAACATAGTTTATTTTATATCCCCTGGATGCAGGTCGCAGAACTGACACAAATGACAATCATATGTCACACACCTAGGAGGACGGAGATATTCTGCCATCCTCCTCGCATGTGTCCAAGCCCCTTTAAAAGGATGAGCTCTCAACCCTGAGAAACCCATAGCATTTTCCCTCTGCCTTTCGTTCTTTTATCTCTGCTCTGGCACTTCTCTGATTTCAAAAGGCCGCGCAGACCTATTCTCAACGTTGTGCCGCGCAGTCCCCTCTAGGCTGTGACATCCCAATATGCGCACCTTTTCCCTAGCCCTTCCGACCCCCCAAGCCCTAGCGCTGCTTGTCCCCCTGCTACGTATCCCTCTCTTGACATCTCCCCCCTCCCTTATTGCGCAATGGCCCCTAGATTACGCTAGAGAACCATCCAAGGTGGACAGAGAGGGGCTCTCCCTGGCCATTATCATCGTGGCGAGGAAAATCGACTAGAGTCGATGGAAGGCTCCTCCTCTGGCGTTTTTGCGTATCAGTGTTGAGATTCAACAAGATGATGAGCTTAGTGAAAGGAGTTGCCTTCACTAAGTGGGCCCACAGGCTATTTTTGGCGCAAGTCTATTTTTAGACTATGTCTATTTCTAGACATGATGATCATATTTCAGAAGTTGCAGGATGCTATTTGTGAATGGTTGGTGAAGTTGGAAAAATAGATGAAATTCTATTTTTAGAATATTGGGCGAAGTCTATTTATAGATCGTCAATCTAAAAATAGATGCATGTCGATTATTATTAGCTCTTAATGATAATCAGACTCTAAACAACAACTTATTCTCTTGGAGCACTTCAGTTCAGTGCACAGATGTGGCATAGCAGCTGAAAGAAGGAATTACGCTATTCCTAAGGGTTTATTGGAGCTATTGCATGGAGGACTCAGTTAGAACTCAAGTGGCAGAGTTATGACACAGTTGGAAGAAGTAGTTATGGATTTGTATTCAGTTTAACTCACTTAGACTCAGTTGAGCTAGTTGTATCTAGTCTAACTGATGGTAACACTAGTGAGAGTGGAGTGAATTAATTAGTTAATTAATTCACAAATAATAACTCATTAATCAACTAAACAATACACCAGTTAACTACAGTGCATGGTAGTTTCAGTGGAGACCAGTGGAGAGATAGGTGAAAGGGCAAGATAGACTATCTGTTGTGACTATAGTGATGCATTGATTGCATCACACACTCAGTGGAGATGCCAATGAGGATTGCGCAGTCAAGGATGGAGTAATTCGAATTCATTCAGAGCTATTCTTCAGTAGATATTGCGCAGTGGAGGAAGGCTAGTAGGTGGCAAATATCAGTGCATGTATTTGCAAGATTAGGCCTGATTAGTGTATGACGATTGTACTGTACTGAGGGCTTGTGATAAGATTTGTATGCTTGTATGAGATTGTCATATGATATCCATGTTACATAATATATAGTTGGGGTTTTTAGCTTCAGGCTTTCCCGGTTAAAAATTGTGTTATGTGCGATTGATCATTTTTTTTTATGCTTCACATGTGTTTGCAATTGATTTTTCCGCAAAAGATTAACAAGTGGAATAGATTCAGTATCTTGCATAAAGTTAAATATTGTGAGATCAGATGGATCTTGGACATATGCATGCTTAGTGCATATAATTTCTATAGTCAGAGACCCGACCCCGAGCAGGAGGAAGCAACCCTTGTGCAAGCTGCACAGAGAGGTAGGCGCAGCTCGCAGAAGTCCACTATCGCTCACCAGACGCACCCTGAGCTCCGCAAGACTAACCCGATGCCGATTCAGGAGAAGGAAGACGATGATTCAGATCTATGGGTGATGGATTTTGATGGAAACTGAATGCATGTCCCTGACGGAGCAGATCCAAAGTCCCCCATTCTCTGCGCACCGGTCCATAAACCTAGGCGTTCAGTGGCAGATTCGGAGGAAGCGGCTGTGCGGGCACCTACTTGCCCCATTGAGGAGGAGGTCTCCAACAACGATGATGAAGATGAATATTGAGGCCTGTGCAGCTGCACAACTCTTCCATGAATTTTTTCAAGCATGCCACCATCAATGTTTTTTTTCTTCTACATATTTTGTGCTACTTAGATACATCAGCGCTACTGCATATATTGTAATTTTATGTCTTAAGTTTTGTTCGGGCTACTTTCCTCCTCTGAGGCAGCCCCGAAACCGAGTAACTAAGGCTGGGATTGGCTAAGCACAGCTTGCCAACCCCGCTTGTAGCATATGTAACTTCTCTTTTTTCGAATTAATAAAATAGCCTAACTTACCAAAAAAAAAAATTATATAGAAAATGTATTGCTATTGATAAATAAAATTTTCGAACAATCCCGTGGCTGCCTAATCTCAACAAATGGCCGCTGCTCACCCAGGATTGCTGCTATCCAACTGCAAGCATGAATCCCTTACTCCTCATATAACAATGAAATGTCTGTGAATGTGAACAGATGTTAATATCTCAATGGCCAACCCCTAATTATAATACCCACAAAAAAAATGAAAATGAAAACTGAGAAACCTATGAGATGGACAAACAAAAGGGGTATTGATTTCGTGGGCAGCTTCCGATGCCAAATCCATGGTGGCTGCTACGTGTTCTCCGCTGCATCATAGTCAAAACGACATCCTGCACCCCCTTTGATAACCTCAAATTTTTATTAGGACTCTAAACGTCAAAAAATAATTAAAGTATATTTTTTCAATTTAATTTTATAGGCCATCTACAAATTCCATTTAATTTTTAATTTATTTATTAATTAGGTTTTTAATTTCTCTATTTTATAATAATATTTCCATAAATATAATTTAATTATCAATAGTTATTAGGTGAATAATAGAGATTTAATTATTCATAATAATATTATCAAATATTAAGATTTTTCTCAAAATTAATTACATAAGTTATTTACAAGTTAAGAGTTTTTTTAGTGGAAGTTGATGTTGAGGTGACTCGATGGGAATCAACAGACTGAGCTAGGGTTACGACAACATCCACAACAACATGGCTCTGGTGCAGGCGGATCCACCTGTGACTTCTCTTCTCTCTTCAGTTTCAAAATCAGAAGGTCGTCGGCCCCTACCCAATGGATCCTCCAGTGGGGGAGGGGGGGGGGAGGTTAATACGCCTCCCCTAACAGGCAGTCAGACCCCTGTCAATCCTAACGAGACGCAGAAGCCATCCTCTGTCGTGGCACAGAACCAGAGTAACTCATCTGATGTGCAACAAGACAAGCCCACTCAACCCCTAGAGAAAACGGCTCTACCCAAGGCGACCTCCGCTACCTGTCGACCCATAGCAGTAGAGCGCCCAAAGATAGATCTACCAATCCATCGCATCAATGCCCAAATATAGTACATGAAGGATCATGCACTCATCGGAAAAATTTTCGGCTTCTGGCCCACTGAGAAAGCTCTCCATGGCTGGATAAATTCCAAATGGAAACCAAAAGGACATGTTACCCTTCAATTAGGGCCAAAAGGGTTCTTCAATGCCATCTTCAACTGCATTGAAGACAGAAATCGAATCTTATATGGAGGCCCCTACTTCTTCAACTCAGTAGACCTTTATCTCAGATATTGGCTTGAAAGATTCAACCCCGTAAAAGAGGACTTCAGCTGGGCGCCTGTCTAGATTAGGATGTACTCCTTTCCCCTGGAATACTGGGATGAAGAATTGCTAAAGGATATTGGCAATGGACTTGGGGAGTTTATCAAGATCGCAGAGGAGACCAAGCTCAGGCGATACACATCATACTCCAGAATGTGTCTACATGCACCTAACAAAGGCCCTCCTGGACTCGGTAATCTTCTATCATGATGAATTTGAATGGTTACAACCTATAGATTATGAACATGTTCCCTTCCGCTGTTGAAAATGCCATGCACATGGTCACTTATTCTGAGATTTCCCTCTAAACCCCTCCTCCAAAACCAATGTTACAACTAAAACCTCTGATGCAGAAGGGTTCACCAAAGTTCCTACCCGCAAAAGACATCACAAGAAACCAACCTCCACCACCAAAACCCCCAACCAACCCTCTGATATCCCCTCTACCAGTAATAGCTTTGACATCCTAGAAAAGCATTCTCAGCTTGATCCTGATACTCCCGATAAGACTGATCCTTCCTCAGCTCCTTCCGCCTCTACTCCCCACTCTGACTCTCACAAACCTCACATGCCTTCGAAACCTCAGTTTGAATCTCTACTTCTCCCCACCAATCCCATCTCTGAAATGGATCTAGTCATCTGGCAACCCAATAATATGGACATAGATGGCTCTGTTGCTGAAGGTAGTCATCCTAGTCACATGGAATTGGAACCAGAAAGTATTGATATGGGCGAATTGGGCATCTTTGGCCTAGAGCAAGCCTGCAAAAAGAAGGAATATGACAATATAACAGCTAGGCAGATCGACAGTCTAGAGGTGGTTTTCTTTCGGGCACAACAACAAAGATCTCTGGGAATATAACCAGGCAGTCAGTGGGATGGGAAAAAAATCCTCAAGGAATCCAAGAAAAGAGGAAGGAAAATAGATCTGCAAAGGACCATCATAATTGGGGAAATTTTGATTGAATCTGGAAGATACCCCAAGCTCACCAAGTTCTATCAGCCACTTGAAAATAGTTCTCAATGAAGCTCACATCTTGGAATATAAGGGGACTAAATGGCCCCACAAAATACAAAATGATTAAAAACATGATCCAGCAAGAAAGACCCCATGTTTTCTTCATACAAGAAACCAAATGTAATAGTAACACCCTCAGCTTCATCCTCTCTAGAGCCTGGCAAGGAAGTCATTCAGTTGCAGTAGATGCCTCAGCAGCCTCAGGTGGCCTAGTCATAGCTTAGGATTCGCAAGCGATCTCAATCACTGACGTTCATGCAGCGCACAATCTTATTCAAGCTACCTTCCATGTCATTGGGACCAACATCCATGGGCATCTCACCAATGTATACTTCCCTCAAGACTCTATGCAAAAAATAGCGTTGTTCAACATAATGGAAGCCCTCAATTCAAATCGAACTTGTTAGACTCCTATACCAATAGGTGTCATATTTCATGATTGACTTGATGAGCTATGTAATATGTTCATACCTTTTCTTGTTGCAAAGGTTTTCCATATTTTCAAAAAATCAAAAAATTTAAAAAATGTAAAGAGGGTATACCCTAAAAGAAAAATCAAAGGGTGAAAAGAAAAAAAATGGCCAGAAAAGTGAAAGAAAATGAACCCCACCAAAAGAAAGGCCAAGGAAAGTGTGCAAGTCTAAATGCCACTACCCTTTTGCTCTTGTATAATAAATAAAATTGTGTGCAACTTGTATTTTATGCCACAATTTATGAATAGTCAAACAAACTTTTGTCATACCATCTTTCAATTTCATGTTTTAGAGATAGAGAATAAAATCTCACTCAAACTATTTAAACTGCGTATAAGTAGATAGGTAGAGTAAATAAAAGGAGCTCAACAAACTTTAATCCGAGTCTCTGATGTAATAAGGTTAGAGCTAGATAGATTTTCATATGTAAAATAAAGTGTGATAAGGGTTCGCTGCCTAAGTGCACCCTAATAAAGAAGAAAAAAATGGTAGAATAAAGTAGGTAGGGGTAGGCAGACATGTCGTTGAATTACCCGTGGTGAATGATGGCTTTCGATGGTTGAAATTTTAACTTTCATCACAAGTGCAATTGCAACATAATACATTCGAAGAATGGCAAGCAAGGAAAGCATAATTATAAACCTTCCCCTCTCATTTTCCCTAAATATTTCACTAATTTCTCCTAAGTACTAAGGTATTTGAAGATTAAAGGGGCTCAAGGCATTTCCTTGACTTTTGGAGGGACCGGACCCTCGACCCAATAATTGAAAAAACCTAAGTACTTAAAAAACATTCATCATCACACTCATTCACTTCTAAAAAATATTTTCCTAAGTAAAATCCCATTTTACTTAGGAAAATCATACAATATTCCATAAAAACCTCTTTTCATGCAAGCATAAGTTAAATACATTATTCTGATGTTTTATACTTAGCGCTATTCATTTGTCATATTAACTTCTAAATAATGATTTAAATCCCTATTGAAATAACCTTTTCCTATGGTATATAACTCCTTTTATGTAGTAACCCAAAAACCCACTTATATAATTTTAGCCAAAGTTTATAAATCCCACGTGTTCAAATAAAATACCTACTTTATAAATCCCTTTGGCTAAATATATCTTTATATAATTACCCCGCCCCTATGGTAAGCGAATCGCATTGGTTTAAATTACCATATAATAAAAATATATCAAAAACCTTTAAACATATGATTTATATGTTTAAAACAAAAAATAAACCCGAAGTTTAATTCAAACCAAACTTCGAAACAACCCATCCCTCGCACATTTTTCATCCCTGACCCTCATCGTACAAAGGGATTAATTAATCCTAACGATTAATTAATAACCTCCCCCGCCAATGAAAACGCTCTCGATGATATTAATTAAAAAATAATCGCGTCAGGCCCGCCTGTTAATTTCCTGTCATCTCGACACTCTGACCACCGTCCGATCAACTGATCCAAGATCAACGGCCATTAACGATATTGCTAGCCATCTGCGTCCGAACGATAATGCGCGATGGCCAAGCGGTTTTCTGGATCGTACAAAGCCACGCATCGTTCATCGTATGGAATCGCTGCCCGTTCGCTTAAAACCACCTTTCCCCAAAAGCGGTGCAATCGTATACCGCTTACCGCCTCCCACTAACGACAAAACTTCACATCGTCAAGTTAGCGCCATCTGTCCACTGTTCATTCAAAGCTTACCTGCCAATATCAACCGTTTACCCGTTTAAACACAAACACCCTAGTGTTGCTCATTTTCACCTGATTGTGTAGTAAAATTCTTTGTAACCCAGCTGCGCCACCTAAAGCCTCTGTTAACCAATTCGAGCATGGTTTACCTCCCAAAAATCATTCTAGATTCACTCCACAGACCTCTCAACATCAAATGAAACCTTTTCGACCTCCCCTGCAAACCAATGCTTTCTTAAAAATTTGTTTTGTTTTACAGGTGATCAGAAGACCACATCCGTGGATAAACAGTCTTAATAATAGTCATAAGACTTTTTTACTCCAAGAGTCTTATCAAATCTATTCAAACAGAGATGGAAGATAAAACATGCAGTTGAAAGACAAGCAAAGGAAACAGGAGATTAAATGATTTACTATTGAATCAGACAGTAAAAACCTAAACTACACAATGAAGGTAAAAGGACACAGTAAAGAACAGTCAAAGAGTATCAGGATTAAAGAGTATCAGATTGAAGACCAAGTCAAGTAAATCAGCTAGCATGAAGATAAACAGCAGAGAAGAAAGTTACAAAACATAACATACAAGTTCATGACAAAGTGAAGACAGATAAAAAATAGAGTGGTAAAAAGTAAAAAGCAAACAGTAAACAGTGAAAGTAAACATAAAGACATTAAGGGTTAAGCAAAAATGAAAATACTTTCACCACATTGAATTTTGTCTAAAGTGAAAGTAAAAGAGTCAAAAGAACAAAAAAGTGAAAAGATGAAAAAAAACAAGAAGAAAGAACATTTTTGCAGAAATTTCATGTTTTAGTCATTTTTTTGCAGAAACTATTGTGATCAATCCAAGATGAATTTTACAAAACTGAAGGAGGTTTATGTTCATAAGAAGACCATCTACAAAAATGTCTCTCACTTTTCTAACAGCTATTATGGTTTTGGAAATATTAAACAATGTTGGAAAGCATTTTTTGCAGAAAATACCCGTTAAGTCATAATTTTACAGAGAATATTGTGGTAAATAAAAAATACATCATACAAAAATGAAGGAGGTTTTTGTTCCTAAGATACCCATATACAAAAACCTATCTCACTTTTTTCACAGTGATTTCAAAATGAGAGATACATGCACATTTTTACAGGCTATTTTTCAGACTCTGTAAAACTCTGTTTTACACATATTGTTACAGAGACTATTGTGCACAGCGGGAGAGGAATTTTGGGACACTGAAAGAGGTTTATCTCACCAAGATATTAATACACAATAACCTCTTTAATTTTGTACATATCTATTACGAATTGAGAAATAAAAAGATATCATTGGACCCCAAGTTTGCAGAATTGTTGGAGCAGAATCCACAAAGAAAGGAAGCAGTGAGTGACTTGGATGCATCATCATCAAATAAGAGTTGGATCAAATTTGAATTCTCCTCTTTTTCATCACCTATCCATAAGAAATAGTGCCAAATATATGCATTAGTTTGAGTGTCCTTTATTTAAGTTCTATTTATGTAAAATAGTTGGAGAGATTTGTGAACTAATTTTGATATTTTTTCAAGATATTTTAGTTTAGAATTTGTATAAATACTTCACTCTTGGAAGTATTTTGGGTGGATTCTTATACTTTGATGTAACATTGAATATTTTGGAATAAAGAGCTTTGGAGAAATTTTTCGTGGCAAAACTGGACAAGGAATTGAGGCAGAAGACTTTTCTCAGGATTCATGTGTCGAATGAAGGATCAATAAGTCATCTCTATCCCATGTTTTGAAGTTTCATATTTGTTTAAAATATCATCTGTGTTTCATTATCTTAATATTTAAAGAAAATGATTAAATTAGAAATTACTTAGGTGTAATCTGATTTCAGTTGTTATTATTCTAAATATTTTCTTCTAAACTAGTTTAAACAACGAATTCTTAATTGCTCATGTTTGTCTAGTTCATACATCTTTGTTATTTAGTAAAGAATAATTAACTTATCTTTATTGATAATCAATCTATTTCTCTTCTCTTCAATGTGTTGAAAGATTCTTTATTGCCTTTCATCCGTTTGAATTCCATTCCATTCACTTTAGATCTATAATTGTTTCTAGTTTGATTATCTTGCCCTGATAAACCATCTTTTGTTAAAAAACTTAAGCTAGTGCAGCCAATCCTTTGACTCCATTATCCCAATGGACTGAAACTATTTGATCTTAATCTCAGCTAAAGAATTCCATCAACCTAAATTCAAACAAAACCCCTGGACTTTATAACTAGCCTAATATTTTCAAAAACAAAGCTAAATTTTATAGAGAGAGCCCTCTCTGGGTACAGATTGGCTAGATTCTGTACCTGAAGGTTGGTTTTTTGTTATCTCAGACCCCTTTCCTCTTCCAAAAACTTCAAGGAAAATCTGAGTGATAACATAGTGGCGACTCCACTAGGGAACTGAATCATTTTATTGTTACTATTGTTTGATTTATAAACTACAGACAGAGTATGAAGATTAGCCAGGTAGCCTTTGAAATTATTTTTACTCTGCAATTGCATAGTAAATAAATGCTACTTCAGTCAATCTTCGGTCTAGTTTATAGACTGAACTTTGGTTTCAAACATTCAATCAGTTTCTCTAGTTCAATAAATCTTTGAGAAAATTTTAATTAAAAATCTTTAATTTCTTGGAGAATTTGTCGAAGTTGTATTTTCATTCCATTTAAAACAAAAAACTAAAAAAGAAACATTAATAGGAAAACTGGCTTTAGAGAGGACTCATTATACCAGGTCAAATCCTGACCCTAATCCACCACCAATATTTGAGAATCCAAATCTGATTCCCAGAATTCTGAGAAGACAAGAGAGTCAAGAAAACTCTGGGAGTTCTCGACCTCTTTTTAGATCAAACTCTTGTCCTGTGAAGTTTGTGTATCTTGAAGACGAACCATTTGATGAACATTTTGAAACTTCTCTATTCGTGAATTTTTTTGAATCTGAGTTGTCCAATCTGGTTCCTGATCCATTATTTCTTGAAGATTTGTAATTTGAATTTATTACTTCACATCTTGACAAGCATCTACAAAATTCCATTCAATCTGAGCAGACCTTTGAAGAAACTTCAAACACTTTTGTGATTACTGCAGCTTCCCCAAGTTCATCTACCTTTCCCCAAACTTCTCAAGCACAAACTACCTTTTTTTCCCCTCCACCCACTACTTCCCGACCATCATCACCTGTTATTCCATTATACCTTCCGATGGAAAATAGATATGCTCCCATGAGCAGAAATCACATACCTGGATTTCCACACAAATTACCAAAGGTAGATTGGGGTAGCAATTTGCCTAGATTTCAAGATGAAAATATTGATAATCCTTTGTTGCATCTCATTAAATTTCATATACACTCATCAATATTGAAGGGTGATTGGCATTAGGATTGCCTCATGAAGATATTTATGGCATCCTTAGAAGGAAAAACAAGGGAATGGTATGAAGCTCTCAAACCTGCAAGTTTGTTTTCTCTAAAAGACTTTCATAAGGTATTTTATGAGCATTACAAAGAATATTTTCCGTCTTTATCATTAGCTGAAAATTGTTGTGATCAAGCTGAAGATATTATACATTACCTTAAAAATATTGATGAAGATTTTGGAAATTGGTTTTCTAAAGATTTATTAGAAGAAGTCCAAAACTTTCATTCTCAATTTAAATGTCATAATAATCAAGAAGAGTTAAACAAAGATGAAATAATTCAGGAGATCAATCAAGATCCACAAAACCCCTCTGTATTAACAAATGATGTTTCATTTAATGTTTTGAATGGAGTTAAAGAAAATAATCAACCTCATGATCAACTTTTAGATAAGAGAAAAAACAATTGTCATTTCAATCTAAGAATTCAGAGATTCCCACCCCCCCTCACCGAAGAAGAAATCAATTTGCTTCTAAACATGCAACCATCCTCAAAATATTTACATAATGAAGAAATTGTTTCTACTTCTTCTAATGTTGATGAATGTACAAAATTTTTTTTCCATGAAGGGACAGAAGAACAAGTTGATGCTCATGTTATTCTACTTTCCCAAAAAGGTCCATTGCTTGATAGCACTCCTACTGAGAAAAATAATGACTTTCAAAAAGAATGCAACCAATCTAATCAAGACATATTGGGATTGTTAGAAGAGAAATATGCTGATCCAATGTTTATAATTGATGACATTCCTTATTCTGAAGATTTGCCTAAATATGATCAGTATGATGATAATTATGATAATTTCACAAAACAATCACTAGCTGTTTTGAGGGATGAGATATTAGAACTTCAGCTTGATGAGTATTTTCTAAGAGCTTTCTTTCTTATTTTTAAATCAAGAAAATGTTCTCCTCGAGTTAAAAAATGGCTTCTTGATATAATTTCTGAAAATTATGAAAATGAAATCAAACTTTTGCATTCTCAAATTCAGTCATACAATTTCCGAAATCCTAAAGAATTCTTTGAAAACCTTCCTTCTCCAAAGCAAGAGGAAATTGTACTATCTTTTGACTTGCATATTGAAGATGATTATTCTTTCAAACACAAGATTGAAGAAATAAGTTCATGGTCTAATATTCATAATTCAATTGAACAATTAGTCATTGAAGGCCTAGAAGTAAATAACATACATCATGCTTTTATTGATCCTATATCAGATTATATGGAGAATTTTTTGAGCCCAAATCTACAAACATGTTTTCTCTATAAGGATCAAATACATCAAAAGTGGCCTTTACACATCAAATCATTTATTATAAAGGCACATTATCATAACATACTTCCAATTTTGATCACAAGCAATCAAGTTATACATTTATTTTTACAGCTACTTGATTGGCTTCATTGGCATTTTTGTATTACCTGATTCAATAAGATTTTTAGTAGATTGAGTAGATAGATGAGTGTCAATAAGCTTAGAATTTTGAGCATTTTTTTTAGTTGTCAATTTTCAGCTAGTTTTTCATTAAGTTGGTTTGAAAATTTTTATGTGTTGTTTTAGTTTCAGATCAAATTTCAGGTTGCAGAAAAAGGACTATATTCACTTCAAGATTTTTAGCCACAGCAAATGCATGTTTGAGATTGAACCAAGGCAGAATATTTCCAACTGGGAAACAAAGTTTTGAGTGGATGGTAACCTGCTGGAGTTGAAGCCCGAAGAGAAGGCCCTAAGCTTCAGAAGTATTACTGTCATACATACAATAAACCAACAGAAAGAATAAAATTCCATGTTTCAGTTAAAGGAATTTCGAGGCATCTGAACTGCTGTTCTTGAATTTTCACCAGGAAAAGCCATCCCCAAGTGGAGCCAGTGTTAGACTCCTATAACAATAGGTGTCATATTTCATGATTGACTTGATGAGCTATGTAATATGTTCATACATTTTCTTGTTGCAAAGGTTTTCCATATTTTCAAAAAATCAAAAAATTTAAAAAATGTAAAGAGAGTATACCCTAAAAGAAAAATCAAAGGGTAAAAAGAATAAAAATGGCCCAAAAAAGTAAAAGAAAATGAACCCCACCAAAAGAAAGGCCAAGGAAAGTGTGCAAGTCTAAATGCCACTACGTTTGCTCTGATGTAATAAACAAATTGTGTGCAACTTGTATTTTATGCCACAATTTATGAATAGTCAAACAGTTTAAGCTTGGCTAGTTCATCTTTCAATTTCATGTTTTAGAGATAGAGAATAAAATCTGACCAAACTGTTTAAACTTGGAAGATAAGTAGATAGGTAGAGTAAATAAAAGGAGCTCAACAGTTTGATCTGAGCCCTTGGATGTAATAAGGTTAGAGCTAGATAGATTTTCATATGTAAAAGAAAAGTGTGATAAGGGTTTGCCAGTCTAAGTGCACCCTAATAAAGAAGAAAAAATGGTAGAATAAAGTAGGTAGGGTAGGTAGATGATGTTGTTGAATTACCTGTGGTGAATGATGGCTTTTGATGGTTGAAATTTTAACTTTCATCATAAGTGCAAAGGCAGATAATACATTGGAAGAATGGCAAGCAAGGAAAAGCAAAATTATTAACTTCCCCTCTCATTTTCCCTAAATATTTCACTAATTTCTCCTAAGTACTAAGGTATTTGAAGATTAAAGGGGCTCAAAGCATTTCCTTGACTTTTGGAGGGACTGGACCCTCGGCCCAATAATTGGAAAAACCTAAGTACTTAAAAAACATTCATCATCACACTCATTCACTTCTAAAAAATATTTTCCTAAGTAAAATCCCATTTTCCTTAGGAAAATCATACAATATTCCATAAAAACCTCTTTTCATGCAAGCATAAGTTAAATACATTATTCTGATGTTTTATACTTAGCGCTATTCATTTGTCATATTAACTTCTAAATAATTATTTAAATCCCTATTGAAATAACCTTTTCCTATGGTATATAACTCCTTTTATGTAGTAACCCAAAAACCCACTTATATAATTTTAGCCAAAGTTTATAAATCCCACGTGTTCAAATAAAATACCTACTTTATAACTCCCTTTGGCTAAATATATATTTATATAATTACCCCGCCCCTTATGGTAAGAGAATCGCATTGGTTTAAATTACCATATAATAAAAATATATCAAAAACCTTTAAACATATTATTTATATGTTTAAAACAAAAAATAAACCCGAAGTTTAATTCAAACCAAACTTCGAAACAACCCATCCCTCACACATTTTTCATCCCCGACCCTCATCGTACAAAGGGATTAATTAATCCTCGCGATTAATTAATAACCTCCCCCGCCAATGAAAACGCTCTCGATGATATTAATTAAAAAATAATCGTGTCAGGCCCGCCTGTTAATTCCCTGTCATCTCGACACTCTGACCACCGTCCGATCAACTGATCCAAGATCAACGACCATTAACGATATCGCTAGCCATATGCGTCCGAACGATAACGCGCGATGGCCAAGCCGTTTTCTGGATCATACAAAGCCACGCGTCGTTCATCGTATGGAATCGCTACCCGTTCGCTTAAAACCACCTTTCCCCAAAAGCGGTGCGATCGTGTACCGCTTACCGCCTCCCACTAACGACAAAACTTCACATCGTCAAGTCAGTGCCATCTTTCCACTGTTCATTCAAAGCTTACCCGCCAATATCAACCGTTTACCCATTTAAACACAAACACCCTAGTGTTGCTCATTTTCACCTGATTGTGTAGTAAAATCCTTTGTAACCCAGTTGCGCCACCTGAAGCCTCTGTTAACCAATTCAAGCATGGTTTACTTCCCAAAAATCATTCCAGATTCACTCCACAGACCTCTCAACATCAAATGAAACCTTTTCGACCTCCCCTGCAAACCAATGCTTTCTTAAAAATTTGTTTTGTTTTACAGGTGATCAAAAGACCACATCCTTGGATAAACAGTCTTAATACTAGTCATAAGACTTGTTTACTCCAAAATTCTTATCAAATCTATTCAAACAGAGATGGAAGATAAAACATGCAGTTGAAAGACAAGCAAAGGAAACAGGAGATTAAACGATTTACTGTTGAATCAGACAGTAAAAACCTAAACTACACAATGAAGGTAAAAGGACACAGTAAAGAACAATCAAAGAGTATCAGGATTAAAGAGTATCAGATTGAAGACCAAGTCAAGTAAATCAACTAGCATGAAGATAAAAAGCAGGGAAGAAAGTTACAAAACAAAACATACAAGTTCATGAAAAAGTGATGACAGATAAAAAATAGAGCGGTAAAAAGTAAAAAGCAAACAGTGAACAGTGAAAGTAAAAATGAAGGCATTAAGGGTTAAGCAAAAATGAAAATACTTTCACCACATTGAATTTTGTCTAAAGTGAAAGTAAAACAGTCAAAAAAACAAAAAAGTGAAAAGATGAAAAAAAACACGAAGAAGGAACATTTTTGAAGAAATTTCATGTTTTAGTCATTGTTTTGCAGAAACTATTGTGATCAATCCAAGATGAATTTTACAAAACTGAAGGAGGTTTATGTTCTTAAGAAGACCATCTACAAAAACCTCTCTCACTTTTATAACAGCTATTATGGTTTTGGAAATATTAAACAATGTTGAAAAGCATTTTTTTTGCAGAAAATACCAGTTAAGTCATCATTTTGCAGAGAAGATTGTGGTAAATCCAAAATACATCATACAAAACTGAAGGAGGTTTTTGTTCCTAAGATATCCATCTACAAAATATATCTCACTTTTTGCACAGTGATTTCAGAATGAGAGATAGATGCATATCTTTACAGGTTATTTTTCAGACTCTGTAAAACTCTGTTTTACACATATTTTTACAGAGACTGTTCTGGAGAGGAATTTTGGGAAACTGAAAGAGGTTTATCTCACCAAAATATTAATCCACAATAACCTCTTTCACTTTTTACATATATATTACGGATTCAGAAATACAAAGATATCATTGGACCCCAAGTTTGCAGAATTGTTGGAGCAGAATGCACAAAGAAAGGAAGCAGTTAGTGACTTGGATGCATCATCATCAACTAAGCGTTGGATCAAATTCAAATTCGCCTCTTTGTCATCACCTATCCATAAGAAATAGTGCCAAATATATGCATTAGTTTGAGTGTCCTTTACTTATGTTCTATTTATGTAAAATAGTTGGAGAGATTTGTGAACTAATCTTGATATTTTTTCAAGATATTTTAGTTTAGAATTTGTATAAATACTTCAATCTTGGAAGTATTTTGGGTGGATTCTTATACTTTGATGTAACATTGAATATTTTGGAATAAAGAGCTTTGGATAAATTTTTCGTGGCAAAACTAGACAAGGAATTGAGGCAGAAGACTTTTCTCAGGATTCATGTGTCGAATGAAGGATCAATAAGTCATCTCTATCCCATGTTTTGAAGTTTCATATTTGTTTGCAATATCATCTGTGTTTCATTATCTTAATATTTAACGAAAATGATTAAATCAGAAAGTACTTAGGTGTAATATGATTTCAGTCGTTATTATTCTAAATGTTTTCTTCTAAACTAGTTTAAACAGCGAATTCTTAATTGCTCCTGTTTTTCTAGTTCATACATCTTTGTTATTTAGTAAAGAATACTTAACTGCTCTTTATTGATAATCAATATATTTCTCTTCTCTTCAATGTGTTGAAAGATTCTTTATTGCCTTTCATCCGTTTGAATTCCATTCCATTCACTTTAGATCTATAATTGTTTCTAGTTTGATTATCTTTCCCTGATAAACCATCTTTTGTTAAAAAACTTAAGCTAGTGCAGCCAATCCTTTGACTCCATTAGCCCAATGGACTGAAACTATTTGATCTTAATCTCAACTAAAGAATTCCATCAACCTAAATTCAAACAAAACCCGTGGACTTTATAACTAGCCTAATATTTTCAGGAACAAAGCTAAATTTTATAGAGAGAGCCCTATCTGGGTACAGATTGGCTAGATTCTGTACCTGAAGGTTGGTTTGTGGTTACCTCAGACCCCTTTCCTCTTCCAACAACTTCAAGGAAAATCTGAGTGATAACAGAACCCACCTACTCTGGATTACGGGTGGGGACTTCAACATGATTACCAAACTAGAAGAGAAGAGAGGAGGACAGGTCAAGCTAGATATGGAGAGCACCCACTTCAAGAACTTTATTCAAAAGAACTAGTTAATAGATCTTCCTTACTCCAACGACATGCATGCCTGGAATAACAAACGCTCTAGAACTCAGCAAATTTCCTCTAAACTAGATCGTTTTCTCATTTCGGATAACGCCATCCACATCGGAGGAGACATTCGTGCTTCCATTCTGCCTCTATCAGGCTCTGACCATTGGCCCATCTCTCTCCAATGGATGCAACCTAGAGACTCCACCAAAAGACCCTTCTGATTCAAAGCCTTCTGTCTAACTCATTCAGACTTCAAGGCTATGGTCACCAAAGCATGGCAAGCATTCACTCCTCCGGTGATCCAGGTAGATATTAGTGGTCACCCACCTATTCCACTTGGGGCCCCATCATTCTCTCTTTTAGTTTTCAGTTTCGGCACAACTTACTATTTTTAGTAGTTTTTCGGGTCCTCAACTTCCGAAGCCATTTTGAGGCACTAAACGACGTTTTTTGGGAAAATTGGGAGCAACATGGGTCCACAGACCGATGTTTCTCACTTAGGATTTGCAGTCCTCGGATAGATCTTTCTAACAAGGTATGGTTCGCATCAAACAGAGATTACATGCCAAAGTTACGTCCAAGGGAAGTTGAAACACCAATTTACCCAAACGGGACCCATAGTTTTGGTGCTTCATCTCCTAGGGTTAGGGTTTTGGAAGTTTAGGGTTTTCCATTGTTTCTAAATAATAAATAGGCCCTCAAGCATCATTTTAACTCAGTTCAGAGGCCTGTAGCCACCACATCTCTTCTCAGAGATAGCTACCAGTGCCCTAGATAGTTTATTTACATTCTGTTTGTAAGCAAATTTCAATTCTTTGATATTAATGAAATGAAGTGATTTTTCCATTGCATCTTTGTATTTATGGTTATATGTTTATTCTGTTGTGCTCTTGCATAAATTCGGAGCAGTGGTATCAGAGTCTACTTTTTCTCGATCCATCTTTGCATGTCCCCAACGAGGTCGGGGTATAAGGAGTTAGGGCTCGATCTGGTGGAACCTTTGCAAGATTAGCCTCACAAACCCCGACGGACGCCAATGGGGGACGAAAAGAAAGATGAGGGAGCAAGAGATCCTATCAAAATATTGCTCGAGGAGGCCCTCGAAAAACAATGGAACGCGATGATGGATAAATTTTCCTAGATCCTTCAACGGTTGCCCACTGGCGACGCATCTGTATCCAACAGCCACTCTAGAGGTGCGACTCCTTTTAAAGTACAAGTAAACTTTGACATTCCCATATTTGAGGGTCAAATAGATGCAGATGTTGTAGATAGATGGTTGAATCTATTAGAAGGATAATTCTCGGTTCATGACTTTTCCGACTGGGAGAAGATTATTTTTGCACTTCTCAAAGCTACCCCCCATGTCAAGGACAGGTGGGAAACCTACTGTGAGAACAAGGACTAGACGGAACCCTCTCTGTTCTCAGTCGTACCAACTTGGAATTATTTCCGAGACACCATCAAGGAAAAATACTATCCTGTGGGGAGCTATGAGGACAAGTACATACAATGGACCACGCTGCGACAACAAAGGGATCAAGATGTGCATGAGCTGACGAATCTGTTCCATACCCTGCACACAAAGTTGGGTATCAAAGATTCAGAGAAACATCTGGTGTTAAAGTATCACAGTTGTCTGCACAGATACATTCAGGAGGAAATGGAGTTCCTCGACATCTCCACGCTTGGTACGGCCTACCGGTATGCTGCCAAGATTGAGCAGAAATTCAAACAGAAGAAGCGAGAATTTGGATCTGCGAATCAAAATCAAGGGAAAAGTGCTCCCAAACCGCAGAACAAAGGATAGAGCCAAGGCATGGTAGCTCAAGACAACCTGTCAAAACCACAAGCAAAGAACAACACTGCAATGCCAAAGAAGGACATGGGAAAGTGGTGTGAGTTCCATAAGAGCTCCACTCACAACAAAAGTGAATGTTAGGCCAAGCAGTCGCTAGTGGCCGAGATGAGGGCTTATGAGTCAGATGCATGCTCCGAATCTAAATCAGAACCTGACAAGGAGAATGAAAAATGGAAACAGATTATTGATGCGGAGCCCAACACCACTGTTGCCACTACGAAGATCCAGAAGGAGGAACCGGAAGATCCAGAGGAGGAGGAACGTCTCTTCCACTCCCAGATGTGGGTAAAGTGCTCCGCAGTCCAGTTCATTATCGACAATGGGAGCCAAAAGAACCTCATTTCAGCAGACGCCGTGAAGCGGTTGGGCTTGCCGACCACAGCTCACCCAAATCCATACACCATCGGGTGGCTTCACCAAGGACGAGATCTCCGCATCAGCCAGCAGTGCCGCCTTCCCTATATCATCAAGCCCTTCACGGATGAGGTATTATGTGACGTTGCTCCTATTGATGTTTCTGATGTATTATTAGGACAACCATACTTGTGGAAGCGTCATGTTGTGTATGAGTCTTGGCCTCGCGCTGTTATTGTTACTTTGGGAAATAAGTTGTACAGGATACCAGAGGTACCACCTCCTGCCGCTATCTCTTTGGTTACTGCAAAACAATGCAATAAGCTCATTTCCCAAACCAGGAAATTCGTTTTCCTGATGATCCGCCCCCAGGGCAAGAAGAAGACTGTGGCCACGACCTCCAGACAGGGCTCCTCTGCACAACAACAACAAATGGATAAGGTTGTAGAGGAGTACGGGGACATATTCACCTCACCCACAGAGGTTCCTCTGCACTGTCAGGTCAAGCACCCGATTGATCTGACCCCAGGTGCGCCACTACCCAATGGACCGATCTATCAGCACTCTGTTTTGGAGAACGATGAAATCAAGAGGCAGATTCAGGAGCTACTGCAGAAAGGTCACATCCGACCCAGTTCATCACCCTGTGGGATCCCAATTGTGTTGGTACAGAAGAAGGATGGGACGTGGAGACTCTGTATTGACTATCGGGCACTGAACAAGATCACTGTCTGGAACAGGTACCCGATCCCATGGATTGATGATCTTCTGTACCAACTCAAAGGGGTGAAATATTTCAGAAATATCGACTTGAAGTCTGGGTATCACCAGGGACCAATTGAACCCTCCGATGTGTGGAAGACTGCCTTCAAAGCCAAGGAAGGCCTTTTCAAATGGCTGGTCATGCCTTTCGAGTTGACGAATGCTCCTGCAGCCCTCATGAGGTTGATGGACGAAATATTGCGACCATTCACCAACTCATTTGTAGTGGTGTACTTGGATGACATTCTGATCTTCAGCCATACTTGGGAAGAGCACCTCCACCACATCTGACAAGTCCTCCAAACACTACGGCAACACAAGTTGTGTGCCAATTTGGAGAAGTGCTCTTTTGGCATGACCCAGGTTCAATATATGGGATACATTATTGATGAAAGGGGGGTGCATGTGGATCCAACCAAGATCCAAGTCATTCGAGATTAGCCAGCCCCAACCACTATAAAAAAGCTTCGCAGCTTTCTTGGTCTTACTAATTTCTACTGTAGGTTCGTGTTGGGATTCTCTCATATCACTTGGCCCTTGAGTCAAGTCACCAAGGGAGGAGTGAGATAAAAATTCTTTTGGTCAGAATCTCAATAGAAGGAGTTTTGAGGAATTGAAAAATCACCTTTGTTCTGCCCTAGTGCTCACATTACCAGACTTGCAACAACCATTCGAGATCGAGACAGATGCCTCTGACTATGCCATTGGGGTGGTTCTTACTCAACAGGGACATCCAGTGGCATATCACAGTGAGACATTGTCTGACATAGTTCGCAAGTATCCCACTTATGACAAAGAAATGTATTCCATTGTGCAAGCTTGTCGACAATGGAAGCATTACATTTTAGGGAAGGAAACAATCATCCACACAGACCAACGGTCCCTGCAGTTCATACAGACACAAGGGAAGTTGCAGAATGATCGCCATCAGAAGTGGTCCACATATCTGCAACAGTTTCATTTGAACATCAAGTACAAGAAGGGTAGCACCAATAATGTTGCAGACTGTCTCAGCCGACCACCAATCGTGGCGCTCACCACCGTTCTCAACTCTTGTGGGCATGAGACTTCTGATTGGATGCTCCTCTACGAGAGCAACCCAGAATTCAGCCACACATACAAGGCACACTTGGGGGGTACATAAGTTCCAAATTTTCACCTCCAAGCTGCACTTTTATGTCACATGGGACACCTTTGTGTTCCTTCAAGCGAGCATGCTAAGATGATATGGGAAGCACACTACAGTCGAGTCGCTGGGCATTTCGGGGTCGAGAAAATAGTAGTAGCAGTACTTCAGAAGTATTTCTATTGGCCGAACCTTCAAAAGGATGTCAAGAAACACATCAGATCCTGCACTGCTTATGCCATTGCCAAACCGACCATCAAGAAGCAAGGCCTATATACTCTACTAACTACCCTTAGTCGACCTTGGGAATCCATATCCATGGATTACATATCGGGCCTACCTTCTACGAAGCATGGAAATGACTGTGTTTTCGTGGTCATCGACAGATTCTCGAAGATGGCCATTATGGCAGTCTGCAAGAAGAATATCACAGCAGAAGCCACTGCTAAACTCTTCTTTGAACGAGTGTGGGTGCACTTAGGGATCCCACAGTCTGTCATATCAGATCAGGATAGTAGGTTCCTCAGCACATTTTTTTCTAGCCTCTGGTCAATGCTGGACACCAAGCTCACCAAGTCCACAGCTTTCCATCCCCAAACAGATGGCCAGACAGAGGTCATCAACATAATGATTGTACACATTCTACGCATGTGCAATTCCAATAATCCATGCACATGGGACGAAAGCCTCCCCTATGTACAACACAGCTATAACTGGGCTCTCCACAACTCAATCGTCCACAGCCCCTTTCAGGTGGGCTTGGGATTCCAGCCACTATGTCCCATTGACATAGCCATGCCATTTGCGGCTACTCAGGCTAATTCGGCTCATGTCCAGACTGAATTTGAAAAAGAAAATAGCTTCATCGAGCACATTCAACACATCCACCAACAAGTTCATGACATATTGGACAAAGCTAATGCTAAGTACAAGCAACGCCATGATCAACATCGGGTGCCACAAAAATTCCAGGTGGGTGACAAAGTGTGGCTAGATTTGCAGAAGGAGCGCCTCACTGAATCCCACCACAAGCTTCACCCGCTCCGATACGGGCCATACACCATCACCAAGGCTGTAGGGAACAATGCCTTCTAGATCAGTATTCCACCATTCCTTGGTCTACACCTAGTGTTCAATGTGGACCGCCTTCGTCCTTACTTCCCACCTCTACTGGACACCTCTGACATTGCAGAACAACTCACACCAACAGAGTTAATCCTAGACTTCATGGAACAAACCACCACAGATTGTATCATGGATATTCAAATCAAGAATACTCACCAACAGAAGATCCAACTGTATCGGGTTGTCAAAGCTGGCCAACTCCTGCACCAAGGAAAGTGGTTCACCAGGGACCAAGTTCAGCAGAAGTTTTCTCATCTCATGGAAGAACTTAACGCAATGGGGACCATTGATTCCTAAGGGGGGAGGAATGATATAGGTGGATATTGGTGGTCACCAGCCTATTCCACTTGGGGCCCCATCATTATCTCTTTCAATTTTTCAATTTCGGCACAACTTAGTATTTTTAGCAATTTTTCGGGTCCTGAACTTCCGGCGCTGTTTTGAGGCCCTAAAAGACGTTTTTTTGGAAAACTGGGAGTAACATGGGTTTAAGGTTCGATGTTTCTCACTCAAAATTTGTAGTCCTCAGATAGATATTTCTAACGAGGTATGGTTTGCATCAAACGAAGATCGTATGCCAAAGTTACATCCCCGGGAAGTTGAAACACCAATTTACCCAAACGGGGCCCATAGTTTTGACGCTTCATCTCCTAGGTTTAGGGTTTTGGAAGTTTAGGGTTTTCCATTTTTTTTAAATAATAAATAGGCCCTAGAGCCTCATTGTAACTCAGTTTAGAGGCCTGTAGCTGCCACATCTCTTCTCAGATATAGCTACCAACGCCCTAACTAGTTTATTTCCATTATGTCTGTAAGAAAATTTCATTTATTTGATATTAATGAAATGAAGTGATTTTTCTACTGCATCTTTGTATTTATGGTTATATGTTTATTCTGTTGCGTTCCTACATAAATTCAGATCATCCGGCTAGGTCCAAGATGTTTCAATTTCAGCAACATCTCAGAGATCTCAAAACTCGCATCAGAAAATGGAATCAATCAAATTTTGGGAACATATTCCAACAACAAAAGATTCTAGAAAGCAACATGGAGGAGCTCCAACAGCGCATAATCCAAGATGGAAGAACTGATATGCTTGTAACTCAGGAACAAATCCTCCTCAAACAATTGGACGAACGGAGAAAGCAAGAGGAGATCCTCTGGAGGCAAAAATCCATAATAAGGTGGTTAAAAGAAGGGGAGTGAAACACTAAATTCTTTCACCGATCAACAATTCAAAGAAGAATGCACATTAATATCACTCAGCTGCAAAACCAAAATGGAGAAAAGTTGGAAGACCATGAGGACATAGAGAAAGAGCTACTATCTCACTTCAAATCTGTGCTTCAGGAGAACCAAGACAACATGCAACCGAAAATCACTAAATTCCTCCAAAATATACCCAAAATTATCAACAAAGAACATAATCAGATGTTACTTCGTCCCGTCTCCTTCCAGGAAGTTGAAAAAGCAGTGGCTCAATGCAAGGATGGCAAGGCTCCAGGTCCGAACGGCTTCACTTCCAACTTTTTCCATCACTTCTGGGACCTCATAAAAACCAATGTCTGGAAATTAGTAGAGGAATATCTCTCCATGCACTGGCTTCTCCCATCCCTCAATACTACTTTCATAGCTCTAATTCCTAAAGAAGAACATCGCAGTACACCAGATAAATTCAGGCCCATCGCCCTCTGTAATTTCATCTACAAAGTCATCTCAAATGTGATCACCAACAGGCTCAAGCCCTTGCTGCCCCTGCTCATTTCCCCTGAACAAACACGTTATGTGGAAGGCCGTTAGATCCTCGATGGAATCATTCTCACGCATGAAATCATACACTCCTTGAAACACAATAAAAAGGCAGGTATGCTTCTTAAAATTGATTTATCTAAAGCATTGGAATAGTTAAGTTGGAATTACATTCAGTAAATGCTTTTACCCTTTGGCTTCAACCCGACGTGGATTAGATGGGTTATGAATCTTATTTCCTCTTCCTTCTTCTCCATTCAGGTCAATGGAATTCCCTCTCACCCCTTCTCACCCTCACGAGGCATCTGTCAAGGAGACCCCCTCTATCCGTTTCTCTTTGTTCTCATGGCAGAAGGGCTTGGTCGCCTTATCCAGAAAGCTCTTCAAACCCAGCAACTCCGAGGAATCTCTGTTCATGGTACTCCTGCTACCACCCACCAATATTTTGTCGATGATAACATGCTCTTTGGGCACCCTTCAGTCCAAGAATCTCTCTCCTACAAATCCATTCTCGATACCTTCTCAGACGCCTCAGGCACCTCAGTCAATGCTACCAAATCTCAGATCTTCTTTTTCAACACCCCGATCAATACCCAACACAATATCACCAGAATCCTTAGTTTCGCCATAACACATCTACCTACCAAGTACCTTGGGGATCCTCTAATTGACTCTGCCATCAAACACTCTTCTTGGCATTCACTCCTTGAAAAGCTTGAAGCTCGACTCTCCTCTTGGACCTTCCGCTCCGTAAATCTGGCCAGTCTCCTTACTCTAATCAAATTCGTTCTGCAATCAATTCCCCTCTATTTATTCTCTATTTTTGCAACCCAAAAATGGGTTCTCAAGCAGATCAAAGCCCTGCAACACAACTTTCTTTGGGGATCCTCAGGGCAGAACAAAAAATGGGCTTTGGTCAAATGGACAATGGTTTGCAAGTCGAAGAAGGATGGCAGTCTTGGTCTTCGTGATCCTTACCACAGTAATGCAGTCATGGGTGCCAGAATATGGTGGCAATGGTTTTCAGCATCACATAAGCCATGGGCGATACTCTGGACTGCCAAATATGCCAATAATAGACCACCCGAAGATCTCATTCGACTGACAAAGGTGGAAGCTGGCTCCATGATCTGGACTGCAGCTAAACAACATAGATTCATGATACAAGAACACAGCTTCTGGGAAATCCGAAATGGGAGTACGACCCGCTTCTGGGTTGACTCGTGGCAAAAATGACCCAAACTAGTCAACATCATCAAACCTCAGCTACAACCAGACGTGATCAATAGTCTAGCCGGAAACGTCAAGCACTACTGGACCACAACACCAACTCAAGGGTATCGGCAGTGGAAAAAAGAAGCTTACTTCTTAGGCCGCAGGTAGGAGAACACACATAGGGACATAGACACAGAGCTCACCAGCAGGAAGGTTAGATACTCAGAGGAAAAATATCTGCTTCGATGGGGATACACGCCTCGAGGCAAGTTCACCACTAAAGAAGCCTACATACTCTTGACACAAGGCCAAGAACCAAAAGACCCCATCTAGGAAAGTCTATGGTCTCCAAGCATATGGCCCAAAGTCTCCATGTTCGTATGGCTCCTATGTCACAAAAAATCCTCACTTGGGACAACCTCATCAAAAGGGGCTTCATAGGACCTTCAAGATGCCCCAACTGCATGAACCACAATGAGACCATCCAACATCTTATGGACACCTGCTCATTAGAAAATATCCTCTGGGAAAAAATCAACTTCATATGCAAAAAAGAGGACATAATACCAGGGAACATAATCAACACCATTCGCAACTGGCCTCCAGCTCCTTATAACATTAATTTGTTAAACTCTTTGTGGAAGCTACTACCGGGGCTCATATTGTGGACAATCTGGAAAGAAAGGAACAAACGAATCTTCAAGAACCAATGCACTCCTTTGGACATAATATGGAACAACTTTTGTAGCAATATCCAAGAAACTCTAGCTCTCCATCAATGGCAAAAGGAAGATCTTCCCACTCAAAATCTAGAAAGGAGAAATGGAAAATCTCGCTACCTCCTTTTCCACTCAATGAACGCTCACCCACAACACATCCAGACTCTCCTAGCAACTAGAATCCCCCTTCGGTTGGCTTTCTGAAGATGAACTTTGACGGCGCTTAGAAGGGAAATCCAGGAGAAGCAGGGTATGGAGGAATCTTCAGGGACCACAAAGGCACTCCCTTGTTAATCTTCTTTGAATCCATAGGATGGGATTCCAATAACTCTGTAGAACTAGAAGGTTTATGGCAAGGTTTGTGTCTGGCTCAATAACACAACTACTTCCCTATTGAGATAGAAGGTGATTCCCAACTCCTCATCAATGCGGGCAATCAACTTCTCATGGGAGCTCCTGCTGCTAAAGTAGCTAACAGTTGGAGGCTTGCAACGAGTGTTAGGTCCCTATATTACTAGTATAGTACCTTATTTTTGTTAGTGTAACCCCTTTATTGTTATTATTGTACCCTTGTAACCCCCATTTTGTTATTATTGTGCCCTTAAATTATTATTGTTAGGTCGGCTAGGATTACATTGTGGCCCACTAGGATTACATTATGGCCCCATGGACTCCTATATATAGAAAGGAGGTTTTGTAAGTTGTATCATCCAAGAATTGTTAATTTATGTAATGTATTGGAGGTTTCCCCCTCAAAGTGGCTCATTTCTAAGGCGTTTATATCTCTTTTCTTCTCTTTTTGGAGCTGGTTACACAACATTTGGTATCAGAGGTTTGGATTCTAGGTTTTCGCTGCTCCAAACAGGTCATCGTGGAATTTTCGCTATAACTTTTGTTCTACGAAGTTTCAGAAGCTGAAATTTTTAAGGTGCGAAGCCAAAATCCTGAGAAAGCTTGTGTAAAAATTTCAGAGCTTTGTTCGCAATATTTACGGAGATATCATTTGTGGAAGTTAGGTATTTTTTCAGGCTCCTAAACAGGTCATCGTGGCATTTGCACTATAAATTTTTTTGTACGAAGGTTCAAAGTATGAAATTAATATGGTGTGAAGCTGAAATCCTGAGGAAATTCGTCAAAAAATTTTAGAGCTTGGTTCGCAATATTTTTGGAGATATGATCTGTGGAAGGTAGTGCTTTTTCAGGCTCCTGAATTTCATCTCAAAGAGGTGATCGTGGGAAAAGTCCAATAACGCTCTCTCTGGGCATCGGATTGGAGTGCCGTAAAAAGTGGTCACAAGTACACAGATTCTAGTTTCTTGGATATCAATTTCAGAGACAAAGAATGAAACAGTGACACGTGGCAAGTCGTACAAGTTCGCACTACTGAACCATTCCATAATTAGGTCATTGTGGGAGATTGGACACAACTTTGTCTTGGAGAATCCAAATCAGGTCAGACCTGTGGCATTCGAACGATAATTCATAGGGCTATGTCAGTACTGAAATTTAGATATTGAAGTGCTTCAATCACAGATATAATACAATTTCAATATCGAGCTCCTCGAAAGCAAGAAAAAGGTGTGATTTTTTTTTCCAAATTGCATAAGTCTTGTTTGAATAATCAAGTTAAATTGATCCCAAGGGCATATTGTAGAATAGATATTAGTATTGGATTCTAAAATGGCCCCTAAAAAGAATTCAACACCCATTAAGCCTTTAGAAGGCTCTACTATGACTCATGAAGATGAAGAATGGCAACATGACATATCAAAATTACAAGAGCAAGTGCAACAAATTTCGCTCTCGCAAAGAACAACAAAAAATGAAATAGAAGTTTTGAAGAAAGGCGTGGAAACTAAGATGGATGGTTTGAAGAAAGGCGTGGAAGCTAAGATGAATGGTTTGGAAGCTAAGATGGATGGCATGGAAGTGGGCATGGAAGCTAAGATGGATGACATGAAAGACAACATGGAAAACATGAAGAATGACCTAAAAGCATACATGGAAGGCTTGATGACAAGCTTAAAACCAGAAATGATTCCTAATGGCGAAAATATAGTAGAAGAACCTCATTATGAGAACAAAATAAATGTTAATCGTGATTTCATATACTCTAATGTTGGTGGGAAGAACCACCATATTCCAAAAATGGATATGAGGAAGTTTGATGGAAAGGATCCTGTAACATGGATACTACAGATGGAGCAATATTTTGATCTCCATAACGTGCAAAACACACAAAAGGTACGCATTGCAACTTTACATTTAGATCAAAATACATTTGTATGGTATCGATGGCTTTGCTCCCGTAAAAAAATTGTCACTTGGTCAATTTTTACGGAGGAAATGATAGCACATTATGAGGATACAAAGAGCAACACCTTCTTTAGCCAATTGATAAATCTCAACAAAAGGGTTTAGTGGGGCAGCACATTGAGGACTTCCAAAAATTGAATATAAGGGTAACTGATATTCTAGAGGAACACAGGATCGATCTCTTCATAGGCACTTTAAAGGATAACATCCAACATGAATTTCGTGTTTTGGAACCAGATTCATTGGAGAAGGCATTCAAGTTGGCAAGAAAAGTTGAATGTAAAATAATGGCGACAAGGAAGCCTACCACTCAATTCTATAAAGAAGGAAGTGTTGCTACGTCTAGATTTCCACAACCTACAAGGTTGACACCACAACAATTGGAAGAAAAAAGAGAAAAAGGGCTTTGCTACAGTTGTGATAGAAAATACACTAAGGGTCATAAGTGTGCTGAGAAGAGATTATTTTACATAGATTGTGAAGAGGAAGAAGAAAATGAACAAGAAGAGGATATACACCAGGAACCAGCTCTAGAAGAGGAAGAAATGAATCCGACCATATCGTGTAATGCACTGGCAGGAATTACCACTCCTCAAACTCTCAAGATAGCAGGACAAATAAAGAAGAAAAAGGTAATAGTGTTGATTGATTCAGGAAGCACCCATAATTTTATTCATTGTAAGGTAGCCAAGGAATTAAATTGTTTCCTATACCCAGCACCAGAATGTCAAGTGATGGTTGCAAATGGAGGAACTATAAATTTCTCTGGAAAATGCCATAATATCAAGCCAACCATGGGGGAATATGTATTGACTAGTCCAATGCTTTCCATTCCTATGGGAGGTGCTGATGTTGTACTAGGAGTACAATGGTTACAATCTTTGGGGACGGTAGCTTTTAATTTTCAAGAACTTTTCTTGAAATTTTTTTTCAGAAGGAAAGGAAGTCGAATTACGGGGTATTGAAGGGAAGCCGGGAAGGATAATAAGCTCTAATGTCATGACAAAGCTTCTAAAGAAAGAACAACGAGGCGTAATTGCACAATTATGCTCACTATAAGTTCCGACATCAAAATCATCTATTTCTGCAGATCTCCAACAAGTCTTAGACAATCATTCCAAGGTGTTTGAAACTCCCAAAGGACTCCCACCGATTCGTGATCATGATCATGCTATTCATTTGATTCCAGGAAGTGTTCCTCCAAACATCAGGCCTTATAGATATCCTTACTTCCAAAAGAGCGAAATTGAACGTATGATTGCAGAAATGTTAGAGGCGGGTATAATTCAACCCAGTCAAAGTTCTTTCTCTCCTCCTGTAGTGTTGGTACACAAGAAGGATGGATCATGGCGAATGTGTCCGGATTATAGGGAGCTCAATAAGCTCACCATTAAAGACAAATTTCCCATTCCTGTGATTGATGAATTATTGGATGAATTACATGGAGCAATTTATTTTACCAAGTTGGATCTTCGTTCAGGATATCATCAAATTAGAATGAAGACTGAAGATATTCCAAAACAACATTTCGAACTCATGAGGGTCATTATGAATTTTTGGTCATGCCTTTTGGCCTTACCAATGCACCTTCTACATTTCAAGGGTTGATGAATTCCATTTTCAAACCCTTCTTTAGAAAATTTGTGCTAGTATTTTTTGATGATATACTAATCTACAGCAGGTCTTGGAAGGATCATGTTGAACATGTTGACAGGGTGCTCAAACTATTGCAGGAGAAACAATTATATGCAAAAACATCCAAATGTTTCTTTGGAGTACAAGAGGTGGAATATCTGGGTCATATTGTATCTCTCGAGGGTGTTAAAGTAGACCCTAACAAAATTAAAGCCATTAAGGAATGGAAAGTCCCCACAACCATAAAGCAGTTGCGAGGATTTCTCGGGTTAACAGGGTATTATCATAAGTTTGTTAAGAATTATGGGAGAATAGCAGCACCTCTAACAACATTATTGAAGAAAGATGCATTTTCATGGACTCCTGAAGCAACTAAGGCCTTTGAACATCTTAAAGAGGCAATGTGCCTAGCACCGGTCTTAGCTACGCCAGAATTCACAAAAACCTTTATTTTGGAATGTGATGCCTCAGGAAATGGAATTGGTGCAGTTTTAATGCAGGAAGGAAGACCCATTGCTTTTGAAAGTCGTCCAATCAAAGGAAAGTATTTACAGAAACCTATTTATGAGAAGGAAATGTTAGCAATACCGCATGCACTAAAGAAATGGTGAACTTACCTAATGGGAAGACACTTCAAGGTAAAAACTGATCATGATAGTCTTAAACACTTTTTGGAACAAAGACTATCTTCAGAAGAGCAGCAAAAATGGGTCACAAAGATGTTGGGTTATGACTTTGAAATAATCTACAAAAAAGGAAAGTTTAATGTTGCTGCAGATGCACTCTCAAGAAAGAATGAAGAGGTGGAAGCATTGCTTTGTGCCATTTCTATTATCCAACCAGATTGGATAACTGAAGCAAGAGATGAATGGAAGAAGGACAAAGATGTATGGATACTCATTCAAAAGTTGCAGCAAGATCCTAGTACATCCGATACATTTAGTTGGAAAAATGATTCCTTATGGTACAAAGATCGCTTATATCTTTGTAAGAATTCCCAACTAAAACAAAATATTCTTCTGGAATTGCACACTTCTCCTTTAGGAGGACACTCAGGATTTTTAAAAACTTACCACAGGGTGAAGAAAGAATTTTTTTGGGATGGCCTTAAATCTGATATTCAAAAGTTTGAGGCAGAATGTTTGGTTTGCCAGCAGAATAAAGTGGAGACAATTAAGACCCCGGGACTTCTACAACCTTTATCCATTCAAAGTCAACGTTGGGAGGAGATTTCAATGGATTTTATCACAGGTTTACCTAAGTCCGAAGGAAAGATTGTCATCATGGTGGTAGTTGATAGACTTACCAAGTATGCACACTTTTGTGCATTATCTCATCCATTTAAAGCAAGTACAGTTGCTACTACATTTGTGGACAAAATTCAAAAGCTACATGGAAGCCCAAGGGTTATTGTGAGCGACAGAGATCCCATTTTTACTGGAAATTTTTGGACGGAGTTATTTTCTTGCTTGGGTACTCAATTAGCTCATAGCTCATCTTATCATCCTCAATCTGATGGTCAAACTGAGATAGTAAATAAATGTTTGGAAGGATATCTTCGTTGTTTTGTATCTGATAAACAAACTCAATGGGTCAAGTGGTTACCTCTCGCTGAATGGTGGTATAACACTTCCTTCCATACTGCAGCAAAAATGACCCCATTTATGGTACTTTATGGATATCATCCACCATCCATCACATCATCTTTAAGGGAAAATTCGAAGGTTCAAGCAGTGGAAGATCACATCGAGCATCAGCAAGAAGTTCTCCAACTCTTAAAGGATAACCTGAATTTGGCACAAAATCGAATGAAACAACAAGCAGATCAACATCGCAGCGAGAGAAGTTTTCATGTAGGAGATTGGGTATTTTTACGGCTACAACCATACAAACAAATGTCCCTCAAGCAAGCTAAGAAGGATAATAAATTATCACCAAAGTACTATGGTCCTTACAAGATGTTGCAAAAGATTGGTTCTATGGCATACAAATTGGAGCTTCCTGCTTCTTCGTGAGTACATCCAGTTTTCCATGTTTCATGCTTAAAGAAGGTTATAGGTGAAAATCTTCCAGTTCAAACAATATTGCCAGAACTTGATGAGGAAGGAAAAATGATATTGGAACCTGAAGCGGTCATGGAAACAAGAACTCGAAAATTACGGAATCGATCAATTTCAGAGTATCTCATCAAGTGGAAGAACTTACCCACTGAAGATTCTACATGGGAGGATGAGAATTTTATACAAAAGCACCTGGAGCTACTCAAGCGTTGAGGACAACACTTTTTTGAAGGAGAGGGGCATGTTAGGTCCCTATATCACTAGTATAGTCCCTTATTATTGTTAGTGTAACCCCCTTATTGTTATTATTGTACCTTTGTAACCCCCATTTTGTTATTATTGTGCCCTTAAATTATTATTGTTAGGTCGGCTAGGATTACATTGTGGCCCACTAGGATTACATTATGGCCTCATGGACTCCTATATATAGAAAGGAGGTTTTGTGAATTGTATCATCCAAGAATTGTTCATTCATGTAATGTATTGGAGGCTGCCCCCTCGAAGTGGCTTATTTCTAAGGCGTTTACACTTTCTCAGAAATGGGTTACACAACAACGAGATTGGATCTAATAGAAAAATGGATGAAGCACCACAGATCCATCTCCTTCAAACATTTCAAAAGATCTGGCAACAAAGTGGCGGACCTTTTGGCTAATACTGGAGTGGAAAGCCCTCAAATCCTAATTGCTGGACCCCTCACTATTCTTAATGATAGCACTCTCATTTAGGAATGCACCAACCTGGTGTACAAAGACACAACAATCTCGGATGCGGGTGTTTAATGCTACCACCATGGAGGCGGGCTTTTGGGTTGGCATGTGGCATGGCCACATGGCCACCCATAGGCCCCAACGATGAGCATTAAATTGCTCCAGCCACTCCCACACTTACCATTCAATTCTATGCAAAAGTCAAGGTCGCCATCTCTTCAAAATGAAGGTCCAGAACCGTCTTCCACCTCCACCTGGTTATTCTCCTCATCTGTCTAGTTGCTTGCCTCCTCAGCCTCTAGGTTTCTACTGTCCCCGTGGAGTCACGGAGCCGAGCTCCTGCACGCCAATAGGGAGACGTTGTAACCTTTTCTGTTGTATAGAGGTCCTCCCCGACCACCACTTTTTGCAGAGCCTCCATTATCAGTTGAATTTATACCCTGCAAATTACGTCACCCCTGCCTCTGTGCCTTCGACCTTGTGGCACCACCACCCTGCTTCTTCCTCGGCTCAGAGCACCCACCACCCTCACTGCGCCAACATGCCTCGCCTCCGGCACTGCATGCGATGCAGGCGTGGCAGCAGAAAAGGACGGGTCGCTCGCTCGTCTCCCTCGTCCAATTTCGACACCTCGCCTTCCTCCCTGGATCACTCCCATGGTCATTATCCTGCCACCCGCAGTGGGCGTGGATGCACTGCTGGTCAATCCCGTCCTTCTGCTCAGCCCTCTCATGCCGTGACCACTCCACCGCCTCTGCTCCATCTGGACTCCATTGCCTCTCCACAGTCCATCCACTCGGCTAAATTCCACTTCCACTGCTCCATGGACCGCCCTCGAGTCATAGCCACCATTACTGTCTCCTTCAAGGAGGAATCCACCGAGGTTACTGGTTCCCGCCCAACCAAAATGCAGAAACTCTCCCACCATGACGCCTCCTCTGCAGAAGTTAAGGGCGACCCTAGTTCTGGCTGCCACATTAAGCACTCCAATAGCAGCAGCAGCTCTGGTAGCAGTAGGGATGATTAGAAGCATGGAAAAAAAGCTCTGGGAAAAGCACGCGAGACCAAGGAGCCCTAGCATGCAGCAGATGCCACCCAGGAGACACAGGCCAACGACACCGAAGAATATAGGTATCTAATTGTAGAAGAGACTCCTCCCACTCCTCATGACACCTAGGCTCTCTGGTTATTTCTGTTTCATCGTTTTTGGTCTCAAGGTCCTTGGTCACAAGGTTTTGTTAATTTATGGTATTAATGTATGGCACAAGATGCAAACAAATATCAGTTTTATTTGTATAACGTCGGTTTCCTTTCACAAGGCAGCGAACCAAACTTTCATTGGAATGGTTTCCCCTTCGCGGGTGGTCCCATTTTTGCTATTTTTTGAGAATTATGCCTTTGAATCAGGCTAGATCTGCAGAGGCCTGTGCCTCCATGTACATTATGTTACACTAATAGAAAACAATCTTATTTAGAAAAAAAAAAAAGTTTTTTTAGTAAAGGTGGATCGAATTTCTATTTTTCAAAATATATATATATATTTTTTAATAATAAATATGTAGTCCTCGGATAGATCTTTCTAACGAGGTATGGTTCACGTAAAACAGAGATCGTATGCCAAAATTACGTCCCCAAGAAGTTGAAACACCAATTTACCCAAACGGGGCCCATAGTTTTGGCACTTCATCTCCTAGGTTTAGGGTTTTGGAAGTTTAGGGTTTTCCATTGTTTCTAAATAATAAATAGGCCCTTGAGCCTAATTATAACTCAATTCAAAGGCTTGTAGCTGCCACATCTCTTCTCAGAGATAGCTACCAGTGCCCTAGCTAGTTTATTTCCATTCTGTCTGTAAGAAAATTTCAGTTCTTTGATATTAATGAAATGGAGTGATTTTTCCATTGCATCTTTGTATTTATGGTTATACGTTTATTCTTTTGCATTCCTGCATAAATTCAGATAAGTGGTATTAGAGCGGTCTAATTTTTCTGGATCCTTCTTTGCATGTCCCCAACAAGGTCAGGGGTATAAGGAGTTAGGGCTCGATCTGGTGGAACCTTTGCAAGATCAACCTCGCAAACCCTGACAGATGCCCATGGGGGAAGAAAAGAAAGATGAGGGAGTATTTGATCCTATAAAAATATTGCTCAAGGAGGCCCTCGAAAAACAAAGGAACGCGATGATGTATAACTTTGCCCAGATCCTTCAACGGTTGCCCACCGGCAGTGCATCTGCTTCCAACAGCCACTCTGGAGGTGCGACTCCTTTTAAGGTACAAGTAAATTTTGACATTCCCATATTTGAGGGTCAAATAGATGCAGATGCCGTAGATAGATAGTTGAATGTATTAGAAGGATATTTCTCGGTTCATGACTTTTCCGACCAAGAGAAGATTATTTTTTCACTCCTCAAAGCTATCCCCCATGTCAAGGACTGGTGGGAAACCTACTGTGAGAACAAGGACCAGAAGGAACCCTCTATGTTCTCGACCGTACCAAGTTGGAATTCTTTTCGAGACGCCATCAAGGAACAATACTATCCTATGGGGAGCTATGAGGACAAGTACATACAATGGACCACGCTGCGACAACAAAGGGATCAAGATGTGCATGAGCTGACGAATCTATTCCATACCCTATGCACAAAGTTGGGTATCAAATATTCAGAGAAACATCTGGTGTTAAAGTATCGTAGTTTTCTGCACAGATACATTTAGGAGGAAATGGAGTTCCTCGACATCTCCTTGCTTGGTACGACCTACCGGTACGCTGCCAAGATTGAGAAGAAATTAAAAAAGAAGAAGTGAGACTTTGGATCTGTGAATCAAAAGCAAGGGAAAGGTCCTCCCAAACCATAGAACAAAGGATAGAGCCAAGGCATGGTGGCTCAAGACAACCTGTCGAAGCCACAAGAAAAGAACAACACCACAAAGCCAAAGAAGGACACAGGAAAGTGGTGTGAGTTCCATAAGAGCTCCACTCACAACACAAGTGAGTGTTGGGCCAAGCAGTCGCTAATGGCCAAGATGAGGGCTTATGAGTCAGATGCATGCTCCGACTCTAAATCAAAACCTAACAAGGGGAATGAAAAATGGAAACAGATTATTGATGCGGAGCCCAACGCCACTGTTGCCACTACGAAGATCCAGAAGGAGGAACCGGAAGTTCCAGAGGAGGAGGAATGTCTCTTCAACTCCCAGATGTGGGAAAAGGGCTCCCAGGTCCAGTTCATTGTCGAAAATGGGAGCCAAAAGAACCTCATTTCAGTAGATGCCATGAAGCGGTTGGGCTTGCCGACCATAGCTCACCCACATCCATACACCATCGGGTGGCTTCACCAAGGATGAGATCTCCACGTCAGCCAGCAGTGCCGCCTTCCCTATATCATGAAGCCCTTCACGGATGAGGTATTATGTGACGTTGCTCCTATTGATGTTTCTGATGTATTATTAGGACAACCATACTGGTGGAAGTGTCATGCTGTGTATGAGTCTCGTCCTCACGCTGTTATTATTACTTTGGGAAATAAGTTGTACAGGATACCAGAGGTACCACCTCCTACTACTATCTCTTTTGTTACTGCAACACAATGCAGTAAGCTCATTTCCCAAACCAGGAAATTAGTTTTCCTGATGATCCGCCCCCAGGGAAAGAAGAAGACTGTGGCCACGACCTCCATAGAGGGCTCCTCTGCACAAAAAACAACAAATGGACAAGGTTGTGGAGGAGTACAAGGACATCTTCACCTCACCCACAGGGGTTTGTCTGCACTGTCAAGTCAAGCACCCGATTGATCTGACCCGGCCAAGTGCACCGCTACCTAATGGATCGATCTATCAGTGCTATGTTCTAGAAAACGATGAAATCAAGAGGCAAATTCAGGAGCTACTACAGAAAGGTTACATCGGACCCAGTTCATCGCCCTGTGGGAGGCCAATCGTGTTGGTACAGAAGAAGGACGGGACGTGGAGACTCTGTATTGACTATCGGGTGCTGAACAAGATCACTATCTGGAATAGGTACCCGATCCCACAGATTGATGACCTTCTGGACCAATTCAAAGGGGTGAAATATTTTAGCAAGATCGACTTGAAGTCTGGGTATCACCAGGTACCAATTGAACCATCCGATGTGTGGAAGACTGCCTTCAAAGCCAAGGAAGGACTTTTCGAATGGTTGGTCATGCCTTTCAAGTTGACAAATGCTCCCGCAACCTTCATGAGGTTGATGGACGACATCTTGCAGACATTCACCAACTCATTTGTAGTGGTGTACTTGGATGACATTTTGATCTTAAAACATACTTGGGAAGAGCGCCTCCACCACATCCGACAAGTCCTCCAAACACTGCGGCAACACAAGTTGTGTGCCAATTTGGAGAAGTGATTTTTTGGCATGACCCAGGTTCAATATCTTGGATACATTATTGATTAAAGGGGGGTGCATGTGGATCCAACCAAGATCCAAGTCATTCAGGATTGGCTAACCCCAACCACTATAACAGAGCTTCACGGTTTTCTTGGTCTTGCTAATTTCTACCGTAGGTTCGTGTTGGGATTCTCTCATATCACTTGGCCCTTGAGTCAAGTCACCAAGGGAGGAGTGAGAGAAAAATTATTTTGGTCAGAATCTCAATAGAAGGCATTTAAAGAATTAAAAAATCGCCTCTGTTCTGCCCTAGTGCTCACATTACCAGACTTGCAACAACCATTCGAGATCGAGACAGATGCCTCTGACTATGCTATTGGGGTGGTTCTTACTCAACAGGGACATCCAGTGGCATATCATAGTGAGATATTATCTGACACGGTTCGCAAGTATCCCACTTGTGACAAAGAAATGTATTCCATTATGCAAGCTTGTCGAAAATGGAAGCATTACATTTTAGGGAAGGAAACAATCATCCACATAGACCACCAGCCCCTACAGTTCATACAGACACAAGGGAAGTTGCAGAATGATCACCATCAGAAGTGGTCCACATATCTGCAACAGTTTCATTTGAACATCAAGTACAAGAAGGGTAGCACCAATAATGTTGCAGAGAATCTCAGCCGACCACCGATCGTGGCGCTCACCACCATTCTCAACTCTTGTGGGCACGAGACTTCTGATTGGCCCCTCCTCTATGAGAGTGACCCAGAATTTTGCCACACATACAAGGCACTCTTGGGGGGTACGCAAGTTCCAAATTTTCACCTCCAAGGTGCACTTTTATGTCACCTAGGACACCTTTGTGTTCCTTCAAGCGAGCGTGCCAAGATGATATGGGAAGCACACTATAGTCGAGTCGCTAGGCATTTCGGGGTCGAGAAAACAGTAGCAATCCTGCAGAAGTATTTCTATTGGCCGAACCTTCGAAAGGATGTCGAGAAGCACATCAGATCCTGCACTGCTTGTGCCATTGCCAAACCGACCATCAAGAAGCAAGGCCTATATACTCCTCTACCTACCCCTAGTCGACCTTGGGAATCCATTTCCATGGATTACATGTCGGGCCTGCCTTCTACTAAGCAGGGAAATGACTGTGTTTTTGTGGTCGTCGACAGATTCTCGAAGATGGCCATTATGGCGGCCTGCAAGAAGAATATCACAGCAGAAGCCACTGCTAAACTCTTCTTTGAACGAGTGTGGGTGCACTTTGGGATCCCACAGTCTATCATATCAGATCGGGATAGTAGGTTCCTCAGCACATTTTGGTCCAGCCTTTGGTCAATGCTGGACACCAAGCTCACCAATTCCACAGCTTTCCATCCCTAAATAGATGGCCAGACAGAGGTCGTCAACATAATGATTGTACACATTCTGCGCATGTACAATTCCAAGAATCCATGCACATGGGACGAAAGCCTCCCCTATGTACAACGCAGTTATAACTGGGCTCTCCACATCTCAATCTTCCACAGCCCCTTTCAGGTGGGCTTGGGATTCCAGCCACTATGTCCCATTGACATAGCCATGCCATTTACGGCTACTCAGGCTGATTCGGCTCATGTCCAGTCTGAAGTTGACAAATAAAATAGCTTCATCGAGTGCATTCAACACATCCGCCAACAGGTTCATGACATATTGGACAAAGCTAATGCTAAGTACAAGCAACGCCATGATCAACATCGGGCGCCACACAAATTCCAGGTGGGCGACAAAGTGTGGCTACATTTACAGAAGGAGCGCCTCACTAGACCCCACTGCAAGCTTCGCCCGCTCCGATACGGGTTGTACACCATCACCAAGGCTGTAGGGAACAATGCCTTTGAGCTCAATATTCCACCATTCCTTGGTTTTCACCCATTGTTCAATGTGGACCGCCTTCGTCCTTACTTCCCACCTCTACTGGACACCTCTGACATTGCAGAACAACTCACACCAATAGAGTTAAACCCAGACTACATGGAACAGGCCACCACAGATTGTATCATGGATATGAAAATCAAGAACACTCACCAACAGAAGATCCAACTGTATCGGGTTGTCAAAGTTGGCCAACTCTGTCACCAAGGAAAGTGGTTCACTAGGGACCAAGTTCAGCGGAAGTTTCCTCATCTCATGGAAGAAATTAACGCAATGGGAACCATTGCTTCCTAAGGGGGGAGGAATGATCCAAGTGGCTATTGGTGGTCACCCGCCTATTCCACTTGGGGCCCCATCATTCTCTCTTTCAGTTTTTTAGTTTCGGCACAACTTACTATTTTTAACAGTTTTTCGGGTCCTAAACTTCCAGAGCTGTTTTGAGTCCATAAACGACGTTTTTTGGGAAAACCAAGAGAAACATGGGTCCATGGATTGATGTTTCTCACTCAAAATTTGTAGTCCTTGGACAGATCTTTCTAATGAGGTATGGTTCATGTCAAACAGAGATCGTATGCCAAAGTTACATCCCCGGGAAGTTGAAACACCAATTTACCCAAACGGGGCCCATAGTTTTGGCGCTTCATCTCCTAGGTTTAGGGTTTTGGAAGTTTAGGGTTTTCCATTGTTTCTAAATAATAAATAGGCCCTCGAGTCTCATTGTAACTTAGTTCAGAGGCCTGTAGCCACCACATCTCTTCTCAGAGATAGCTACCAGCGCCCTAGCTAGTTTATTTCCATTCTGTCTGTAAGCAAATTTCAATTCTTTGATATTAATGAAATGAAGTGATTTTTCCAATGCACCTTTGTATTTATGGTTATATGTTTATTCTGTTGCATTCCTACATAAATTCGGATCATCCGGCTAGATCCATGATGTTTCAATTTCAGCAACATCTCAGAGATCTCAAAACTCACATCAGAAAATAGAATCAATCAAATTTTGGGAACACATTCCAACAACAAAAGGTTCTAGAAAGCAACATTGTGGAGGTTCAACAGTGCATAATCCAAGATGGCAGAACTAAGATGCTTGTAGCTTAAGAACAGAACCTCCTCAAACAACTGGACGAACGGAGAAAGAAAGAGGAGATCCTCTGGAGGCAAAAATCCATAATAAGGTGGTTAAAAGAAGGGGAGTGAAATACTAAATTATTTCACCGATCAACAATTCAAAGAAGAATGCACATTAAGATCCCTCAGCTGCAAAACCAAAATGGAGAAATGCTGGAAGACCATGAGGACATAGAGAAAGAGCTACTATCTCACTTCAAATTTTTGCTTCAGAAGAACCAAGACAATAGGCAACCGACAATCACTAAAGTCCTCCAACATATACCCAAAATTATCAACGAAGAACATAATCAGATGTTACTTCGTCCCGTCTCCTTCCAGGAAGTTGAAAAAGCGATGGCTCAATGCAAGGATGGCAAGGCTCCAGGTCCGGACGGCTTCACTTCCAACTTTTTCCATCACTTCTGGGACCTCATAAAAACTGATGTCTGGAAATTAGTAGAGGAATCTCACTCCATGCACTAGCTTCTTCCATCCCTCAATGCTACTTTCATAGCTCTCATTCCTAAAGAAGACCATTTCGGTACACAGGATAAATTCAGGCCCATCACCCTCTATAATGTCATCTACAAAGTCATCTCAAAGGTGATCACCAACAGGCTCAAGCACCTGCTTCCCTTGCTCATTTCCCCTGAACAAGTAGGTTATGTGGAAGGCCGTTAGATCCTTGATGGAATTATTCTCACGCATGCAATCATATACTCCTTGAAACACAATAAAAAGGCAGGTATGCTTCTTAAAATTGTTTTATCTAAATTATTTGATAAGTTACGCTGGAATTACATTCAGCAAATGCTTTTAGCCTTTAGCTTTAGCCCGACGTGGATTAGATGGGTTATGAATCTTATTTCCTCTTCCTTCTTCTCCATTCTGGTCAATGGCAATCGCTCTCACCCCTTCTCACCCTCACGAGGCATCTGTCAAGGAGACCCCCTCTCTCCGTTTCTCTTTGTTATCATGGCAGAAGGGCTTATCGCCTTATCCAGAAAGCTACTCAAACCCAGCAACTCCGAGGAATCTTTGTTCATGGTACCCCTGCTACCACCCACCAACAGTTTTTTGATGATAACATGCTCTTCGGGCACCTTTCATTCCAAGAAGCTCTCTCCTTCAAATCCATTCTCGATACCTTCTCAAACGCCCCAGGAATCTCAGTCAATGCTACCAAATCTCAGATCTTCTTTTTCAACACCCCGATCAATACCCAACACAATATCGCCAGAATCCTTGGTTTTGCCATAGCACATCTACCTGCCAAGTACCTTGGGTCTCCTCTGATTGACTCTGCCATCAAACACTCTTCTTGGCATTCACTCCTTGGAAAGCTTGAAGCTCGACTCTCCTCTTGGACCTTTCACTCCGTAAATCTAGCGAGTCGCCTCACTCTAATCAAATTCGTTCTGTAATCAATGGCCCTCTATTTATTCTCTGTTCTTGCAACACCAAAATGGGTTCTTAAGCAGATCAAAGCCCTGCAACGCAACTTTCTTTGGGGATCCTCAGGGCAGAACAGAAAATGGGCTTTGGTCAAATGGACAACGGTCTGCAAGCCGAAGAAGGATGGCGGTCTTGGTCTTCGTGATCCTTACCATAGTAATGTAGTCATGAGTGCCAAAATCTGGTGGAAATGGTTGTCAGCACCACATAAGCCATGGGTGATACTCTGGACTGCCAAATATGCCAATAATAGACCACCCGAAGATCTCATTCGACTGACAACGGTGGAAGTTGGCTCCATGATCTGGACTGCAGCTAAACAACACAGATTCATGATACAAGAACACAGCTTCTGGGAAATCCGAGATGGGAGTACGGCCCTCTTCTGGGTTGACTTGTGGCAACAATGACCCAAACTAGTCAACATCATCAAACCTCAGCTACAACCGGACGTGATCGACAGTCTAGCCGGAAACGTCAACCTCTACTGGACCACAACACCAACTCAGGGGTACCGGCAGTGGAAACAAGCAGCTTACTTCTTAGGCCACAGGCAGGAGAACACACATAGGGACATAGACATAGAGCTCACCAGCAGGAAGATTAGATACTCAGAGGAAAAAGATCTACTCCGATGGGGATACACGCCTCGGGCCAAGTTCACCACTAAAGAAGCCTACATAATCTTGAAACAAGGCCAAGAACCAAAAGACCCCATCTAGGGAAGTCTATTGTCTCTAGGCATATGGCCCAAAGTCTCCACGTTCGTATGGCTCCTCTGTCACAAAAAATCCTCACTTGGGACAACCTCATCAAAAGGGGCTTCATAGGACCTTCAAGATGCCCCAACTGCATGAACCACAATGAGACCATCCAACATCTTATGGACACCTACTCATTAGCAAATCTCCTCTAGGAAAAAATCAGCTTCATATGCAAAAAAAGAGGGCAGAATACCAGGGGACATAATTAACGCCATTCGCAACTGGCCTCGAGCTCCTTATAACAGTAATTTGTTATACTCTCTGTGGAAGCTACTACCAAGACTCATATTGTGGACAATCTGGAAATAAAGGAACAAATGAATCTTCAAGAACCAATGAACTCCTTTGGACATAATATGGAACAAATTTTGTAGCAATATCCAAGAAACTCTAGCTCTCCATCAATGGCAGAAGGAAGATCTTCCCACTCAAAATCTAGAAAGGTCTATTTGGGAGAACTGGTAACTCTCTCTACCTCCTTGTCCACTCAATGAATGCTCACCCATAACACATCCGGACTCTCCTAGCAACTGGACTCCCCCTTAGGTTGGCTTTCTGAAGATGAACTTTGACGGCACCTAGAAGGGAAATCCAGGAGAAGCAGGGTATGGAGGAATATTTAGGGACCACAAAGGCACTCCCTTGTTAATCTTCTTTGGATCCATAGGATGAGATTCCAACAACTCTTCAAAACTAGAAGGTTTATGGCAAGGTTTGTGTCTATCTCAACAACATAAATACTTCCCTATTGAGATAGAAGGTGATTCCCAAATCCTCATCAATGCGGCCAATCAACTTCTCATGGGAGCTCTTGCTGCCAAAGTAGCCGATAGTTGGAGGCTTGCAGTGATATTGGATCTAATAGAAAAATGGATGAAGCACCATAGAGCCATCTCCTTCAAACATGTCAAAATATCTGGCAACAAGATGGCAGACCTTTTGGCTAATACTGGAGTGGACAACCCTCAAATCCTAATTACTGGACCCCTCACTATTCTTAATGATAACACTCTCATTCAGGAATGCACCAACCTAGTGTATAGAGACACAAAAATCCCGGATGCGGGTGTTTAATGCTGCCACCATGGAGGGGGGCTTTTGGGTTGGCACGTGGCATGGCCACATGGCCACCCACAGGCCCCAATGACGAGAATTTAATTTCTCCAGCCGCTCCCACACTTACCATTAAATTCTATGCAAAAGTCGAGGTCACCATCCCTTCAAAATGAAGGTCCAGAACCATCTTCCACCTTTGCTTGGTTATTCTCCTCGTCTGTCTGGTTTCTTGCGTCCTCAACCTCTCGGTTGCTACTGTCCTCCTGGAGTCACGGAGCCGAGCTCCTGCACGCCAATAGGGAGACGTTGTAGCTTTTTCTGCTGTATAGAGGTTCTCCCCATCCACCACTTTTTGCAGAGCCTCCATTGTCAGTTGAATTTCTACCCTGCAAATTGTTTCACACTTGCCTCTGTGCCTTCGACCCTGTGGTGCCACCACCCTGCTTCTTCCTCGGCTCAGAGCACCCACCACCCTCATTGCGCCAACATGCCTCGCCTCCGGCACCGTATGCGATGCAGGCGTGGCAGCAGCAAAGGACGGGCCACTCGCTTGTCTCCCTCGTCCAATTCCGACACCTCTCCTTCCTCCCTGGAGCACTCCCATGGTTGTTATCCTGCCACCCGCAGTGGGCGTGGACACACTGCTGGTCAATCCCATCCTTCTGCTCAACCCTCTCACACCGCGACCACTCCACCACCTCTGCCCCGTCTGGACTCCATTGCCTCTCCACAGTCCATCCACTCGGCTCAATTCCACTTCCACTACTCCATGGACCGCCCCCGAGTCATAGCCACCATTACCATCTCCTTCAAGGAGGAATCCACCGAGGTTACTGCTTCTCGCCTAACCAAAATGCAAAAAATCTCCCACCGTGACGCCTCCTCTGCAGAAGTTAAGGGCGACCTGGTTCTAGTTGCCACAGTAAGCGCTCCGACAACAACAGCAACTCTGGTAGCAGTAGGGATGATTGGAAGCATGGAAAAAAAGCTCTGGGCAAAGCACACGATACCAAGGAGCCCCAGCATGTAGCAGATGCCACCCAAGACACGCAGGCCAACGACACCGACGAATACAGGTGTCTAATTATAGAAGAGACTCCTCCCACTCCTTATGACAGCTAGGCTCTTTGGTTATTTCTGTTTCATCGTTTTTGGTCTCAAAGTCCTTGGTCACAATCAATGTATGGCACAAGATGCAAACAAATATCAGTTTTATTTGTATAACGCTGGTTTCCTCTCACAAGGTAGCGAACCAAACTCTCATTGGACTGGTTTCCCCTTCGCGAGCGGTCCCATTTTTGCTATTTTTTGAGAATTATGCTTTCGAATCAGGCTAGATCTGCAGAGGCCTGTGCCTCCATGTACATTATGTTACACTAATAGAAAATAGTCTTATTTAGAAAGAAAAAAAAAAGAAAAGAGTTTTTTAGTAAAGGTGGATTGAATTTCTATTTTTTAAAATATTATTATTTATTTTTTAAAAGAGTTGTTTTTAATGCTATTTTTGGAGTTTCTTATGTTTGAATCTGGAAAATTGAGGTGAAATCTTGATTTGTGTTATTTAAACTGGTTTTTTTACTATATATATATAGATTAAACACCTTGAAAACATTTCTATTGTGTAGGGTTACCCATCAAGCTCGTGATTTCAATGAATTCATGCATGATTTTAGAGAAATTAGATTAAAAAAATCCACTTGAAATATTTTTAAAAATTTTAGTTTTTTTTTTTAAGTTAATTATATTAAAAGTAATTTATCAATGATTAGATCTAATGTGGTTAATCGACTGAGAATCAGATCCAGGCATCAAATTAGATAAGAAAGATGATGTAGAGATAATGACTAAAATCCATGCATTGGATTAAATACGAAGAGCACTCTAGAGATAATTATTTGTAAAAAGGCTAAAATCTAATGGCTAATTTTGAACCAGACAGAATTATTTATTAGTAAAGAATAATATAATAAACATAAAAGACAGAAAAAGACTTATTTTATTTATATATATTTTATTTGAGAGTGTAAATTTCTGTGATCCACATTTGTTTTATCAAAAATCTTTAGGATAATCACATTATCATTTAAATAGCCTACTAGTTTTTAACTACTCAGTGTAATTCATTCATCATCAAGAACAAGAATTAAACTGAGTAGTTGGAAACACTATAGCTCTTTAAATGATAATGTGATTTTCCAGAAATTTCTTGATAAAACATATATTTTATTTATTTATTTTAACTTTCTTTTAAATATTTTTTCTTTCTAATTAATTTGGTTTTATTTATTTAATTTTACTAAAAAAAATTATACACAAAAAGTTTCTAAATTTATTTTCTTTTATATTTTAATATAATTATATATAAATGAATGTATAAATAAATTATTTAATTAATAATTAATAAATTAAATTAAAATAAATAATAAAATTATAGAAATTATATATATTATTATATCTTTTTATTCATTTTATTGAATTCTTTTAATTTATTTTATGACCCGTTTCTTTGATTTATTCTCAATTTTGTATTTTAGATTTAAATACACAATTCTTTTTTGTTAGCAGTTAATTCTTATTTTATTGTTCCTTTTAGCTCTCTATTATTTAATTTTGATCAATGATTGCTTCACCTTTGAAAGTTGGTTTATTTATTTATTTTTATTTTTATTTATTTATTTTGAGTTGTTTTATGTTTATTATATTGTTTTTTATTAATAAATAATTTGTTTTACTTCAAAATTAGTCATTAGAAGTAATCATTTCTATATTGTTTTTCTTAATTAATTCAATATCTGAATCTGATTCTCCATTTTATTTTTGAGATGAACTACACTGATTTAATTCAATATCTAGACCTGATTTTCCATCTTATTCTTGAGATGAACTACACTAAAAGGTTTTAAAAACATCAACAAATTATCTTTAAAAATTTTCTTAACACATAAAATAAAGATCACATAAACCTAAATTCAATTAAATTTATTATTTTAAATTAAAAACTTAACTATAATTTTAATTATACATTCCATATAAGATATTTACTTAAAATTTTATTTTTAAATTATTAATAATTTATAAATATAATATTAAATTTTAATAATCAGTAATTACATTAATATTTAAAAAATAATTTAACAATATAATTTAAATCTATGTAAAATTACTTTTCAGGTCTGACCAATAAAAAGACTAAAATAATAACTTTTTCGAATTATGAATATATTGTAAATGTTTTTAATGAATTCTCAATCCACGCCTCAATTATGACATCCAGATTTCACAACTCCTTATAGCCTCTACAACACGTGCGTTGCCAAGTTGTTTAAAAAAAATGAATTTTATTTTTTATTGACTTTAAAATATTAATTTGACTAAACTTCATATATGATTTTTTTGGGGCTCCCGTAGGTTTTTTGCATTTATAATATTTTTTTTCAATTTTTTTGTATTGACTTTAAAATATTAATTTGACTAACCTTCACACAGAAACCAACTGATGAAGGAAACATTTACCGAGTACTAAGCCCATAGTCAACACTCCCACAAAAAGACGAGACAGTCTCCAAACAATTTTCTAGGAATAGCTTTCTCCCTTATTTTCTGGGCACGGCAGCTTCCCATGGCAATTCCATGGTTGCTTTTTCTTTCCTTTCGCTCTCACTTGTTGATCACGGTATTCTTCCATATCGGAGTCAGCACGGCATGCTGGACTACCATGCTCACTCCATCTCACTGCCCCAGGGTAAACTTGAATAAACAGACTTCAACAATAACTGCGCCTCCTGTTGGATGGGAAATAAAACGCAGAGTAAAATCATTTTTTAACGAAAGAATTTGGTGTAAAAATTACTTTTTTGTAATATAAGTTGAGGTCTAATTTAATATTTATACTAATAGTTTAATTTATTAGTGACTATTGTTATTGTAAATTTGTATATTAAAAGGCGTTATACAATTCAGTGTGAGTTAAATATTGTTTATATTTAAAAATAATAAAATTGATGTTTACATAAATTTATATATATTTGAACCTTAAATAAAATATTTTATTTTAATTTTATATCAATATTATATAGAAATAAAATAAGATTGGCTTTAGAGCTGGTTTTTCTTGTGGGTGGCAAACACGGTTAGTTAGCTCCGGAAGTTAGTTAAGCGAGAGGGTAACAATGCAGGGGTATGTCACAATGTGGAGACTATGCGTAAAACTTGGTATGTTTCTCGGGCTCTCCTGGTAAATGGGATTACAACTTTGCATCAGAACATGCATTTCGAATGCAAGGCCCTAAGGAAATTGATGCGCTCGAAAGTTGGCTTGTTTGGAAATAACGAATTGTTTGTGTTTGTCATGTCGATTTCCATTTATTATGAAAGTATGCTTGCTCAAATGTGAATGTTCTGGGTTCTTTTATCTATCCTAGATATGGTAAATTCCTATAATGTATATGAGTCTTTTCGCCTCTAGTTTTCGCTGCGCTGGCAAGTTATGGGTAGGCCCGTGGATATGGGTTTAGTTTAGGCCCAAATTGCAAAACCCCAGTTGGTTGAATTCAAAGGGATCATTGTTAATTATCAGACTTTGCTCAGTACTTCGGAAAAATTCTGGTTCTTGGAACACTCGAGGAAAGAATAGTGGGATGAAGGAGTGACTATATGTCGACAGGGGCATATAAATTGTTAATTGTTTGGTAGAGAAAATTTAATGGTCTGTTTGTTTGCTTGATCATTACAAGTTCACCTAAGCTCTTATCCACTCCGGCTCCTGCACCATGGGTCTTGCCTCCAGTGCGGGTTAGAGTGGTCTTGCAGCTGTTGGGTGGTCCGGTAAAAGCCAACCTGGTGAAGGTAGCTCTCGGCAATGGAAAACAAGGGCATGAAGGCCGTGGTAGCAAGTAGTTGAGGGATAAAACTAAAGATCATCCAACAAACCCCCGCATCAAAGAGGCTGACAAACTGACGCTAAGAACATGCAAAATACCCTGCATGCTTATAGCGTAGGCTCACCAGCATAGGTGAAGAACCTGATTTCATACTGGGAGACAAAACTGAATTTAAAGGCAACATAAGAGGTTTAGGTTGAGGACTTGACAATGATGGTCTCTAACCCTGGGCATACTCTAGGTCAACTTACACTCTTCAAACAATTAGTGCATATTTATTGACTCATGAAATGTATAATGGCGAAATCCATAATGTCTATGCTTGAATAAACGAGTAATTCGAAGCCTGGGCCGAGGCTCACTAACATCCAAAAAGAAATTCAATCGCTTCAGCTACAATTGCATCTCCAGAATGTCCACCTTGGCCGCATTGAACAACAACTTCAAGGCCTGCCTCAAACTAAACTTCTAGGGTCAAGTGTCAAAGAATGTGCTCCGGTAGAATCATCTCATGATTAGCTACTAGATATATAAATTTTTGTTTCCTTATGATCAAATTTTCGAATAGAATTTACTTTTGTAGTCTTAAGTTTAGATGGTTTACCGAATTTATGACCTATAAAGATTGGATGGAAAGACTCAAACTTTTAAAGTCCTGGATGGCTTATAATGCTGTTAGGTGAACAACAGACCTGGTATCCTTCGGGCAGGTTGAGGCTATTGAACATCTTCTATGATTGTATCATGCTGTTTTGAATGAATTAATATAATGGTACTGCCAAAATTACAATTTTTATTTTTTATTTTTATCAAATTGATATATAAAAAATATATAAACATATATCATTTAAAAAAAACATTTAATTAGGAATATGAAGGTCATGTATTAATATTGTGATATGTCAAATGTGAATCATAAATAAAATATTTCATTGTCAACTGTGTATATATTATGTAAAACAAGTAAATTATATATATATATATATATATATATATATAGGAATAGAATCGTCCGACCTAAGTTCAATTCATGTAAATGACATGATGAGTGTTTACAACATAGGTATGTTCCTCATATGAGATATGTGTGTGTGTGTGTCATTTTATCTGTATGTTGCTCAAAATGAGCATAGAATCATCCGACCCAAGTTCAATTCATGTAAATGACATGATGAGTGTTTACAACATAAGTATGTTCTTCATATGAGATATGTGTGTGTGTGTGTGTCATTTTATCTGTATGTTGCTCAAAATGAGCATAGAATCGTCCGACCCAAGTTCAATTCATGTAAATGACATGATGAGTGTTTACAACATAGGTATGTTCCTCATATGAGATGTGTGTGTGTGTGTGTCATTTTATCTGTATGTTGCTCAAAATGAGCATAGATCCATTTTAACTCTAGATCTATCAAGAGCAAAAAGCAATCACATCTTTTGAAGTGCAAACCTTTCCTTAGATTTTTCATTCAAATAGAGATTTGCATTTTGATAGATTTAATATTTCTCGACATTTGGTAGATCCTAAGTTAAGATAGATCTATGTTGGTATTATGATAAAAATTATATATACTTGGAATTAATAACTACTTATATCTTTTATTTTAAAATAAATATATATATTTTTAAAAAGTTATAGTATAAATAATATATAAGTAAAAGGATATTTATTGCAAATAGAGTAATAATAAGGCTGGTAGAAAGTGTGCATAGAACAAGTTATAGCTAGAAGGTGTAAGAAACATTGTTTTTTAGAAGAGTAATATTAGTTTTAGCTTTCATTGTATACATGTTAAATTTTAATCGTGGGTCACCCTTTTACATTATACTTGATGCTACCTTTTTTGTTTTGGCCTAACTACCATGTGTCAACTTTTGATTTCTTCTATGTCACATTAGTGGAGCCAACTAGGATGTTATTTTCTTAGTACCTAGACTGATTTCTATGCTTTACCTAATGCTTTTATCATTAAGGTTTCTAATTTTTCTTTTCACTTTGTTTCCTTGGCCCATGTTTTCCAGCCATCTCTCGTGCAAGTTTTGTTGATGTCTATTGGTTGAGTTTTACTTTTCCTCATAGAGTTTCTTTTGCACTAAAGCTTCCTTTGGCTATTAATAAAAGAAAACTTACATGCAGCCAACCAACATTGCCATTAACAAAATAAACAAAATCAAAATCCATGTTAGCTTAAGCCAAAACATAAACATGATGAGTATAAAAAATAAAGATGTCCAAAGTGCCGAATAGACTTAACTCTAATAGATACAACACTAAATAATTCGTTCATCAAGAGTGGGATCATAATTGGTATTTTAAGGTAAGTCTTTAACCAATTGTAGGAAGAAAATCTTTAGTCCAGGGATCCCATCCATCTATAAACTCTAGAGGCTTTAGATCTTCCAATATAGAAATCACCATTGTTGAACATTATTTTTGTTGCATGGTAATAGGAGGAGGTATGATGCACCCTCATCCTTTCCTTTCCTTAAACCAATGTACCAATAAATGTCATGATTTCTCAATATTTGTGTGCAAGCCAAATGCACAATTCTAACTTAAAATGAAAAGCTTGTAACGATTTTTTCCACATGTAAAACCAAATGGGAGTCTTCATGAAAATATAGCTATAGCGTTTTCAAGTGAATCAAAGTTAACTTCTTTCCACTATAGTTTGTTTTAGGGAGCCGGATTACTTCCACGGAAATACATTATTGATAGGTAGAACCTTTTGAGTAGGTTGGTCATCAAGCAATTTCCAAAATTGATGCAGAAGAGAAATAGTGGGATTGGTAATGTAGATCATAAGGCATTAGATTCAATTTTTAATATTTCATGTTGGCTTAAATTTACATCTTTCCTTTTGAAAACATGTTAATATTTCTTTTCTAATTCATGAGAAATATTTTATTCAAATGATTTAAAAATATATTCTCTTTTAAACATTAAAACACATGTTCACAACTATGCATTTTGATTAATTATTAGTTAATTGTGAATTATTTCATTTCAAATTTTCATTAAATTTGTAACATATAATAAATAATAGTATCCATAATCTACAATATGACACAATTCTTACCGTTGAAACTATGTTTGAAGGATAAAATTTATGTTTTTTTTACTACTAATTCATATTTAAATGATTGATATGGTTCTTTTGTTATTTATCCTTGCCTGTAAATATGTAATTATTTGTTTGTTATTATTAAGGCAATATAACAAAACAATTAAGATAGTCACAATAGCTACTTGAGGAAGGTGTTCTTAAAATATTTAGTCCATTGGTTTCTCCTTTGCTTGAATTGAATCGTTTAGATTCACTAAGACAATGTTATTATTTTTAGTAATATCATTATGAATATCAAATTTGTATAAGTGCAAGGGTATTTAATCACAAATAGAAATACTATGGAGCATGTTGTTTTTAACAAATTTATTGGTGTTTATATGGCTTTCTTCACAATAATATTTGTTATATTATTATCAACACATGCAATTAACATAATTGAGACACAAACATAATGAAACACATGATTTAGAAAATGCAAACCTTAAGGCTAGTTTGGTCGATTTAAAGAAATAATTATCATGGGAGGAATAAAAAACTAGAACTTTCATTATCGTTGCCAATTTTTATCAATTATGACACATAACACCTACTTTTTATGTGTTTAAGTTTTTTTTTTGGTAAAGATAAACCAATTTCTCTTATATTAATATGTTATATCAAGTTTGTTGGGCTACCAAGAATGTAACAAAACACATGTTTTTTTGTGGTTCCTTCCCTATGCTTTCCTAGTATGTTTTATTCCTACCTCTTTATTTAGTATAGATTCACCAATTGTTCCTATATTAATATGTTAGAAAGGTTTGTTGACTTTCCAAGAATGACATGTAACACTTTTTTTCCATATATTTGCTAGCTATGTGATAAGGCAAGTCGATTTATAGGGATGCAACATTGTATATATTTATGATAGTATTATTATCCTACGACTAGAGACTTCTAATGGATCAAACCACCAACATCCTTTAAGTTGTATATGATTCTTCTAGAAGCTACCTCCCCAATCTGGTTCTTCCAACGATTGCATGTAAAATTCATTGAAATGTTGAGATTCAACAAGATGATGAGCTTAGTGAAAAGAGTCGCCTTCACTAAGTGGGCCCGCAGGCTATTTTTGGCGCAAAGTCTATTTTTAGACATGTCGATCATATTATATGAGTTGCAGGATGCTATTTGTGGATGGTTGGTCAAGTTGGAAAAATAGATGGATTTCTATTTTTTAGACATATTGGGCAGAATCTATTTTTTAGATTGCCAGTCTAAAAATAGATATGTCGAATATTATTAGCTCTTAATAATATTTGGACTCTAAAAATTATCTTATTCTCTTGGAGCACTTAAGTTAAGTGCACAGATGTGGCACAGGAGCTGACAGAAGGAATTACGCTATTCCTGAGGGCTTACTGGAGCTAATGCATGAGGACTTCAGTTAGAACTCATGTGACAGAGTTTGGTGGAGTTGTAGAAGTAGTTAGTGAGAGTGGTGTGAATTAATTAATAATTAATTCACCAAATATTAACTCATTAATCAACTGAAGAATACATCAGTTAACTACAGTGCATGGACAATTTCAGTGGAGACCAGTGGAGAGATAGGTGAAAGGGAAAGATGACTATCAGTTGTGACTATAGTGATGCATTGATTGCATCCAACACTCAGTAGAGATGCCAATGAGGATTTCACAGTGCAAGCTAGGTGGATTCGAGTTCATTCAGAGCCATTCTTCAGCAGGGATTGCGCAGTAGAGGCAGGCTAGCAAGTGGCAGAGATCGGTGCATGGATTTGCTAGATCAGACCTGATTAGTGTGTAGCGATTGTATTGTATTGAGAGCTTGATATGATTAGCTTTGTATGAGGATTGTTACATGATCTCTATGACATATACTATATACAGATAGTTGGGGTTTTTAACTTCAGGCTTTCCTGTTAAATCACTGTGTTAATGTATGTGAATTTTTATGGTTTCATGTGTGCATTGCAATTGATTTAATTTCCGCATATGATGATCAATGGTGGAATAGATTCTGTATTGTGCATGAAGTTAAAATAGTGTGTGATCAGGAGGATCTTGGATATATAACATATTAGTTATATAATTTCTACATGGTATCAGAGCGATATTGATCGGAGCAATTGCAATTGTTGAAGCGGTTGAGTTTTGTGCTGGTGGAATTCGAATTTGTTGCAGTGTTTTCTTGGTGTTAAAGTTGAGCATTCATTGAAATGTCTTTCAACGGATTGCGATTGTAGTATGCCCTTGAGGGCAGCTCAAATTATATTGCATGGAAGGACAGGATGGAGGCGGTGCTGGATGATAATGGGTTGAAGGACTTCATAGATTCAGAAATTCCAAAACCTGCTTCTAGCGATGCTACCGCACTTGACGCATGGCAAAAGAATACAGCAAAGTGTCGAAGGATTTTGTTGGAAGGTGTGAAGGATCACATAGTTTCCAACCTTCACGGTAAAGCTTCTCCATTCTTGATGTGGAAAGCTTTGATAGACTTGTTCCAAAGCAGAAGTGACCAGAGAAAGTGGCACTTAAAGACAGAATTAGGAAAATAAAAATGGAGAAAAGCGACAGCATACCCAAGTACCTCACAAAGTTTTTCCAGTGCAGGGATGAGCTGCGAAGTGTGGGGGTTACTGTTGATGAAGAAGACTTGGTGAGCTTGGCTCTCCTTGGGCTTCCGAAGAGTTGGCATAACTACAAGGACTCTGTCAATGGTCGAGAGAAATTGCTGGGATGGGAGCGACTTTGGTTAGATCTTGTGCAGGAGGAGATAAGGCGGGGTACCAGGGATGGATCTTCTTCGAAGAATGAAGATGAAGAAAATTTCTCTTTGGCTGCCAACGCAAGGAAAGGGAAAGGAAAGAAAAATCCCTCTCAATCCAGTGTAAAAGGCAAGAAGTAGGACTTGTCCAAGGTGAAGTGCTTTCACTGTCACCATCATGGACATTATGCCACTAATTGTCCACAGAAGAAGAAAAATAAGCAAGCTGCTAGATCTGCAGCTGGAGAGGCCTTAGCCTCGCAGTTTGAGCTAGATTTTTCGTTGATCGCATGCTTGGTTTCAAGTGTGATGGCATCAATGTGGTTTCTTGACAGTGGTGCATCTTTCCATATGACCGGAGACAAAGATTTGTTTACTGATCTGGATGAGAAGGATCTTGGAGTACACATCGAGATGGGCGATGATGGTAGATACAGTGCGACTGGTATCAGGACCATTTCCTTTGAGAGGGAGTCTGGAAAACCTTTCATCTTGAAGGATGTCATGCATGTTCTAGGATTGAAGAAGAATCTGATATTTGTGGCGATGTTGGAAGACAAGGGATGTGATGTTGTTTTTAGCGAGGGAAAGGCTTTCCTGCGCAGTAAAATAACTGGTGAAACCTGGAGGATAGGGGTTCATGTTAAGAACCTTTATCAATTGCAGGTAGATGGTTGCGCAGCAATGGCAGGCAAAGCAAAAGGAGTAGTGAGCCAAGATGAGGGCGAATTGTGGCACAGGAGATTGGGCCATCTTCACCATGGCGCTTTGAAAATTTTGCAATAGATTTCTACCAAGCCTCCCAAAGGTACACTTGCGCAGTCAGATTAGTGCGAGGGATGTACTTTGGGAAAATTTGTGAAGACCACTTTTCATGAGAAGGATAGTCGCGCCACAATGATCCTTGAAAGAATTCACACAGACATGTGTGGACCTTTCTCAGTAGCTTTGATAGCAAAGCACAGGTATTATGTGATATTTGTTGATGATTTTTCTCGTAAGTGCTAGATATTCTTCATGCAGAAGAAGAGCGAGACATACTCAAATTTCTGTGAGTTCAAGGCACTGGTTGAGAAAGAGCCGAGGAAGCAAGTGAAATCTCTTAGGAGCGATAATGGTGGTGAATTCATCTATGGAGAATTCAAAGACTTTTGCAGTGCAAAAGGAATTCGAAGAGAGCTCATAGTGCCTCATAACCCACAACAGAATGGGGTCGTGGAGTTAAAGAACGGAACAATCGTGGTTGCTGCACAGGCGATGTTGCATGATCAGGGCCTTCCCATACACTTGTGGGAAGAAGCATGCAACATTGCAGTTTATGTGCAAAATCGTTGTCCTCATAGAGTACTTGGCATGAGTACACCCAAAGAGGTGTTTTCTGGTAAGAAGCCTGATATTTCTCATTTGAAGATTTTTGGCTCACCTGTTTACATTCATGTGATGAAGGATGCCATGAAGAAGCTGGAGCCGACCACAAAGGTTGGGATATTTGTGGGGTACACAAAAACACCCCACAATTATCGTGTGTATTTGCCAGACAATCGGAAGACTGTCATGCGACTGGATATCAAATTTCATGAGGAGAAAGCCATGAAATTGTCACTTGAGAGAGAGCTACACTTGCATGCAGATGAGGAGCTACTAATTCCTAAATATGAGCCTCAAGATGTGGATTAGACACAAGAGGAGGTTCATGGAGTGGACGAAACCACTCATGCAGCGCTGACCATCAGAGGGCAGAAGCGCACTACAGAAGATGAGTGTCTGAATCTTGATGCAACGCAGAATGTAGGAGCCCCTACATCACAGCATAGACAGAGACAGTCACTTGACTGATTTACTGGATAAATGGCTCTGATGAGTAAGTGTATCGTGACAGAACCATCCTCTTTCGAGGAAGCTGTGGAGGACCCTGCATGAGTAGATGCCATGGTGGAAGAGTATGATTCGATTGTCAGAAACAGTGCATGGGAGATTGTCCCAAGACCGGAAGGGAAATCAGTCGTAGGTTCGAGATGGATCTACAAAGTGAAGCGAGCTACTGAGGAGAGCGTCGAGAAGTACAAGGCAAGATTTGTTGCTTGGGGCTTCTCACAGATCGAGGGGATCAACTATGAAGAAACCTTTGCACCTGTCGCAAGGTATTCTTCCATATGGACCATCCTTGATCTCTCAGCACAGATGGGTTGGCACATTCATTAGATGGATGTGAAGATTGCATTCCTCAATGGAGTCATTGAGGAGGAGGTGTACATAGAGCATCCTGAAGGATTTGAAATCTTCAGCAGCAAGTCGCATGTGTGCAGGCTCAAAAGAGCGTTGTATGGGTTGAAACAAGCATCTAGTGATTGGTACACACGGATAGACTGTTATTTCACCAGACTTGGTTTCGCCAAGAGTGAGGCGGATCCGAACCTATACTAGATTGTGGTGTAGGGTAAGTTGTTGATCATTGTACTTTATGTAGATGATTTGATACTAACAGGCGATGAACTGTTGATACACTCATGCAAGGCAGATCTTGCAAAGGAGTTTGAGATGAAGGACTTGGGCCTCCTTCATTATTTCTTGGGATTGGAAATTTGGCAGCGGAAAGGTGAACTGTTTGTGTCTCAAGGAAAGTATGCCCAGGAGATACTGGAGAAGTTTCACATGCAAGGCTACAAGCCTATCGACACTTCTCTTCCAGGAAATTGGAAGAATGAGGATGCTACATCGACAGAGGTAGTGGATGCCACTGTTTATCGACAGTTGGTGGGTTCGCTCATGTATTTAGTTAATACAAGACCAGACATATGCTATGTGGTGAACAAGCTTTCACAAGTGATGGTTAAGCCTACCAAGCTCTTTTAGAAGGCAGGCAAGCATGTTTTGAGATATCTCGCAGGCACATCTAAGTGGATATGGATTGTGACATGACACAGATGAGGTGGAACTCCATGGTTTCATTGACAGCAGGATTGGGCAGGGTTTCCAATACGTGAAGACACATCTGAGGATGTGAGATCATTCGCACAGCTTTGGTACAACAGAAACAAATATCCTGTATAATAGTCTTCTGAGGGCTCTAGTACATAGCAGCACCCGCTGCATGCTGCAGGGCTATAGCCTTGAGAAGATCCCACGAGTTGTCTGCCTACACTTGATCCCACGATAGATAGATAATCAGAAAGGTAATAAACTCTACAGATAATCGTGAGTTGATTTTCAAGAATCATATCAATTGAGCCTGAATTTAAAAAAGAGTGAAGAAAAGAACATGCCATTAAAATATAAAGTCAGCAAATAGACTATCTTGTTATAATATTTTTGTTGAAGAAGCAACGAGTATTTTAAGGATTCTCCATCGAAAAAAAATTTCAATGAAGAGAATCCTTAATATGATTTAGTTATTCCAATAAAAATAACAACCAAGGATGTTATTTTGTTGGCTTTTTGGTTTTTTTTACTTTTTTTTCAAATAGAGCTCAATTGATATGGCTAGTTGGATTGAAAAGCTATGTTCTTTTCATTGGAAATTTTTGTTCACTCAAACAATAGTATGTGGCATGTAGAGATAAAAAAAAATCTTAAGATTACTTCTAAGTACTATCAAGTGTTCTTGAAACATTTTCCCACATGATGATACCTTCATTGACCTCTAAAAAGTAGTTCATGGGCTATATGTTCTGCCTCTTTCCCATATAAATCCATTTAATTTTGATTGGAAATATAAGAAGTAGATATATGTTTGTTGAATTGGAGTCAATGTCATTAATTCACTCAACTAGGTAGCCTTGTTGATTTATAAATTGGTAAATTGATGACATTCAGTTAATTGCATTCTAAAACATATATATTCAGTAAGTGAAACATTTTTCATCAATGCACATGGGAAAACTACTTGAAAAATTAATTGCATTCTAGAACACACACACACACACACACACATATATATCCAATACGTGCACAACATTTTTCATCAATGCACATAGAACATATCCAACCATTGGACAGACAAATTTTGTACTAGATTTTCAATCAGGAATAGAGATGTGGGTCAAATCGCACCAAAAGTCGAAGAAGTGCTCCGAGTCTCTTGTCTGAAAGGAATCTTCGTACAAAATTATAATGTGGATGATTTATTTATATTGTGGATACTTTTTACCAAAAAGGCCCACAAGAAAAACTGGGCGTGCATTTAGTTCGTGTATATATCCAGTACGTGCAACATTTTTCATCAATGCACATAGAAAAACTACTTTCAGTTAATTGCATTCTAGAACATATATATTGAGTACGTAAAACATTTTTCTCAATGCACATAGTAAAACTAATTGAATAGTTAATTGCATTCTAGAACATATATATATATATATATCCAATACATGCAACATTTTTCATCAATGCATGTATAGAAAAGCTACTTTCAGTTGATACTAGAGTGTGCATGTACCAAAACAATTTGTACATGTAAAAACACTTGCACAGATAACATAACAAAGCAGCTCAATTTTTAATTGAGTACTGGAAGTTCTAGAACATATAATCCAAAGAGAATAAATTGTTGGGCAGTTCAATCAAAAAAATTCCAATGGAATGTCATCTTCAATAATCTGTTCATGATCGGATTTTGACATTTTCCATTTCTTAATTTTCGTTTTTCTCTTTGATTGAACCTCTATCAACTTTATGCGTGCTGCACACACCAAGTGACTATATTGACAACTTAGGAAATCAGGTTCATAGTCTTCAAAGTAAACAAAATCCACACTTTGATTAGTTTGTCTGAAAAAATAACCTTTCAGTATAATAGATCCTCTTTCATATGAAAATTCGTGATCATTATAGTATTCTAATAATTTCATTTTTCGTTCAGTGCAACACATCAAATAATACTTCACATTTTCGTTGTTGTCAGTAGGTGCAATTACAACAAAACCATCTCTTGCACAATAAAACAAACATAACAAAATTATACATATTCAAATTTATTTCTAGATCTTTATCATTAGAAAGCAATTCAAATGTTACCTTCTCTAACAAGATCAGAAACTCGATCATGATCGGATGATATTATAGTCTCCTCTGATTGCATTTCTTCAAACATTGCAACAGAAATTTTACCATTTGTATTTAGCTCTGTATGTTTCCAATCTTTTACATACATTTTGTTTTCACAAACGTCATTGGATTTTGTGTTGTCTATGCAAACATGACAAAAACAAGAATATTTTATTTTATCCAATGCAAATACATTTCTGGACGACTTTGTTTTAATTGAATGCAATTTTTGAGTCCCTTTTATTGTTTCAACATCATTTCAAATTGATTTATCTATGTCTTCGATCCCAATATGCCAAAAAAACCTTTATATGGAAAATTTAAAGAAGAATGTAAATATGATATCAAAATACAATCAAAGATAATCATTGTGATAAATGTACACTGTTTAAAATTAGATATCCAATAAAAATTAAATTAAATGTACCTTCGCACTTCCCTTGATCGGTTAGTCTCATGGCTTAGAGCAGCGATGCGCCATTGAACAACTTCTTTCGCATCCACAAGTTGGCTTACAGAGGGGTTCATTTTATATCTTCAAAGTGCTTGTTTTATGCATGCCCCTGCACTGTCATGTTCTCCTTTTTCATGGCCAGTCTCAAAGAAATTCCAACAATGTTTAATGCAGGTTTTCTTATGAAGACAACACAACCAAAAGAATGATCGTGCAGATTTGAATTGACCTATGTATCCGTCTGACCATATCCAATGTTCATTGGATGTTATTCCACAATTTTTCAAGGAATCATAAATTTTTCCAAAACAATGCTGTACAAAATATGTATCATTTGTACGATCGTCACTGATATAAAAGTGATATTCTTTAATAATATGTCGATTTTCACTGGTTCTTTCTATATGATCAACGTCTTTTTTAGCATGTCTATATAGAATATGGATGAGCATGGAGACTTGGTCAGAATGATAGTATTCACTATGAATTTTTTTTTGTGGAACAAATGTGTAGTTTTCTGAAAAATCAATTACTGACAAAATGGTCCCTGGTGGAAAAACTTCACGAGATTTTTTGAATTTCAAGTCTTGCCATCGAGCTCTATGGGAATGCTTGGTGTATTTGTAAATTTCTGCCTCAAACTTTCTCAAAAAGTATATCACAAAAATTTCTTCTTCTCGTAATTCAATTCTTTTAACGCTATTTGCACCTTGAATCGATGTATGGATATATTCATATCTCTTCCATTTCACTTTCATGTTGGACAATGATTGATCATTTATATCAGTACGATATTTTTTTGAAATTTAGTCAAATTTCCACAATCATCACATTTTTTACCACCAGCACATTTCTTTTCGTAAAATAGTTCATTTCTTTCTCTTTCACGTAGAATTTGAGATATGAAATCACGGATAGTGGAAGGAGGAGGTGAATCCTTCCAAAATGTTCTACCAAAATCAAGGAATGTGTCATAATATAACTCAAATTCCACATGATAACGACAACAACAAGTGTCGCGTACGGTGATAGGTTTTACATACCATGGTTTTTGTTGAACAAAAGCACTAATTGAAACATGAATTTCACGATTCTCTTCTTTGAACTTGTTGAACAACTCTATCTGAGTGGTTTCCAAGAAATGTTTTTCATGTTCTTCGTACTGATTTCATGTTATTCTTCTTCACATCACATGCCTTGCAGTTGGCGAAACACGTGAATTATTCTTCCAATATTCATATATTATTTTTTTAACATTTTATCCAAGTCTATCTTTGTATGGTTGCCTACAAATAGCTCTCCAACAAGCGAGTTCATCATTTACATCCATTTGCAACCAAAATTTCTGATGTTTGTGCAAAGTTTTTGAGGTTCCTAATGCTCATGCCATAGATTTTACTAAGTGATTCTCTTTAGTACTTGATGAAGGGTGAAATTGTGAAGTTGGGTTACACTTTTGTGAGAATTGGGGGCGGAAATTTTTTTCGGCAATAGTTCGGCCAAATTATTGGATAGTTCGACCGAACTTTATGAGAAAGTTTGGCCAAACTCGTTCTTCTGTTTAGATTGATGGCACACTAACGATGTGGGAAAACAGATTTTTTGCCGGAGATGTGAAAACCGGCAACAAAAGTTTAAAGTTCGGCCGAATTTTACTCTTAAAATAGTTCGACTGAACTATTTCTTATAAATATATCGCCTGCAAAGTTTATTTTTTTCCTGCATCTGTGTTTCTTCGCGCGTTTTTGTCTTTCTACTTTGTTTGTTGAATTTTTGCGGTGCTGCTACTGGTATGGGGTTGCTTCCGCTCTGTTGGTGATTATTTGCAGCGACGTCAAGCGAACCACCAGGTAAGCAGCTCTTTCTGTTGTTGATTCTCCACCTGTGCATGGAAGTTTAGATCAAGTTGAAATGTAATTCTGGGTTTATTGGCTCTGGATGGCACAGTATATAAGCCATGTTTTTTTTTCTCTCGTGTAACTTCTCTGTTTTATGATTGCAGACTAAGTATAATTAAATTTTTTTAGCACAATATATAAGCCATGTTTTTTTTCTCTCGTGCATTTTCTCTGTTTTATGATTGCAGACTAAGTATAATTAAACATTTTTAGCTCAGTATATAAGCCATGTTTTTTTTTTCTCTCGTGCAGCTTCTCTGTTTTATGATTGCAGAACAAGTATAATTAAAATTTTTTAGCTATGGAACGTTGTCTCAGTGTATAGCTGTTTTTGTGTTTTTTGATGGATAAGGAAGGCCCTGATCTCTGCTCGATTAACATAAGAATGGTCTTTCAGTAATGATATGTTACAATGGTCTTTCCCTTGATATGTGCCACCAGCTGGTCATCAGTAGGTAGCTTGAGATCATCCTTGGTCTACCCAGATTCAGTCAACATGCTAACAAAACCATACCCAGAAATGTCGATTAGCTGATAATCAATGTGAAAAAATTCTTACTGTTCCTGTGGATCCATCAATTTCATCCGCTCTAGCTGATTCTCCACCTGTGCATGGAAGTTTACTACCCCTGTTAAGCTTATACCATTACTGAGCCTTCTCTCGATTGCTCAACGTTGGAATGTGCAACCTTTAGTATTTTTTAAAGTGTGGATAGACTGTAGCTAAACGGCCATAATTATGCTTTAAATTTCATTACCTTTTGCTGTAAGGTGTATGTTGAATTTATGGTAGTATGATATGCATTCGGTTGCTGCAGTTGTTATTGTTCCTGTGGATCCATCAATTTCATCCGCTCTAGCTGATTCTCCACCTGTGCTTGGAAGTTTACCACCACTGTTAAGCTTATGCCTTTACTGAGCCTTCTCTCGATTCCTCAACACTGGAATGTGCAACCTTTACTATTTTTTGTAATCACTCATGGTGTGGATAGACTGTAGCTAAACGACTATAATTAGGCATATGAGGGTGAAGGGAACTATAATTAAGCATATGAGGGTGAAGGGTGAAGAATGATTGAATTAGAATGATCTACTGCTATAATGTGACTACATATTGTATTTTTCGGATGTATTTCTGTATGAGGCAGAATCTGATCTTTTATACTTGATAACCTGTTATGGGTATATCAAGAGGATTTTTTATATGAACTGTTATCAATATATGAAACAGGGTTTTTTCTCCTTTGAAGAAAGAGTTGAAAGCATTCTAAATTCACATATGTTCAGTGGTGTCACTGTTTCACTTCCGATATTATGTTGCTTGCCTTGATGAATAGGTGGAACTCTGCTAGGAGGCCTCTATGTTTTTTGACTCTTTGCTCATACTGTCAAAGGCCGTTATATGTTATATGGGCTATACTATATATTTATTAGACTACATATCTTCATATAGAACTTGCAAATAGTATGATGGAAACCAAACATAATAATGTATTAGGACATCGCAACTTTATAATTAGTTATTAGACTACATATCTTCATATAGAACTTGCAAATCGCATGATGGAAATGTGAACTTGCAAATATTATGATGGAAATGTGGATCTCATGACTCTTCATGATTAATGCTTCTAGAAACCAAACATAATAATGTATTCGGAAATGCTCCTTTAACTTGCAAATAGTATGGTCAAAATGTGGATCTCATGACTCTTCATGATTAATGCTTCTAGAAACCAAACATAATTTAATGTATTAGGACATAATTTAATGTATTAGAACATGATCCTTTAGTATTGGTGGAATTACCTTTGCTTTTTATTTCTTTCTTACACACATATATATGAAGAGATGATCCCATTTTATTTTTTATTCATAGATAAAATGTCATTTAAATACAAGATTTATCATAATGTACAATGATTCATTCCATATTATTCATAAATTTTTTCATTAAAAAATGAACCCTTTAAATGATGAACCTAGTTAATGCTTCATCTTCATGAAGAAGACTACTTGATCTTTTAATTTGAATTTGATGATGGTCCTTTGTTATCTTTCTTGACTACTTCAAATTATTGACACAATCATATGCTTCTTGTTACTCTTTTTATTCCTTCCTTATATTGTATTCTCCCCTTTAGATATTGTGTACTCTCCCACATAGATATTGCACTCAATTTTGATGGTCCTTTGTTATCTTTCTTGACTACTTCAAATTATCAAATTATTGACACAATCATATAGATATTGCACTCAATTTTGATGGTCCTTTGTTATCTTTCTTGACTACTTCAAATTATTGACACTCTATCATATAGATATTGCACTCAATTTTGATGGTCCTTTTTTATCTTTCTTGACTAATTAAAATTATTGACACAATCATATGATTTTTGTTACTCTTTTTATTCCTTCCTTGTATCTATTCTCCCCCTTATATATTATGTACTCTCCCACATAGATATTGCACTCAATTTCATAGGCTCTTCTTTTGAAGTCAAATATATTGTATTCTCCCCCTTAGATATTGTGTACTCTCCCACATAGATATTGCAGTCAATTTCATAGGCTCTTCTTTTGAAGTCAAATAAGTGACAATAATTTACAAGAACTATCCCTAATTTGTTTCTCACATGTTCAAATGGTTCTATAACAATATAATTTACAAGAACTATTCCTAATTTGTTTCTCACATATTCAAATGCTTCTCTAACAAGAGGCTTTGTGGGTATGTATTCCATCTTCACTATTTTCTCAAAGACTTGTTGTGTGAGGAAGTGGTACTTTATGATGATATGTAAATAGTGATTGAAGGAAGTAGAATATTTCATTTTTGAAATTATTATTACACTTCTATTGAAACACTTAATAGATATATATATTTACCTTAATACCTTGTAGAGCCCATTTCATCCAAAACACTTAAAAAGAAATTTACCTTACCTTAATATCTTGTAGAGCCCATTTCATCCAAAACAATCAAAAATAAATTTACCTTAATATCTTGTAGATCCCATTTCATACAAAACACTCAAAAAGAAGTAACTACTATGTATTCCACTTCTACTCTAGATATATAAAGTAACGACTTTTTCTTGCTTAACCATTAAACCAAAGACTCTTCTAAGTAGAATTATACATTGTCCACTTGTACTTTTCACAAGCCTAGTTGAATCTCTATATGTTGTCAATGTAAATTTCTCACAAGTAAATTTGTCAATGTAAATTTCTTAACTTCTACAAGTTCTATAGGCAGAGTCTGTAAAGGGCAAGGTAGCCTCTGGATCTCATCTTTTATGAAAGGTGACATATCTAGTAAATTCCCCTATAGTCAATCTCTGGAATAGATCTAAATGCCCCTACAATCAACATGTATATAGTATTTAGAAACAAAAAGTAATTTGATACAAAACATAGGTTTAACCAAGTATATAGTTTTTCATTTTCATATCCATGGTCTCAAACAATGAGAAAGAAAAAACCTTTTATATTCAACATGTAAAACAAAAATTAGCCATAAAAGTGAAACCAAAAGTGATATGATACAAAACATAGGTTTTAACCTAATCTAGCAAATTCCCCTACATTCAATCTTTAGAATAGATCTAATTAGAAATTTTTCATTTTCATATCCATAGTAGTTCTATAGGTAGAGTATGTAAAGGGCTATGTAGCCTCTGGATCTCATCTTTTATGAAAGGTGACATATCTAGTAAATGACCCTACAGTCAATCTCTGGAATAGATCTAAATGCCCCTACAATAAATGCCCCTACAGTCAACATGTATATAGTATTTAGAAACAAAAATTAATTTGATACAAAACATAGGTTTTAACCAAGTATATAGTTTTTCGTTTTCATATCCATGGTATCAAACAATGAGAGAGAAAAAACCTTTTATATTCAACATGTAAAACAAAAATTAACCATAAAAGTTTCCCATTGAAACCAAAAGTGACTTGATACAAAACATATAGGTTTTAAAACATAATCTAGTAAATGCCCCTACATTCAATCTTTAGAATATATAGATCTAATTAGAAGTTTTTCATTTTCATATCCATGGTAATTCTATAGGCAGGGTTTGTAAAAGGCCAGGTAGCCTCTGGATCTCATCTTTTATGAAAGGTGTCATATCTAGTAAAATCCCCCACAGTCAATTTCTGGAATAGATCTAAATGCCCCTACAGTCAACATGTATATAATATTTAGAAACAAAAAGTAATTTGATACAAAACATAGGTTTTAACCAAGTATATAGTATTTCATTTTCATATCCATGGTCTCAAACAATGAGAGAGAAAAAACCTTTTATATTCAACATGTAAAACACAAATTAGCCATAAAAGTTTCCCATTGAAACCAAAAGTGATTTGATACGAAACGTATAGGTTTTAAAACCTAATCTAGTAAATGCCCCTACATTCAATCTTTAACTTATCTAGATCTAATTAGAAGTTTTTCATTTTCATATCCATGGTAGTTCTATAGGCAGAGTTTGTAAAGGGCCAGGTAGCCTCTGGATCTCATCTTTTATGAAAAGTGACATATCTAGTAAATGCCCCTACAGTCAATCTCTAGAATAGATCTAAATATAAGTTTTTCATTTCTCCCATGCATTTACAATAAATATCAATAAATAATATATATATATATTAAATTTGTTTTTTTAGGGATAAGAAAACCATTAGATATGGTTGAAAAATGGAAATTATGCATAGAATTTTCTTGCTATCCCAATCCAGGGAATGCAGTGATTACATATGTGCTTTCCAATATTGCTACTAGCAAAATCGTCCAAAGGAAAATGAATATACTAGCAAAGTCGTCCAATTAGTTTTAAGACGCTCTTCTTCAAAAATTATTGAGATTCATATCTTAAAGATGAATTAGTGTTGAGACGCTCTCCTTCAAAATTTATTCATCGACATAATTTGTTTACACTTTAAATTAAACATAATTTTTTCTGAAATTTATCTTGAATTTAATTTAAATTAGTTATTTAAAAAATTAATTGTAAATGTCCACTGTAGATATATATATATATATATATATATATATATATATATATCATGGAGGATGAACAACAAAGATCAACATAATCCCATATCTCTACGAGAGGGGAGGATCAGGGATCGGGATCGGGAGCTGTTCACGGTAAATTTAAATATAATCTTAAATCTCCATACATGTGTGTACATATGGAATTGATTTTTTATCAACTTTGTGAGTTAAATTAGTTGTTAAAATAAGTTTCATTTTTTATTTTTTAGGAGCTAATAAGAAGAGAAGGGTCTCTACTCCAGCCATGGATGCCCAGGGTTCACCCAGTCGTGGTATGGTTTGAATGCAATTTAATCAATGAATATGTACGTGTGTATTTATATGTACATGAATGTATTTTTCAATTGATTATAAATTCGTTTTTGTTTATGAAGCTTCTCTCTCCTCTCGAGAGGTTGGTGGTAGTTCAAATCTCCTTAGAGGGCCATCAATAAGTGGTAGCAGGTTGCGTGAAGGGGGTGATATTTATTTTCCCAGAGGCCAATCAACAGCTGGTGGTGTTAGCTCTCAGCAGGGTCATCCTGAGTCTCAACAGTTTCAGGGTGGAGAAGATGCTAACCAACCACGTCGAGGTTGCCATCAATTTCAATATTTTTTTCATTGAACTTGTACAAATTTGTTTACATGTGTTTTTTCTAATATACAAAATTATATATATATATATATATTGATGCAGAGGCTGAAAATGTTCCAAATATTGGTCAAAATAGACGCAGGGCAGAATGCTACATTCAAGAAAAAGGTTGTCTACCCACTACAACTTATCTGGCTAACATTTATTATATACCATGGGAAAGAAACATGGCGCAATGTACCTTACAAAGGTGTCAACAACTTCATGCAAAATTGCAGCGAGATCTCGTGGCTTTGACTCTACCTGTTGAGAGTTGACAAAGCCTCGAAATAGTTACACATTCATTAGGTGAAATAGTAAATGTGTACAAAAATCTTGGGCCAACGACTGATACATTTGTAGAAGTCATGAGAAAGAGAAAGGAAACAGTGATGGGTCCCGATAAATGGGAGGATGTAAAACAAAGAGTTACAAGAGATATGGCGAAGTTAATGTTTAATTTCAAGGAAGGACCAAAAAGAAAAATGTTGAAGGTGCAATATTTCAAGCACCAAAATATAGCTCACTATTTGTATGATAGGCACCTTGCAGCCTATGGAAGGCTCCCATGGAATGACGAGGTTCCTATTTATTTTGCACAATTGTTTTACACAGAATTTTTTTTGGATATGAAACCCAACGACAATGACCTTCTATCAGAATCTTTTGGTCCAGGGAAAGGTGGATTGTATGACCGTAAGGGTGCTAAGCAAGATGTGGAGTTGCCTCACCCTGAGCTGCCATTGGCGAGTCGACCTTTTCGGGTCGAAACTCTGTGGTCAGAGATGGATGCAACTTCTCAAATAAGTCGAGAAGCAAGGATGTCATGATCGACAATGTTTACAGTGAATTAGGTGGAGTCGATTTTTGTCTAAATCGACAAAGAGCACGTGAAAATGCACGTGCCAATTTTGTGTATTATACAGATGAAGAGATCGAAAACATGAATGTTGAAGATCTTCGAATATATGCAAAGAATTTTCGCAATGGTTTTCAAGACCTAATTCTTCATGAGGAAGAGGGCACGTGAACGGTATGTGTTAATGACCTTAGGGTTCAATTATTTTAACACATACATGTGTACAATTTGTAATAAATACATGTGTATGTACATGTATATATTTATTTGTATGTACATTAATCTAAAAAAAATGTATCATTATATGTTAAAACACCAATTGTAGTTGTCCCGCATGATGAATGAAGAAAATGTTAATATCACGTTCGGGACTTCTGGTTCAAACAATGCAGATGGGTCTCACCATAAAGATATGTTGGCAAATGTTAGTGTTTTTTAACTGATATTTTTAAAATAAATAATTGTGCACACATGTACATGTATGTCTATATAATGATAAAATGTTTTAACAGATTCCGATTCCGTTCTATGTTTTTGGGATGGCGGTACCTTCTTCTTCCTTGGATGATGTACCTTTTACTTCCTTAGAAGATGTGCCACATCTACAACAAGTATGTACAATTTTTCACTTTTAAAATTAATGTTTAAGTTATATATATATATATATTCCACCTCAAAAAGTTCCATTAAAAATTGAGATATATATATATATCTATATCTTGAATTATTTTAATTTTTTTGAATTTTAGGTTCTTGGAGTTTTTAATTTGGAGCCTCTCTTAGGAGATGTCCCAAATTCACCTGCAGAAGTATTCAATTTTTCACTTATATATATATGTGTGTGTGTGTGTGTGTGTGTGTGTGTTTTTAATTTAGTTATAATTTATAAATTGTTGTTTATTTAAGTTTTATTATAAATTTAGATCTAGATCTTGAGTTATTTTATACTTTTAAAATTTTGAATTTTAGGTTCCTATAGAAGATTTATTTAATCCACGGACTCTAGCAATGGAGATAGGAACATCCACACCATTTCAACCATTTGAACATGTTGTCTAACTTTTTTTTTAATATTATTGAAAATAAGTTTATATATGTACACGTGCATTTTCATCTGAAATTTTTTAATATATATATAATTGTACATGTATATTGTACAGTTTACCGTTGCAGATGTTCCCATGGGGGGGAACTTGTAGCAGGTGAACAAATGGAGAGGGAACCTCATGAGGTATTGCATGATTTTTTTATTTTTTTATTTTGTTTTTTACATGAAGTTCTATATATATTCTCACTCATTTTTAAAACATCAAATTTTAATGTTTGTACATGTGCATTGTGTACAAGTTTCCCATGCTTCGCATGATAGTGCATTGATTGAGATCTTGATAGGAAAGACGCTACATCCATCTCTATTTGATGGACATGATTTGTAGATTTGATTTCAAGATTTAGATAGTCTTAAATTTACTTTTTTATATATTATCTAGATGCACTGTCATATATATATATATATATATATATATATATATAACTTGATACAGTTTGATACTTGTGAGATCTACAATTTTTGGACATATTTTATTACAGTGTTAATATAATTTGTTTTGTTCCAAAAAGTTAAGTTTTGGATGGTTTTAGTACTTTTGGCATGTGAATGTGAAGTAATGTTGTTATATAACTTGTTTGGTTTTTAAAACTTTTAAGTTTTGGATAATTGAACTACTAGTAATGTTGTCATCTATAAATTAATGTTTTTCTTCTGAACTACATTTGGCATGTTATGTAATGATGTGTTATAATTTGTTTTGTTTTTAAAATTCAAGTTTTGGATGCTTGAAGTACATTTGGCATGTGATATAATGGTAAATGTTTTTATTGGATAGTTGAACTATAATTGGCATGGCATGTGAAGTAATGTTACATGATATAATCAAAAAGTTTTTAAAATTCAAGTTTTGGATGGTTTCAATCTACATTTGGCATGTGATATTTAATGTTAAATGTTTAATGTTTTTATTGGATAGTCAAGAACTACAATTGGCATGGCATGCGAAGTAATGTTGTGATCTATAATTTTGGATGGTTTCAATCTACATTTGGCATGTGATATAATGTTAAATGTTTTTATTGAATAGTTGAACTATAATTGGCATGGCATGTGAAGTAATGTTAGACGATATAATCAAAAAGTTTTTAAAACTCAAGTTTTGGATGGTTTCAATCTACATTTGGCATGTGATATTTAATGTTAAATGTTTAATGTTTTTATTGGATAGTCAACAAATACAATTGGCATGGCATGTGAAATAATACGTGCATGTGAAGTAATGTTGTGATCTATAATTTTGGATGGTTTCAATATACATTTGGCATGTGATATAATGTTAAATGTTTTTACTGTATAGTTGAACTATAATTGGCATGGCATGTGAAGTAATGTTGCACGATATATAATCAAAAAAGTTTTTAAAACTTAAGTTTTGGATGGTTTCAATCTACATTTGGCACATTTGATATAATGTTAAATGTTTTTATTGGATAGTTGAACTATAATTGGCATGGCATGTGAATTAATGTTACACGATATATAATCAAAAAGTTTTTAAAACTTAAGTTTTGGATGGTTTCAATCTACATTTGGCACAAGTGATATAATGTTAAATGTTTTTATTGGATAGTTGAACTACAATTGGATGACATGTCAAGTAATGTTGTGATATAATCAAAAAGTTTTTAAAACCCAAGTTTTGGATGGTTGAAGTACATTAATCATGTGAAGTAATGTTGTGATATAATCAAAAAGTTTTTAAAACTAAGTTTTGAAGTAATGTTGTGATATAATCAAAAAGATTTTAAAACTAAGTTTTGGATACCATTTTAATCTACATTTGGCATGTGATATAATTTTAAATGGTTAATGTTTTTATTGGATAGTTGAACTACAATTGGCATGACATGTGAAGTAATTTGTTTTGATGTAATCAAAAAGTTTTTAAAATTCAATTTTTAGACATGGTTAAAGTACATTTGGTAAGTTTTTAAAAAAAATTTCACTCAAACAATAGTATGTAACTTATGTAAAAAGAAAATTAATGCACATAGAACATATTCGACCATTGGACAAGCAAATGTTTTACTATATTTTCAATCAGGAATAGAGATGTGGGTCAAATCCCACCAAAAGTCGAAGAAGTACTCCGAGTCTCTTGTCTGAAAGGAATATTAGAATAAAATTATACTGCAGATAATTTATTTACATTGTGGATACTTTTTACCAAAAAAGCCCACAAGAAAAACTGCGTGCATTGAGTTCGTGTATATATCCAGTAGATGCAACATTTTTCATCAATGCACATAGAAAAAATACGTTTAGTTAATTGCATTCTAGAACATATATATTGAGTACGTGAAATAATTTTCATCAATGCACATAGTAAAACTTCTTGAACAGTTAATTGCATTCTAGAACATATACATATACATCCAATATGTATGCAACATTTTTCATCAATGCATGTATAAAAAAGCTACTTTCAGTTGATACTAGAGTATGCATGTACCAAAACAATTTGTACATGTGCAAACACTTCCACAGATAGTATAACAAGGCAGCTCAATTTTTAATTAAGTACTGGAAGTTCTAGAACATATAATCCAAAGAGAATAAATTGTTGGGTAGTTCAATCAAAAAAATTCTAATGGAATGCTATCTTCAATGATCCGTTCATGATCGGATTTTAACATTTTCCATTTCTTAATATTCGTTTTTTCTTTGATTGAACCTTGATCAAATTTATGCGTGCTGCACACACCAAGTGACTATATTGACAGATTATAAAATCAAGTTCATAGTCTTCAAAGTAAACAAAATTCCCACTTTGATTAGTTTGTCTGAAAAAATAGCCTTTTAGTATAATAGATCCTCTTTCATATGGAAATCCGTGATCATTATAGTCTTCCAATAATTTCATTTTTCGTTCAGTGTAACGAATCAAATAATACTTCACATTTTCATCGTTGTCAGCAGGTAAAATTACAGCAAAAACATCTCCTGTACAATAAAAAAAACTTGACAAAATTATACATATATTCAAATTTATTTCTAGATCTTTATCATTAGAAAGCAATTCAAATGTTACCTTCTCTAACAAGATCAGAAAGTCGATCACCATCGGATGATATTGTAGTCTCCTCTGATTGCATTTCTTCAAGCATTGCAACAGCCATTTTGCCTTTTGTATTTAGCTCTGTATGTTTCAAATCTTTTACATACATTTTGTTTTCACAAACATCATTGGATTTTTCGTTGTCTATGCAAACAGTACAAAAACAAGAATATTTTCTTTTATCCAATGCAAACACATTTCTGGACGACTTTGTTTTAATTGAATGCAATTTTCGAGTCCCTTTTATTGTTTCAACGTCATTTCCAATTGATCTATCTACGTCTTCGATCCCAATATACCAAAAAAACCTTTATATGGAAAATTTAAAGAAGAATGTAAATATGATATCAAAGAAAAATCAAAGATAATCATTGTGATAAATGTATACTATTTATTTAATTATATATTCAATAAAAAATAAATTGAATGTACCTTCGCACTTCCCTTGATGGTTCGTTCATGGCTTAGAACAACGATGCACCATTGAACAACTTCTTTCGCGTCCACAAGTCGATTTGCAGAGAGGTTCATTTGATATTTTCAAAGTTCTTGTTTTATGCATGCCCCTGCACTGTCATGTTCTCCTTTTCCATGGCCAGTCTCAAAGAAATTCCAACAATGTTTAATGCAGGTTTTCTTATGAAGACAACACAACCAAAAGAATGATCGTGCAAATTTGAATTGTCCTGCGCATCCATCTGACCATATCCAATATTCATTGAATGTTATTCCACTATTTTTCAAGGAATCATAATTTTTTCCAAAACAATGTTGTACAAAATATGTATCATGTGTACGATCATCATTGATATAAAAGTGATATTATTTAATAATATGTCAATTTTCATTGGTGCTTTCTATATGATCGACATTTTGTTCAGCATGTCTATATAGAATATGGACGAGCATGGAGACTTGATCAGAATGATAGTATTCACTCTGAATTTCTTTTTTTGGAACAAATGTGTAGTTTTCTGCAAAATCAATTACTGACAAAATGGTCCCTGGTGGAAACAATTCACGGTATTTTTTGAATTGCAAGTCTTTCCATCGAGCTCTATGGGAATGCTTGGTGTATTTGTAAATTTCTACCTCAAACTTTCTCAAAAAATCTATCACAAAAATTTCTTCTTCTCGTAATTCAATTCTTTTAACGCTATTTGCACCTTGAATCGATGTATGAATATATTCATATCTCTTCCATTTCACTTTCATGTTGGACAATGATTGATCATTTATATCAGTACGATATTTGTTTTGAAATTTAGTCAAATTTCCACAATCATCACATTTTTTACCACCAACACATTTCTTTTCGTAAAATAGTTCATCACTCTATCTTTCACATAGAATTTGAGATATGAAATCACGGATAGTGGAAGGAGGAGGCGAAACATTCCAAAATGTTCTACCAAAATAAAGGAATGTGTCATAATATAACTCAAATTCCACATGATAACGGAAAAAACAAGTGTCGCGTACGGTGATAGGTTTTACATAGCATGGTTTTTGTTGAACAAAAGCGCTGATTGAAACATGAATTTCATGATTCTCTTCTTTGAACTTGTTGAAAAATTCTATCTAAGTGGTTTCAAAAAAATATTTTTCATGTTCTTCGTACTGATTTCGTGCTATTCTTCTTCGCATCACATGCCTTGCAGTTGGCGAAACACGCGAATTTTTCTTCCAATATTCATATATTATTTTTTTAACATTTTCTCCAATTCTATCTTTATATGGTTTCCTACAAATAGCTCTCCAACAAGCAAGTTCATCATTTACATCTATTTGCAACCGAAATTTCCAATGTTTCTGCAAAGTTTTTCGCGAGGTTCCTAATGCTCGTGCCATAGATTTTACCAAGCGATTCTCTTTAGTACTTGATGAAACCACTGCCATATGTATTGCTCTACGTACAACTAAAACATTTTTCTGTCTAGATCTTTTCATTGAATTTATAGCACTATTTATATTTTGTATCACATTTTCCTTCATTTTTTTTTTTAATCTTTGGTTGATTTTCGAATACCCAATAAAGTCGTAGCTTCTTTTAATTTCCTTAATGATAGGAGACCTTTCAACATTTGGGCTTGAACTGTCACATTTTCCTTTATGAAATACTTCTCAAAAATGCGGTTAACACGATATCATATATAATGGTAAGCTTTTTTATCTCCATATGTGTGAGTGTCAACATTTTTTAACATCTCGTCATTGACATTGATTTCATTTATACATATTCGAATGAATAGTACATAATAAGTTTACATATTCAATAAATAACTAAATTAATAAATATATGTATAATTTCAATAATATGTGCATGTGTTCAACATATATATATATATATACTTTGTGATTCAATTTCTTCACTTGAATTTCTTTCACCATTTTCACCATCTTCAATCATTGGTTCAACATTTCTTTCACTTTCTCTTTCAAAATTTTGTATCTCATCATCAATGTTTTGAGGAATCTCCCTCTTTGTTTACATTGCAAAATATTTTTCAAATTAGTTCATCAAATAAAAATTAAGCTTCACATTTTACACTAGGAAAATTTTAAATATATCAAAATCATAATATTTACATTTACATACCTGTTTCAACTTCTAGTTGAGGTTGATTTTCCCCTTCAATATTTGAGAGTGTTTCTATCTTTCTTTTGTGATATTGTCTCGTCTCTTCTCTATGTTCTTCAGGGTCTCTTTTTCGATCATATTTTCTCGTATAATTTCTTCAATTTCCCATGATAATAGAGTATGAAATTCAAAAAATTTCCTTCAAAAATTTAGACAAAAAATCAATTAAAAAAAACATCACAAAATATGTAATTTAAAAAAAAACTCATTTTAAAATTTTTGAAAAAAATACATACTCCAATCCAAAACACTTACTTTAAAAAATTCAAGAAAAAAATGTCTTATAAAAATGAAACGAAGTTCAAAATATTTCCTTCCAAGTTCTACAAAAAAAATTCATTTAAAAAGTTACACAAAAACTCATTTTAAAAAATCATTATAAAAGATTTACTTCAACCCAAAACCAAAAAATGTCCTTTCGAAATTAAGCTCAAATCCATACTTAAAAAAAAAAGAAGCCCAAAAAACTATATCACATACCTCCAAGAAATGTCTTTTGAATGTACCTCCAAGAAAATTCTTTAAACCCAAAAAAATTCCTTGCAAAATCAGATTAAATGTACGAAAATAATGTGTCTCAAATAAAAGTCCTTTGAAGTCCTTTGAATGTACCTCCAAGAAAAGTTCTTAAACCCAAAACAATTCTTTGAAAAATCAGATCGAGAATTTTGTAAAATTAGACCAAAAGTGCAAAAATATGTGAAAATAATGAATGGTTTCACGGCAATTTATATTGCCGCGAAATGTTTTTTTGGAGGGGCTCGGCGGTACTTTCCGGCCGACGGAAAGTTAAGTAAAAGTTCGGTCAAACTTTTAATAAATAGTTTAGACGAACTACTTTGTCATTGATTTAACGTGCCATCGGCGCAAAACACAGTTCAGCTAAATTTTTTTTAAGAGTTCAGCCGAACTAACGCGTCACCAGTTACGCAGAGTCAAGTCCTGAATACGTTTCTGCAACTTTGGACTGACTAAACTCCATGAAACATTCTGAATTAACTGTCGGAACCAAGACAAGCATTTTCAGAATTGAATCTACTTTCAGGAAATATAACTTTCATGGAATTTCATAAATATTTACTAATTTTAATTAATTTTGTAATAAAACGGATGCAAACAATTTCTGAAGGTCATTGTGATTCAGTGAAATCAAAATTCTGTATCTTCCAAAATACATTGTAAAAAAAATTGAAAAAATTATCGTACATTACATTGGTCCGTTGTCTCTAATGGGTAGCTTTTAGATTTTTAGTTTATAACTTATATGTTAAGAAATTTCTTGCATCGCGAAACATATTCAAAATATGCATTTTTTCATATTGGACCAGTTCAAAAAATTCTAGTAATTATGATATGCATCCATTGGCTTTGTAAATATGATGAAACTGAAGTAGACTCTGTCTAGATTGTTGTAACACATTTTGTTTCTCAAAAACACAAATTTTCAAAGAATACAACATTGCGTATTAACATGACTTCTTATGAATCCGTTGATTGTTAAAAAACACACACTCAAAGAAATGCTAAGTTGACATAACAAATGTGTATAAAAAAATTCCAAAAAATAAGTAATAGAAAGCTAACAAAATTTCTGACAACTTTTATTTTTATCGCAAAATGAAATTCTAAATAGAAAAATTGTTTTAGCTTGCAGAAAGTTGAAGAACTGAAAAAAATGAAAGTTTTTTCTCAAAAAAGGGCAAAAAGTGTAACCCAACTTCATATTTTCACCTTGAAACCACTACCATATGTATTGCTCTACGTACAACTGAAACATTTTTCTGTCTAGATCTTCTAATTGAATTTATAGCACTATTTATACTTTGTATCACATTTTCCTTCATTTTGTTATCTTTAGTTGATTTTTGAATACCAAATAAATTTGTAGCTTCTTTTAATTTCCTTAATTATAGGTTACCTTTCAACATTTGGGCTTGAACTATCACATTTTCCTTTATGAAATACTTCTCAAAAATGTGGTTAACACGATATCGTATATAATGATCAGTTTTTTATCTCCATATGTGTGAGTGTAAACATTTTCTAACATCTCATCATCAACATTGATTTCATCTGTACATATTTGAATGAATAGTACATAATAAGTTTGCGTATTCAATAAATAGCTAAATTAATAAATATATGTATAATTTCAATAATACGTGCATGTGTTCAACATATATATATATATATATATATATATATATATATATATATATATATATATATATACCTTGTGATTCAATTTCTTCACTTGAATATGTTTCAACATTTTCACCATTTTCAATCATTGGTTCAATATATTTTTCACTTTCTCTTTCAAAATTTTGTATCTCATCATCAATGTTTTGAAAATATCTCTTTCTGTTTACATTGCAAAATATTTTTCAAATTAGTTCATCAAATAAAAATTAAGCTTCACATTTTACACTAGAAAAATTTTAAATATATCAAAATCATAATATTTACATTTACATACCTACTTCAACTTCTAGTTGAGGTTGATTTTCACCTTGAATATTTGAGAGTGCTTCTATCTTTCTTTTGCGAGATTGTCTCATCTCTTCTCTACGTTCCTCAAGGTCTCTTTTTTGATCATATTTTCTCGTACAATTCCTTCGATTTCCCATGATAATAGAGTATGAAGTTCAAAAGTTTCCTACAAAAATTTAGACAAAAACTCAATTAAAAAAAACATCACAAAAGATTTAATTTAAAAAAAACTCATTTTAAAAATTTTACAAAAAATACATACTCCAATCCAAAACACTTACTTTAAAAAATTCACGAAAAAAATGTCTTATAAAAATGAAATGAAGCTCAAAATATTTCCTTCTAAGTCCTACAAAAAAATTTCATTTAAAAAGTTACACAAAAACTTATTTTAAAAAATCATTATAAAATATTTACTTCAACCGAAAATAAAAAAATGTCCTTTCGAAATTAAGCCCAAATCCATACTTGAAAAAAATGAAGCCCAAAAAACATCTAAAAAACTGTATCACATACCTCCAAGAAATGTCTTTTGAATGTACCTCCAAGAAAATTCTTTGAACCCAAAACAATTCTTTGCAAAATCAGACCAAATGTACGAAAATAATGTGCCTCAAAGTAATGTTCTTTGAATGTACCTCCAAGAAAAGTCCTTAAACCCAAAACAATTTTTTGCAAAATCAGATCAAGACTTTTGTAAAATCAGACCAAATGTGTGAAAATATGCGAAAATAATGAAAAAAAATGTCCTTTGAATGTACCTCCAAGAAAAGTCCTTAAACCCAAAACAATTCTTTGCAAAATCAGATCAAGACTTTTGTAAAATTAGACCAAATGTGTCAAAATATGTGAAAATAATGAATGATTTCGTGACAATTTATATTGCCACGAAATGTTTTTTTGGAGGGGCTCGGCGGTGTTTTCCAGCCGACGGAAAGTTAGGTAAAAGTTTGGCTAAAATTTTTAGAAATAGTTCGGCCAAACTATGTTGTCGTTTGACTTAACGGGCTGTCGGTGCAAAAAAAAGTTCGGCCGAACTTTGTTTAAGAGTTCGGCCGAATTAACGCACCACCAGTTACGCAGAGCCAAGCCCTGAATACGTTTCTGCAACTTTGGACAAATTAAACTCCATGAAACATTCTGAATTAACTGTTGGAACCAAGACAAGCATTTTCAGAATCGAATCTACTTTTAAGAAATATAACTTTAATGGAATTTCATAAATATTTACTAATTTTAATTAATTTTCTAATAAAACGGATGCAAACAATTTATGAAGGTCATTGTGATTCAGTGAAATCAAAATTCTGTATCTTCCAAAATACATTGTAAAAAAAATTGAAAAAATTATGGTACCTTACATTGGTCTATCGTCTTTAATGGGTAGCTTTTAGATTTTTAGTTTATAACTTTTATGTTAAGAAATTTCTTGCGTCGCGAAACATATTCAAAATATGCAATTTCTTCATATTGGACCAGTTCAAAAAATTATAGTAATTATGATATCCGTCCTTTGGCTTTGTAAATATGACAAAACCGAAGTAGACTTTGTCTAGATTGTTGTAACACATTTTGTTTCTCAAAAACACAAATTTTCAGAGAATACAACATCGCATATTAACATGACTTCTTATGAATCAGTTGATTGTTAAAAAACACACACTCAAAGAAACGCTAAGTTGACATATCTAATGTGTATAAAAAAATTCCAAAAAATAAGTAATAGAAAGCTAACAAAATTTCTGACAACATTCATTTTTATCGCAAAATGAAATTCTAAATAGAAAATTGTTTTAGCTTGCAGAAAGTAGAAGAACTGAAAAAAATGAAAGTTTTTTTCTCAAAAAGGGCAAAAAGTGTAACCCAACTTCACATTTTCACCCATTATATATATATATATATATATATATATATATATATATAGGGGAATAGAATCGTCCGACCCAAGTTCAATTCCTGTAAATGACATGGTGAGTGTTTACAACATAGGTATGTTCCTCATATGAGATATGTGTGTGTGTGTCATTTTATCTGTATCTTGCTCAAAATGAGCATAGATCCATTTTAACTCTAAATCTATCAAGAGCAAAAAGCAATCACATCTTTTAAAGTGAAAACCTTTCCTTAGATTTTTCATTCAAATAGAGATTTGCATTTTGATAGATTTAATCTCTCTCGACATTTGGTAGATCCCAGGTTAAGATAGATTTATGTTGGTATTATGATAAAAATTATGAGAAAAAATTATATATACTTGGAATTAATAACTACTTATATCTTTTATTTTAAAATAAATATATATTTTTAAAAAGTTATAGTATAAATAATATATAGGTAAAAGGATATTTATTGCAAATAGAATAATAATAAGGCTCGTAAAAAGTGTGCATAGATCAAGTTATAGCTAGAAGGTATAAGAAACATTGTTGCTTAGAAGAGTAATATTAGTTTTAGCTTTCATTGTATACATGTTAAATTTTAATCGTGGGTCACCCTTTTACATTATACTTGATGCTACCTTTTTTGTTTTGGCCTAACTACCATGTGTCAACTTTTGATTTCTACTATGTCACATTAGTGGAGCCAACTAGGATGTTATTTTCTTAGTACCTAGACTGATTTCTATGCTTTACCTAATGCTTTTATCATTAAGGTTTCTAATTTTTCTTTTCACTTTGTTTCATTGGCCCATATTTTCTAGCCATCTCTCGTGCAAGTTTTGTTGATGTCTATTGGTTGAGTTTTATTTGTCCTCATAGAGTTTCTTTTGCACTAAAGCTTCCTTTGGCTATTAATAAAAGAAAACTTACATGCAGCCAACCAACATTGCCATTAACAAAATAAACAAAATCAAAATCCATGTTAGCTTAAGCCAAAACATAAACATGATGAGTATAAAAAATAAACATGTCCAAAGTGCCGAATGGACTTAACTCTAATAGATACGACACTAAATAATTCGTTCATCAAGAGTGGGATCATAATTGGTATTTTAAGGCAAGTCTTTAACCAATTGTAGGAAGAAAATATTTAGTCCAGGGGTCCCATCCATCTATAAACTCTAGAGGCTTTAGATCTTCCAATATAGAAATCGCCATTGTTGAACATTATTTTTGTTGCATGGTAATAGTAGGAGGAATGATGCACCCTCATCCTTTCCTTACTTAAACCAATGTACCAATAAATGTCATGATTTCTCAATATTTGTGTGCAAGGCAAATGCACAATTTTAACTTAAAATGAAAAGCTTGTAATGATTTTTTCCACATGTTCACAACTATGCATTATGCCTATAATATGATATTTTGATTAATTATTAGTTAATTGTGAATTATTTCATTTCAAATACTCATTAAATTTGAAACATATAATAAATAATAGTATCCATAATCTACAATATGACAAAATTCTTACCATTGAAACTGTGTTTTAAGGATAAAATTTATGTTTTTTTTACTACTAATTCATATTTAAATGATTGATATGGTTCTTTTGTTATTTATCCTTGCATGTAAATATGTAGTTATTTGTTTGTTATTATTAAGGAAATATAACAAAACAATTAAGATAGTCACAATAGCTACTTGAGGAAGGTGTTCTTAAAATATTTGGTCCATTGGTTTCTCCTTTGCTTGACTTGAATCGTTTAGATTCACTCAGACAATGTTATTATTTTTAGTAATATCATTATGAATATCAAATTGTATAAGTGCGAGGGTATTTAATCACAAATAGAAATACTATGGAGCATGTTGTTTTTAACAAATTTATTGATGTTTATATGGCTTTCTTCACAATAATATTTGTTATATTATTATCAACACATGCAATTAACATAATTGAGACACAAACACAATGAAACACATGATTTAGAAAATGCAAACCTTAAGGCTAGTTTGGTCAATTTAAAGAAATAATTATTATGGGAGGAATAAAAAACGAGAACTTTCATTATCGTTGCCAATTTTTATCAATTATGACACATAACACCTAATTTTTATGTGTTTAAGTTTTTTTTAGTAAAGATAAACCAATTGCTCTTATATTAATATGTTATATCAGGTTTGTTGGGCCAACAAGAATGTAACAAAACACATGTTTTTCGTGGTTCCTTCCCTATGCTTTCCTAGTATGTTTTATTCCTACCTCTTTATTTAGTATATATTCACCAATTGTTCCTATATTAATATGTTAGAAAGGTTTGTGATAAGGCAAGTCGATTTATAAGGATGCAACATTGTATATATTTATGATAGTATTATTATACTATGACTAGAGACTTCTAATGTATCAAACCACCAACATCCTTTAAGTTGTATATGATTCTTCTAGAAGCTACCTCCCCAATCTAGTTCTTCCAACGATTGCATGTAAAATTCATTGAAATGTTGAGATTCAACAAGATGATGAGCTTAGTGAAAAGAGTCGCCTTCACTAAGTGGGCCCACAAGCTATTTTTGGCGCAAAGTCTATTTTTAGACATGTCGATCATATTCTATGAGTTGCAGGATGCTATTTGTGGATGGTTGGTCAAGTTGGGAAAATAGATGGACTTCTATTTTTTAGACATATTGGGCAGAATCTGTTTTTAGATTCCCAGTCTAAAAATAGATATGTCGGATATTATTAGCTCTTAATAATATTTGGACTCTAAACATTATATTATTCTCTTGGAGCACTTCAGTTAAGTGCACAGATGTGGCACAGGAGCTGACAAAAGGAATTACGTTATTCCTGAGGGTTTGTTGGAGCTAATGCATGAGGACTTCAGTTAGAACTCATGTGACAGAGTTTGGTGGAGTTGTAGAAGTAGTTAGTGAGAGTGGTGTGAATTAATTAATAATTAATTCACCAAATATTAACTCATTAATCAATTGAAGAATACATCGGTTAACTACAGTGCATGGACAGTTTCAGTGGAGACCAGTGGAGAGATAGGTGAAAGGGCAAGATGACTATCAGTTGTGACTATAGTGATAAATTGATTGCATCCAACACTCAGTAGAGATGCCAATGAGGATTGCGCAATGCAAGCCAGGTCGATTCGAGTTCATTCAGAGCCATTCTTCAGCAGGGATTGCGCAGTAGAGGCAGGTTAGCAGGGGGTAGAGATCGGTGCATGGATTTGCTAGATTGGACTTGATTAGTGTGTAGCGATTGTATTGTACTGAGAGCTTGATATGATCAGCTTTGTATGAGGATTTTTACATGATCTCTATGAAATATATTATATACAGATAGTTGGGGTTTTTAGCTTCATGCTTTCTCGTTAAATCACTGTGTTAATGTGTGTGAATTTTTATGGTTTCATGTGTGCATTGCAATTGATTTAATTTCCGCATGTGATGATCAATGGTGGAATAGATTTTGTATTGTGCATGAAGTTAAATTAGTGTGTGATCAGGAAAATCTTGGATATATAACATATTAGTTATATAATTTCTACATGGTATCAGAGCGATATTGATCAGAGCAATTGCAATTGTTGAAGCGGTTGAGTTTTGTGCTGGTGGAATTCGAATTTGCTGCAGTGTTGTCTTGGTGTCAAAGTTGAGCATTCATTGAAATGTCTTTCAACGGATTGCGATTGGAGTATGCACTTGAGGGCAGCTCAAATTATATTGCATGGAAGGACAGGATGGAGGCGTTGCTGGATGATAATGGGTTGAAGGATTTCATAGATGTAGAAATTCCAAAACCTACTTCTAGCGATGCTGCTGCACTTGATGCATGGCAAAAGAAGAGAGCAAAGTGTCGAAGGATTCTGTTGGAAGGTGTGAAGGATCACATAGTGTCCATCCTTCACGGTAAAGCTTCTCCATTCTTAATGTGGAAAGCTTTGACATAATTGTTCCAAAGCAGAAGCGACCAGAGGAAGTTGGCACTTAAAGACAAACTCAGGAAAATAAAAATGGAGAAAGGCGAGCATACCCAAGTACCTCACGAAGTTTTTCTAGTGTAGGGATGAGCTGGGAAGTGTGGGGGTTACTGTTGATGAATAAGACTTGGTGAGCTTGGCTCTCCTTAGGCTTCCGAAGAGTTGGCATAGCTACGAGGACTCTGTCAATGGTCGGGAGAAATTTTCGGGATGGGAGCGACTTTGGTCAGATCTTGTGCAGGAGGAGATAAGGCAGGGTGCCAGGGATGGATCTTCTTCAAAGAATGAAGATGAAAAAAATTGCGCTTTGGCTGCCAAACCAAGGAAAGGGAAGGGAAAGAAAAATCCTTCTCAATCCGGTGTGAAAGGAAAGAAGAAGTACTTTTCCAAGGTGAAGTGCTTTCACTGTCACCAACACAGAAATTATGCCACTAATTGTCCACAGAAGAAGAAAAATAAGCAGGCTGCTGGATCTGCAGCTGGAGAGGCCTTAGCCTCGTATTTTGAGCTATATTTTTCGCTGATCGCATGCTTGGTTTCAAGTGTGATGGGATCAGTGTGGTTTCTTGACAGTGGTGTGTATTTCCATATGACCGGAGACAAATATTTGTTTACTGATCTGGATGAGAAGGATCTTGGAGTACACATCGAGATGGGTGATGGTAGATACAGTGCGACTGGTATCGGGACCATTTCCTTTGACAGGGAGTCTGGAAAACCTTTCATCTTGAAGGATGTCATGCATGTTCCAGGATTGAAGAAGAATCTTATCTCTGTGGCGGTGTTGGAAGACAAGGGCTATGATGTTGTTTTTAGCGAGGGAAAGGCTTTCCTACGCAGTAAAACAACTGGTGAAACCCGAAGGATAGGGGTTCATGTTAAGAACCTTTATCAATTGCAGGTAGATGGCTGCGCAGCAATGGCAGGAAAAGCAGAAGGAGTGGTGAGCCGGGATGAGGGCGAATTGTGGCACAGGATATTGGGCCATCTTCGCCATGGTGTTTTGAAAATTTTGCAGCATATTTCTACCAGGCTTCCCAAAGGTACACTTGCGCAGTCAAATTAGGGCAAGGGATGTACTTTGGGAAAATTTGTGAAGACCACTTTTCATGAGAAGGATAGTCGCGCCATGACGATCCTTGAGATAATTCACATAGACATGTGTGGACCTTTTCTCAGTAGCTTCGACAGTAAAGCACAGGTATTATGTGATATTTTTTGATGATTTTTCTCGTAAGTGCTGGATCTTCTTCACGCAGAAAAAGAGCGAGACATACTCAAAGTTCTGTGAGTTCAAGGCACTGGTTGAGAAAGATTCGGGGAAGCAGGTGAAAGCTCTTAGGAGCGATAATGGTGGTGAATTCATCTCTGGAAAATTCAAAGACTTTTACAGCATAGAAGGAATTCGAAGAGAGCTCATAGCACCTCATAACCCACAACAGAATTGGGTCGCGAAGAGAAAGAATAGAACGATCGTGGGTGCCGCACGGGCGATTTTGCATGATCAGGGCCTTCCCATACACTTGTGGGCAGAAGAATGCAACACTGCGGTTTATGTGAAAAATCGTTGTCCTCATAGAGTACTTGGCATGAGTACACTCGAAGAGGCATTTTCTGGTAAGAAGCCTCATATTTCTCACTTGAAGATTTTTGGCTCACCTGTTTACATTCATGTGACGAAGGATGCCAGGAAGAAGCTGGAGTCGATCTTAGAGGTTGGAATATTTGTGGGGTACACAGAAACACCCCACAATTATCATGTGTATTTTCCAAACAGTCGGAAGACTGTCTTGCGATGGGATATCAAATTTCATGAGGAGAAAGCCATGAAGTTGTCGTTTGAGAGGGAGCTACACTTGCATGCAGATGAGGAGCTACTAATTCCTAAAGATGAGCCTCAGGATGTGGATCAGCCCCAAGAGGAGGTTCATGGAGTGAAATAAACCACTCATGCAGTGCCAACCATCAAAGGGCAGAAGCGCACTACAGAAGTTGAGTGACTGAATCTTGATGCAGCACGGAATGTAGGAGCCCCTACATCACAGCACAGATAGAGACAGTCACCTAACTGATTTACTGGATACATGGCTCTGATGAGCAAGTGTATCGTGACAGAACCATCCTCTTTCGAGGAAGCTATGGAGGACCTGCATGGGTAGATGCCATGGTGGAAGAGTATGATTCGATTGTCAGAAACAGTGCATGGGAGATTGTCCCAAGTCTGGAAGGGAAATCAGTGGTAGGTTCGAGATGGATATACAAAGTGAAGCAAGCTACTGATGGGAGCGTCGAGAAGTACAAGGCAATATTTGTTGCCCGGGGCTTCTCATAGATCGAGGGGATCGACTATGAAGAAACCTTTGCACCTGTCGCAAGGTATTCTTCCATATGGACCATCCTTTCTCTCTCAGCGCAGATGGGTTGGCACATTCATCAGATGGATGTGAAGACTATGTTCCTCAATGGAGTCATTGAGGAGGAGGTGTACATAGAGCAGCCTGAAGGATTCAAAATCTTCAGCAGCGAGTCGCATGTGTGCAGGCTCAAAAGAGCATTGTCTGGGCTGAAACAAGCACCTCGTGATTGGTACACACGGATAGACAGTTATTTCACCGGACTTGGTTTCGCCAAGAGTGAGGCGGATCCGAACCTAAACCAGATTGTGTTGGAGGGTAAGTTGCTGATCATTGTACTTTATGTAGATGATTTGATACTAACAGGTGATGAACTTTTGATACACTCATGCAAGGCAGATCTTGCAAAGGAGTTTGAGATGAAGGACTTGGGCCTCCTTTATTATTTCCTAGGATTGGAAATTTGGCAGCGAAAGGATGGACTGTTTGTGTCTCAAGGAAAGTATGCCTAGGAGATACTGGAGAAGTTCAACATACAAGGCTGCAAGCCTTTTGACACTCCTCTTCCTGGCGGTTGGAGGAAAGAGGATGCTACAGCGGCAGAGGTAGTGGATGCCACTATTTATTGACAGTTGGTTGGTTCGCACATGTATCTAGTTAATACATGACCAGACATATGCTATGCTGTTAACCAGCTTTCACAAGCTATGGTTAAGCCTACCAAGCTCTTTTGGAAGGCAGGAAAGCATGTATTGAGGTATCTCAGAGGCACATCGAGATATGGATTGTGGTACAGACAGTCGGATGAGGTGGAGATGCATGGCTTCACGGATGCAGATTGGGTAGGGAGCCCAACGGACAGAAAGAGCACATCTGGAGGGATTTTCAGTATCGGGTCTATAACAGTTTCTTGGTACAACAGGAAAAAGAGATCAGTGGAACTCAGTTCAGTGGAGGCCAAGTACATGGCAGCAAATTTGGCTGCATGCGAGGCTATATGGATGAGGAAGATCCTGGTCGAGTTGTTCAGTTCACACTTAGATCCTACTGTGATCTATTGTGATAATCAGAGTTGCATTAAACTCTCGGTTAATCTAGTATATCATGATAGATCTAAACATATTAACATCTGATATCATCATATCAGATATTATGTGCAGTGGAAGATCATGTTTCTTTCTTACATTCCCACGGAGGATCAGGATGCAAATATTCTGACGAAGGCGCTCACTAGGAGCAAATTTGAATACCATAGAGACAGAATCGGGGTGGCAGATAATACCTATCTTGTTGAGAGGGAGTGTTGAGATTCAACAAGATGATGAGCTTAGTGAAAAGAATCGCCTTCAGTAAGTGGGCCCGCAGGCTATTTTTGGCGCAAAGTCTATTTTTAGACTATGTCTATTTTTAGACATGTCGATCATATTCTATGAATTGCAGGATGCTATTTTTGGATGGTTGGTCAAGTTGGAAAAATAGATGGACTTTTATTTTTTAGACATATTGGGCGGAATCTATTTTTAGATTTCCAGTCTAAAAATAGATATGTCGAATATTATTAGCTATTAATAATATTTGGACTCTAAACATTATCTTATTCTCTTGGAGCACTTCACTTAAGTGCACAGATGTGGCACAGGAGCTGACAGAAGGAATTACGCTATTCCTGAGGGTTTACTGGAGCTAATGCATGAGGACTTCAGCTAGAACTCATGTGACAGAGTTTGGTGGAGTTGTAGAAGTAGTTAGTGAGAGTGGTGTGAATTAATTAATTATTAATTCACTAAATATTAACTCATTAATCAACTGAAGAATACATCAGTTAACTACAGTGCATGGACACTTTCAGTGGAGACCACTGGAGAGATAGGTGAAAGGACAAGATGACTATCAGTTGTGACTATAGTGATGCATTGATTGCATCCAAAACTCAATAGAGATGCCAATGAGGATTGCGTAGTGAAAACCAAGTGGATTTGAGTTCATTCAGAGCCATTCTTCAGTAGGGATTGCGTAGTAGAGGCAGGCTAGCAGGTGGGAGAGATCGGTGCATGGATTTGCTAGATCGGACCTGATTAGTGTGTAGCAATTGTATTGTACTGAGAGCTTGATATGATCAGCTTTGTATGAGTATTGTTACATGATATCTATGACATATATTATATACAGATAGTTGGGGTTTTTAGCTTCAGGCTTTCTCGTTAAATCACTGTGTTAATGTGTGTGAATTTTTATGGTTTCATGTGTGCATTGCAATTGATTTAATTTCCGCATGTGATGATCAATGGTGGAATAGATTTTGTATTGTGCATGAAGTTAAAATAGTGTGTGATCGAGAGAATCTTGGATATATAACATATTAGTTATATAATTTCTACATGAAAAGGAGTATTATTTAAGATGTAAGCACTAGAAATGAGGAAGAGTTATGGGAGATGCAACACTTATGCATTTCTTGCGAGGATGGCATTCTAGGATTGGTTTCTAAGAGATTTCATTCGTACACTAGTTTCCTTCCTACATGACACATCCTTAGTGATGTTGTGGTGAAGCCATGCCAATCCTCTTGGTGTGCCAAATATCAAATCTTGTCTCAATTCTATGGTATTATTATCACCTTGAAGACCATGGGGTAATTGAGGAGTGTTCCCCTCACCATGTATTTGTAGATCAACAACTGATCTTCATATAAAATGTAGTATCCCATAAGAGGGACAATATTTCAATGCCTTAGGTGAGCCAATTCCTTCACCTCACAATTGAAATATTTTACAGTTTGCACTTGACATGGTCATATTATTTTTAATGCAAAAAAAGAATGATTTTGAAGCTTAGCTTTGTAGATTACACCTGTCCTTCTATGCAAAAATTTATCGTCTTTGCTAAAGTTGTTAGTGAGAGCCACAAGATCAACCAATCTCGTCTTCTTGATCAACACCTCAAATAAAAAAAATTAACAAATCTCTAAGGTTGGAAATATTTCTACCAATCGCTGGATATTTCGTACTTGGAAGTGGTATTTTAAAAAATATCTTACTTTTGCTTTAGAAATATTCCACCTAAAAACAAGAAAACTGCAGACAATCAACACAATGTCAAAGAGGAAAAAAGTTGTGATAGCCTTTGAATTTACTGGCCCATAGGTCGACTCGCATGATTTTTAAAGGGGAGGCCCACATAGCCCAGGGTTACCCTGAAAATTAGAGGTGCTAATTTTGTGAGGGAATGAAAGTATATTTCCAGTAAGATTGTTGTTTCCTACGTTGAAGTCCTTGAGACAGTCGAGCCGTGTCAATTTCCAAGGAATTTCCCTTGTGAGTTGATTTCGATTCAGGTGAAGAATATTGAGGTATGTGAAATTATAAAGCTGAGCAAGAACATGTCCTGTAAAATGGTTTTGGGAGAGATGAAGGGTTACGGGATAAGGAAGCCATTGGTAGAACTCCTTGGGAATGGTCTCCTTGAGACTATTTTGAGAGAGACTCAATCTAACCATACTCCCACAATACTTAAATCCATACAGGAACTAACCTTGTGTAGAAAGGCCTATGAATAAACTACACAACCAAAAAAGTCTATTATTGATATTGAAAACATGCTATTTATACAACTGAAAAATTCAGGGAAACAACTATGTTTGAATAACTTCATAACTTACTAATGAGAAATACAAGAAAACTATCAGCTAATACTAATTAATAATATGTAAGGTAATCCTAAACGATTAGTCAATATTCCCTTCTTAATACGAAGGGATATCTGACATGGCAAGTAAAATTATGAACTTTTCAAAATTTTCATGTTCCAATTTTTTCGTAAAAATATCTGGAGTTTGGTCTAAAGTGGGACAATGCTTTAGATGAATTTTTTTGGTTGCTACATGATATAAAATCGAGTGATATTTTGTGTTGATATGTTTAGTTCCATTATGGAATTTAGGATTCTTTTCCAATTGAATTATAGAAGTGTTGTCAATAAAGAGAGGCATTAAGTCTTTTGTTTCTCTTGCAAATCTTCAAGTATTTTTTGAAGACAAACAATTTATTTTGTAGCTTGAGCTGCAACAACATATTTGATTTTAGTGGTAGAATCAACAGGGACATATTGTTCTCATAGTCTCCAAGTGATATTTTTTGATCCAATTTTCACAAATAACCTGAAGTAGACACCCTATGCTTTTTATCACCATCAAAATTAGCATTTGAATAACCAGTGAGATGGAAGTCTGAGACTTTAGAATATTTGGTTCCATACGACTAATTCCCTTTTAAATATTTGAGCACTCATTTTTTTGAAAGCTAATGACCTTCACAGGGAAGATGCATAAACCTGAAAAGTATTCCTACAGTAAAAGATATATTTGGTTATACGTCACAGCTCCCAATGTCTTCTTCAACGAGCCCTGACAATCTTCAGCTATCCCCTCACTTATTCTCCACGTTACTTCATTAATGACAACCTTGTTCTTCACATGAAGGTGTCTCCACCACTCTTCATGTCACCCAAACACTTGTTTCTTCAACGTTACATCATTATGACATCAGCAATGCCTCATGGTCTCCAATAATGTCTCCAACAAGCTTGAATATGACTCTCCAAGGTATTCTCAAGAAGGTCTTAAAGGTACTCTCCAAACAAGTATTCAAAATCTTTAAAGTGACATCAGAGAGTGCTTCAACTTGACCCTATTCTGTTCACAAGAGGAGGCTCCAGCAAGTTCTGTCTATCCAAGCCTAACAAGGCTACCCAACTTGCAATAAATCTGCCCTATCAAGTCCCACAAATCTGCCCAATCAAGAATGTCTTGACACAATTCAAAATTGCCTACAGGGGTTCTTTAGTAGGCTGCTTCAAGGTCTTTCAAAGTGTCTTCAATAAGAAATATTCAAGCCTGCTACTTCAAAATGACTCCAAGACTTCTTGCTTCAAAGCTTATTCAATTTTGCCCCAACACCAAATCTGCTTCAACAAATTTTTGCAAGAATGCTTCTACAAAAATTCTATTAGATGCTTAAAAACATGTGCTCCAAGGTCTACAATAATTTTTGTTTATAAGGATATCACCACTATTGACTGTAAAAAATCCTATGAAATATATGCTCCTTAATGCTGCTTTCTAGGAGAGTTTCCAGCCTTCCCAAGGCCTTATGGAACCCTTCCAAACAATGATACAGGGCCCGACCCTTCTCCAAGACAAGGTATAAGCTGTGGCACCCTTGTTTGCTGATCCAAATAGCGCTTACACCTGTAATAGACCAGACCCCTGCGCTGTAGAAAAAAAAGCCTTCCCACACATTACAACACCATAAAACATGCCTAAAATAACCTCACACCTTGTGTCCTCCTCCTACAATAATTCAGGCCTGCAATGAGACAAAAACAAAACATAAAACAACCTTCTAAAACTTCTCAGATTTCCTTCATGGCCTGCGATTTTCTTTCTGCGGTGGCCCAGCCCTTTTGCGGATGTAACCCCACCCCAACAGTCTCTATCCAAGCTTCTCCAACAATTCTTAGGTGACTGTTCCAATTAGCACCAAGTCTGAGCTTGAGGTAGCTACAGGTGATTGTAATTTTCACTGATTTAATTCACCACAAGTGGGTCTGCAATCCAAGCTGAGGATAATACAAGAATTTTTCCAAACAATAGCTCAACATCCTCCTCAACTTTTTATTTTACTTTTGTACCTCATATGTAAATAGATCACCAAAATTTTTGATTGAAATGAGGGTCTGCGGTCTCTATATATACATATTTTGTTGATTGAATGAAGCGACACATCTCTAGAGTAGGTCGACATGGGTAGGCTAGCACAGGTCGGCTCAAGGACAAAATTTTACCTTAAACTTGAAAACTCAATAACTTTCAAACCGCTTGGAGTTTCGGGGTGAGTAATAGCTCGTTCGAAAGGAAAAATTATACTCTTCAAGATGGTGTAGGTGTCATTAAGGAATTTTTCCTCTAAGGTTGCAAAAAATATTTTTTAATGTGACTAGTCATTTATTGGTGTAGAATTGGAGGAAGGTAATGTAGACTTCTTCATGGATGGGCTTCCTCTTATCAGGCTTCTTCATCATAGGCTCATGATGTCATCCATGTCATAAAGTCATCAAGTGTTCTTCATGTCATGTCCCTAGACATTATCCATGTCATCAAATGGTCCTCCACCACCCATGTCATCTTGACATCATGCTGAATCTAGTCTTCTTCTTCAAGAGTAAGCACATCATCATTAATGGCATCCTTATTAACCAAGAGGCATGACATCATCATTTGGAACCAGGAATCTCAAGAAGATTGAAATCTCAGTCAATGTCGTATTGACATCAATGACAACCTTATACCAAAAATCTCCCCCTTTGTCATTGATGGCAATATTCTTGCCCTTCCAATATTTTCTCCCCCTTTGACATCAATGGCAAACAAGGTACCCAAGAACTCCCCTTATCATCATGCTTCATGATACTCCCCCTATCATGGTGCTTTTCCTAGCAATGTGGTTCATGATAGATGTGTTTACATTTCTTCATGTGATGAACCATCTCTCCCTGTCTGCACAAATTCATTTAGCTCATGAAGGATTTCTCGCCTTGTGTGAGCAAGTAGAAGGCATCATCATAATATCGTGTTTTTCTTCAATGGAGTTACTTCCAAGAGATGATTTATTAAAATTTTCCATGTATAACTCATCAACGATTTCATAGGGCCCACTCACAGATCACTTTCTGCAAGAATACTCAAGAAACACAAATCTCCCCCCAACTGTATGCATGGTCTCCTTTTAGGAAGACTCGTCATCAAATACCTGGAATATCAAGGATGACTTTATCAAGTCAAAAACATGTGTTGTTTTCTCGAGTGTTCAAGAGACTTCCGGATTCAACTTTTTTCCTTCTCCATACTTGTGTAACTTTCTTCTCTGGCATGTTTCTAGCTTGTGTAGTGGCCCAATTCAAGTTACAATCATGTGCCATATGTCCAATGTTATGGCAATTGAAGCAATCTATCTTGTTCATGAATAAGAAATCATGAATCTTCTTGCAAAATTGCTTTGAGGAGATTGTCAGGGACCATTATATTTGTCTTTGTGATATTCCCTACAGTCTTTTTCCACGTGCCCAAAGTTTGTACAAGAATAGCAGTATCCAAGAAATATACTTTGGTACTTGGGAGATGAAGAGTTCCTTGAAGTACTCTTGAAGTCTTTTTGCCTTGGGATTCTTTGATGATATTCATTTCGTTTTGTATTCTTGACACCATATGAAAGTCTCCTTAGAGTAGAATTTCTTTAGTTGTTGTCTTGATTCTTCTCCTTGCCTTTGTTGGAACTGGGAGCATCAACATTTCTTTCTAGGCTACTCACATCTTTGTTGTTTGAAGCATTATCATTCTTGCTTGAGGATTCACCTGCGTAGCCAAGACCTAATTTATCAAGGGGAGACCTTTGCTGACTTAGGATGTCATCTAGGGTTTGAGAGATTTTCAATTTTTTATTCAGCAATTCAACTTCCTTTTCAAGAAAGACAATTTCTCCTTTCAACTTTTCACAATCTTCATCTTTCATAAGTAGTTGCTTCTTCATTTCTTCCATCATCCTTGTTGCTTCATGTGCTTCGATTTTAAGGGAGATGATATTTGATTTCATTATGAAGACTTCTTCATTCTCCTTTTCTAGACTTCTCTCCATTTCTTCTTTTATTCTTGTAGCTTCACATGTTTTGGCCTTGAGAAGATTGATGTCTGATTTTAGTTTCAAGATTTCTTCATCCTTTTCATCTAGTTGGCATATCATGGTGTTTCTCTCATTTTCTGCTTCATTAACTTGTCCTTCTATGAATGCCAAAGTTTCCATCACCTTCTCAGCTCCTTGCGCTTGTTTCCTTGCTTCTTCTAGTTGAGATCTAAGAGAGAAGACCTCTTCCTTGTATTGACCAATCTCTGCTTCAAGATTGTTCAAGGTGGCTTGACAAAGTTTCTTCCCTTTCCTTTGCCTTATCTAATTGATTTTTCATAGATATGACTTCTTCATGATGCTTTCTTTTATTTTGATGAAACACCTCTTTAAGTTTGGCGAGCTCCTCATCTCTTTCTTGTACTTGAAACTTGACAAAGTCAACTTCCTTCCTTGTCTTGTCTTGGTTACCATCTTGTGATTTCTTCTTAAGTTCCTCATTTTCATTTTTCAAACAGTTAATCTCTTCCATGGAAGCCATAAGTTTATTTAAGAGATCTTCTTCAAAGTCTTCTTTGTTCTCTTCATCTTCTAGGTCTTCTTTATCCTTGTTGTCATTTCTCTTATCTTCAGCTTCCTTGATGGATTTTGGACTTCTTTCTTGTTTTCCATCATCTTCTTGACTAGATATCATTGTCAATGCTCCTTTTGAGTGAAGATCATGAAGTTTGTCCCATATGACTTTTGCTGACGAACATTTTTCAAAATTGCCATTCACAGAATTTGGTAACCCATTCAAAATTGCCTTCATTGCTCTTGTATTGTACTCCTTGGATTCTTCATCCATCATGTCATTAGTAATTACTGATTTCCAAACTTCAATTCCTTGAGTCTTCCAGAAATTCCTCATTCTTGCCACCCACATATCAAAATTTCCATTGAACAATGGAGCCTTCGCAAATTGATTTACTTCAATTTCAATGGTTGAGGAAGACACATCTTTAGGAGGATTGGATACTTTCTTGCTTGGCTGTGCCATTTGTGTTCTAATGATCAACCTTCAAGCTATTAGGCTTTAATTGAAGGTACTGGCTCTGATACCAATTGTTGGAAATACTGAGAGGGGGGTGAATCATTATTTCTTTTCAATTGTTAATTTTACCAGTTAAATCACTTATATTTAGAACACAAAATGAACAATGATGGAATAGATACTTTTATTAATTTCTTCTTTAAAATAAGTAAAGTACAATAATATATAGGGCTCTAACCCTAGATGAAGATTCCAATCTTGCAGGCTCCAACCTGTATTGTGCCAAGCACAGACTTGGTCTTTCCAAGGCTCCAACCTTGTCAATTTGAGGCGCCAACCTCTAGGGCTCCAACCCTATCTCTGGTATAGGCTCCAACCTAGTTTCTTGAGGACTCCAATCCTCTAGGGCTCCAACCCTATCTTCCAAGGAACCAACCTTGTCTCTATGAGGCTCCAATCTCCTGCTTCATTTCGTCAAGATATATTTGGTTATACGTCACGGCTCCCAATGTCTTCTTCAACGAGCCCTGACAATCTTCAACTATCCCCTCACTTAGTCTCCACGTTACTTCATCAATGACAACCTTGTTGTTCACATGAAGGTGTCTCCACTGATCTTCATGTCACCCAAACACGTGTTTCTTCAATGTTACATCATTATGACATCAACAATGCATCATGGTCTCCAATAATGTCTCCAACATGCTTGAAGATGACTCTCCAAGGCATGCTCAAGAAGGTCTTCAAGGTACTCTCCAAACAAGTCTTCAAACTATTCAAAGTGACATCAGAGAGTGCTTCAAATTGGCCCTATTTTGTTCACAAGAGGAGACTCCAGAAAGTTTTGTCTATCCAAGCCTAACCAAGCTGCCCAACTTGCAATAAATCTGCCCTATCAAGTCCCACAAATCTGCCCAATCAAGAATGTCTTGACATAATTCAGAATTTCCTACAGGGGTTTTTTAGTTAGTTGCTTCAAGGTCTTTCAAAGTGTCTTCAATAAGAAATCTTCAAGCCTGCTACTTCAAAATGACTCCAAGACTTCTTGCTTCAAAGCTTATTAAATTCTGCCCCAAAACCAAATCTGCTTCAACAAATTTATGCAAAAATTGTATTAAATGCTTAAAAACATGTGTTCCAAGGTCTACAATAATTTTTTTTTATAAGGATATGACCAAAAATGACTGTAAAAAATCCTATGAAATATATGCTCCTTAATGCTGCTTTCTAGGAGAGTTTCCAGCCTTCCCTAGGCCTTATGGCACCCTGCCAAATAGTGATACATGGCCCGACCCTTCTCCAAGACAAGGTATAAGCTGTGGCACCCTTGTTTGCTGCTCCAAACAATGCTTACACTTGTAATAGACTAGACCCTTGTGTTGTACAAAAAAGAGCCTTCCCACACATTACAACACCATAAAATAGGCCTAAAATAACCTCACACCTTGTGTCCTCCTCTTGCAATAATTCGGGCCTGCAATGAGACAAAAAAAAAACATAAAACAACCTTCCAAAACTGCTCAGATTTCCTTCATGGCCTGTGATTGTCTTTCTGTGGTGGCCCAGCCCTTTTGTGGATGCAACCTCACCCCAACAGTCCCTATCCAAGCTTCTCCAACAATTCTTAGGTGACTATTCCAATTAGCACCAAGTTTGAGCTTGAGGCAGCTATAGGTGGCTATAATTTTCACTGATTTAATTCACCACAAGTGGGTCTGCAATCTGAGCTGAGGATAATACAAGAATTTTTCCAAACAATAACTCAACATCCTCCTCAACTTTCTGTTTTACTTATGTACCTCATATGTGAATAGATCACCGAAATTTTTGACTGAAATGAGGATCTGTGGTCTTTATATATACATATTCTATTGCTTGAACGAAGGGACACGTCTCTAGAGTAGGCCGACATCGGTAGGCTAGCACAGGTCGGCTCAAAGACATAATTTTACCTTAAACTTGAAAAATCAATAACTTTCAAACTACTTGGAGTTTCGGGCTGAGTAATAGTTCATTGGAAAGGAAAAATTATACTCTTAAATATGGTGTAGGTGTCATTAAGGAATTTTGACTCTAAGGTTGCAAAAAATATTTTTTAAGTGTTACTGGTCATTTATTGGTGCAGAATTGGAGGAAGGCAATGTAGACTTCTTCATGGATAGGCTTCCTCTTATCAGGCTTCTTCATCATAGGCTCATGATGTCATCCATGTCATAAAGTCATCAAGTGTTCTTAATGTCATGTCCCTAGACATTGTCCATGTCATCAAATGGTCCTCCATCACCCATGTCATCTTGATATCATGCTGGATCCAGTCTTCTTCATCAAAAGTAAGCACATCATCATTAATGGCATCCTTATTAACCAAGAGGCATGACATCATCATTTGGAACCAGGAATCTCAAGAAGATTGACATCTCAGTCAATGTCGTATTGACATCAATGAAAACCTTAGACCAACAGTATTAACCAAAAAATCTTAGCAAGACCAACCAAATTTCATAATCTGAACAAGACACAATTTTCCTTATTCCAAAATTGTTACACTTGCCCATGTCTTGAGGGCAATCACAATGGTGAACTAGTTTTGTTTAAGCCCCTGTATTGCTTCTAGGAAAACAGTTTAAGGTTTCCTCACCATGCTCATACTGTGCATATCTTGCAACCACTGTAGTCGATGGAATTGTTTTATGTCTAGGGATTATGTAACCACATAGGCATTGAGGCTCTGGTCCCAAAATTGTCAATATGGGCACCAAAAGATTCTCCTTTAAAATCTAGGAATTTTATTATAAAGTTTGGTAGCAAATAGGTTTAGAGGATATCTAAAGACAAGGCATAACACCATAGTATGTGTGATTACTCAAAAGTGAATTTCTCTAACATCAACGCTTCCAAAAGGGGAGAGAAGATAGATGCAGGAACCTATATAACATGTCTTGAAGAGAAAGGTTTTGTTGTTGTTGTTGATAGAAAGGTTTAGAAAAAAAACATAATCAACTAATCAAATATTATATTAATTAAAATTAATGTCCCAAAAACCAATCAATTAAATCAATTATTATGTTAGGAGACACCACTCCCTTGTGGAAATCCCCATGACAACACATAAATACACTTTGCAGATAAAATATCCATTTCTCATTTGTAGCTTTGAGCAACATATCAACTCAGGAAGATAAAGTGGTTTATTCTCACCTTGCAACACACTCATTAATTGTGTTATCCATGAGCTACCGTGAAACATTAAATACAAAAAGAACGAAAACACATCCACATTAATATTGCACACATAAAATATCAACTGCGGAATCCTTTTTGGTTAAAAAAACTGCAAAGGTGACAGCGAGGATTTCCAAACAAATTGTACCCTAATTTTGATTGCAAAGGGTTTTATATCCTCTGGTCTCATCTCTGTTCCTTTAGTCTCTTATTGTGACAATCGACCTCTTACCGTATGGGTTGCATCCTCCTGAATGAAACCTCCCTTTTCCCTCTCTTTATCCACTCTGAACTTATATGCATCTTGTCTCAACATCTAACTCTTTTTCTCCCTTCTCTGTGCTTCACCATCCAACCACTGGTTGCAAAGAACCAAGAATAAACTTCTAAAAGAGAAACTTCCCATCCATTTCTCCATCTTGAGAAAGATAAATTGCTTTATTCTTACCTTGCAACAAACTCATTAACTGTGTTATCGATGAGCTACTTTGAAATATTAAATACAAAAAGAACGAAAACACATCCCCATCAATATTTCACAGAGAAAATGTCAACTGAGGAAAAAACCATTTTTGGTTAAAAAAATTGTAATGGTGACTGCGAGGATTTCCAAACAGATTGTGCCCTAATTTTGATGGAAAAGGTTTTATATCCTCTAGTCACATCTTTGTTCCTTTGGTCTCTTGTTGTGATAATTGACACATTACCGTGTGGTTGTATCATATGATATTGAGGTATATGATATTGATTGTCATTCAGGTGGAGGATATGGAGGTATATGGAATAGGTCCCGCAAACTGGTTGTGGGAGAGATCAATGGTTACCAGATAAGGAAGCCATTGGCAGAGCTCCTTAGGAATGGACCCCGTAAGCCTGTTTTGAGAGAGACTCAAGCTCGTCATACTCGTATAGTACCTTACTCCAGATGGAAACTCACCTTGAAGCCCCATATCTTGAAGCGAAATTGACAGCACTTTGTTATCATCATTTTTCCAACATGTAATTGGTAGTGTTCTGGAAGTTCCAGTTGTAGAGGTTCCCGTTAGGATCCTTCAATTCCTGGGAAGTAGTCTGAAGACACTGTACATCCTATCCTAGAGAAACGGTCTGGGACAAAATGAGGCATATCAGTTGGAAAATCACGAGCATGAACCGCGGAAGGCCCAAAAACCCAAAGTTTGTCCTGGCTTAATCAGTGCTGATCTCCTGTCGTTTCGAACAATCCCGTGGCTGCCTAACCTCAACAAATGGCCGCTGTTCAAAGTACATGATTGCTGCTATCCAACTGCAAGCATGAATCCCTTACTCCTCATATAACAATGAAACGCCCGTGATCGTGAACAGATGTTAATATCTCAATGGCCAGCCCCTAATTACAATATCTCAATGAGCAAACGAAAGGGGTATCGCCGTGTGCGTTTAGTCTTCGCGGGCAGCTTGCGATAACAAATCTATGGCGGCTGCTACGTCTTCTCCACTGCATCGTAGTCAAAACGGCATCCTGCACCCCTTCAAATTTAATTGGACCCTTTGATCACCTCAAATTTAACTGGACCCTTTCATAGATTTAATTTAATTATTAATAGTTACGCAGTTATTAGAATATTAGGGGGGAGAGTAGTGATTTAATTATTCAGAGATAAAAAAATTAGGTTTTTCTCTAAATTAATTATGTTTTTTAATTCATTTATTTTAAATTAATAAAAAAAAATCATATCAACCCTTCATATTGAGTATCTGGTATTCAGAGCATAAACTATTTACAAGTTAAGAGTTTTCTTAATAAAATAGAATTGGATTTCCATTCTTAAAAATAATATTACATATATTTTTTAAAAATATATATATTTAATTCATATGTTATTATTTTTTATAAATAATAATTTAAAATATTAATTATTTTTATAATTTTTTTAGTTTAAACAAAGTGTGGAATCATAAATTGATATATATAAACTTTTGCCAACCATTTGAATTATATATCGATACTAATTATTTAAATAATACAAAAATTAACATAATACTTTATGCATAGTAACTGACTCCAAAATTATTATTATTGTAGTTTCTCCTCCACAAACCCTATATTATAGATTGCCCTCCACAAATCCCTTGATTACAAAAGCCTTCCAAAATAATATATATTCCTAAGTTCCCATTCAGCAAAGATATTTTGGCCTGAAAGTCAGGGATCATTTAATAAAAAGATATATTTATTCTCCTCTTTCCGGAACCATAAAAGGCTAATATTTTTTTCCCTCCCCTTAACCATAAAAACCCACAACCTTTTTCCATCGCATAAAACAAAAATTGAGAAACCCACGGGATGGACAAACGAAACGTGTGATTCTTATTTTCTCTGGTGTTCTTTTCGCGCGTCGCTTTCGATCGCAAATCCACGAGACTCCTCCGGTTTTTCCACTCATCGTAGTCAACACGGCATCCTGCACCCCTTTGGTCAGTTCAAATTGTAACGTCAATCTTCAATCCAAATTTTCAGATTTTTTAAAATTTCCAGTTCGCCTTACAATTAAAAAAATTGGAAAGTACGGTTTGAAATCAAGGCAACATTGCATATAATTTTGATGCATTTTCTAGTTAGATATGAATTTTCTTTATGTTATATGAATGTACAAACTACAGTAATAGGACAGATAGCACATGAGACTTTTAGACGTATGAAACAATTTTAGTTTTGGTATGGACCTGGTTTCCTTTGAACAGGTTAAAGCTAAAGTTTGAATTTTATATTTTGTAGCGTGTCCTTCAAATATAAATAGAAAATAGTATAGTCCTACCAAATTTACCAAGAAAAAAAAAAAAAACATTGCATATAAGTGATGTAAAGTAAATCTGGTTTGCTTATGACTATAAGTTTTAATGAATGTGATTATGTTGGAAATTTTCTTAACACATAAAATAAGGATAAAAAAAACTTAAATTCAGTTAAATTTATTATTGTAGATTAAAATTTTAGTTATGCATTCAATATCCAATATTTACTTTTGAAAATTTATTTTTAAATTATTAATAATTTATAAGTATAATATTAAATTTTAATAATTAACAATTATATTAATATTTAAAAAATAATTTATAAATATAATTTAAATTTATATAGAATTATCTTTTATATCTGACCAATAAATAGACTAAAACAATAACATTTTCAAATTATAAATATATTGTAAATGTTTTAAATGTGTTTTTGGATGAATTCTGAATCCACGCCTCAATTATGACATGCAGATTTCACAACTCTTTATAACCAAATGATATATGATTTTTTTGGGTTCCTGTCGGTCAAGGTCTTTTGCATTTATAATAATTTAAATTAAAAAAAAAAAAAACTATTTTGAATTTGATTTTTATTGACTTTAAAGGTCAAGGTCTTTTGTATCTATAATAATTTAATGTAACATTCCCCAATTACTTGGTATGGATAAAAAGTAATAATATTTACTTATGTTATTATTAATAAGAAATAAGTTGTAAACATAATTGTAGTTTTATTTTATTCGTTTATGATTTATAATTGATTTCAAAACTAATTTAAATATCCGTGAAACTAAAATGGCATAAACTTCACATGGAAATGCAAGGAGTAGGAGTTAAAATTTTTTATACGAGTTACCCACACGTAACTATCCAAATGACTATTAAATATTACTTACTAATCATTAGATAGAATTTTCACTAGTTCATAGTGTAACCTTAGTATAAGAAATACTAAGTTGCTTTAACCATTAATAACCATTATTGTAGTACATTAACATAAAACTGTATGATGTAACCTTGCATTTATTTCATTATTCATGTAGTCATCAGTATGACATAATGAACATCACAACAAGAAATGAATCAACATCATCAATCTGACACAATAATCAATCACATCATTGAACACCAATATATCCTGGAAACTTCGTAGGGTGAAAACTAGCAAATGTTTAATTTTATTATTAAACGCAATGGCTTATAAGGAAGACCATCCCTTAACCATTGTTATAGATCTTACAAGGAAATATACAAATATCTAGCTTAAAGCCATTACAATAATTATGATAGAATTTACCTACTAATCTTCATATCTTCATATCTTGGTGGCATGGATGTACCTACAATGTACCATTGTACAATGAACCATCATGTAGCTTGCACTCATCTGCATGAACCATTAATTATTTACCTGCCACCATGTTAAGAATAATATTTCCTTCTCATAAGTCACAATCATTTTCTGTCATTGATGTCATCAACAAACTTTTATAGCATGATTAGATAAAACCTTAATGAATAAATAATCAATCTTTAAGTGATCCTTTAACACTTATTCATGTGCATACATGAGATGTGAATACAATATCACAACATGCTTTCTTCTAACATCTCTATCTTAGTGTGAGCAAGTAATTATCAATTCATGTCAAATAATCCACACATTATTATGAAACTTCTCACACATGCTCATATTTGTACAAGACAAATCACTACAATTGTCCATGAATTCCTTTAATGGAAAATGACATAATGTGCATTGGAGTTACTTTAACTTTAACAAAAGAACCAACCCTTCAACTATTTCTTTTGGAGCATGCAAATATAATAAAGCTAACACATTGAATGTTGTTCCTATGCATACCATGCATAAAATTTCTAAAATAATTTCCCCAAAATAATACTTAACAACATAGAGCATGCAAACACATCTTTACATGTCTTCTTTTCCAAATATTATACTAACATTACCATTTGTATATTCCAAGGAAACCAACACATTAATATGGGCTTTATGCATGTAATCCACCTTCTTTTCCAAAGAATATTTCTCAATGTAGGCTAACTAAACATGCTATCATTTCCCACATACAAATGTATGTTCTTTCCAATGAAAGATAATACAAATATTACATGCTTATACATGATCTTATTCCGAAATAAACTAACATAATTATTATGATAGCATAAATTAATCACATATAATTTTTTTTGAAATAAATATAGCTCAATAGATCTTATATTCATGCAAAGAACCTTCTTTCTCTATAATTCTACTTGCAAGTTGCTCATTCTTGGCTTCCAAGAAATTACCATAGATAAACCTCTTTTATGCATAAAAACTAAGCAACACTAACAAGGTTAACTTAACCTTTAATACACCTAAATCAAGAAGTTGGCATAATTCATCTAGCCATGTAATATTTTCAAAATGTTATATATATAAAACAACATAATATTTTCCAAAGAAAAGATTATGACAAACTAACATGGTTTCTTTATGACTTCTTTTCCAAGAAAAAACTCATTAAGTTATCTCCCAACTCATGAAATATATTCAAGAGTTACCCTCTTTAATCTATATTCATTTTCAAGAAATAATTCCCAAATTTACCTATTTATGTTTTACTACTACTGACATGTTTCAAGATACATAATAGCAATCTTTGCAAGAACTCACGTGGTTTCTTCTCCACAAAACTAACATAGTAAGTTTGTCTTTTACCATGGTATATCTCTAAGAATAATATTTTTCTAAAAGATTAACATAATATAAATATTTTCAAGAACTTATATCGTAAGTTTGTCTTTTACCAAAAAATCACATGGTTATTTCTCTTTTACATAAAAATTCATATGCATGTCTACCTATCATGGCATAAGGAATTTTGGTCTGAAAATACACAATCTTACATATTAAGTAAACCACCTTTTACTCTATATTTATTTTTGAATTTTAAAATTCAAAAGCCTTAATAGTTGCAATTCAATGCCTATTTTATATTGCATTGGTCGTATAATAATAAATGTCAATAATTTACTATTAATTTGGAAAACTAATGTATATAAAGTATCCAAATCAAGAAAAATGCTAATAACACATTGGAAAATGCAACAATTTCTACCCTCCAGTATAAATGCATATTTAATATGAAAGGGTTAAGGTAAGAGTGAGTACTCATATGATATTTCCAAGAAATATTTTCATGAAGTACGAATACTCTAAAAAAATTCTTACCAAATCACTCTCGGCTCTTACGAAAGAAAGAAACAACAATACTTCGAAGAAATAAAAAAACAATACCTCCTCTACTCAAGTCGACTCTTTCTTTTCAGATTCAACATTATTGATTACTGCTCTCCACTCTAAATAATGAAACAAACAACAACATGTCGAAGCAAGAACCTTTTCTCACGTTGACTCTTCCCTTTCGATTCAACATTATTGTTGGCAAGTTAAGTCAGGTTCATGCTCCAAGATGGAATTTTGGTAGAGATTTCAGGCCAGCGTGACAGCCGCCCACCTCCCTCCCCCACATATCTTCCTCCTCTTCATATTAAATACTAAGAAGGATGGAAAGTAACCTCCTCGAATTAGTTACCAAGATCCCAACTGCACAAAACCCTAACAACTTCTTAATAAACTAATTCCATTAAATTAATAACAAAAAGGGTAAAAATGTGGGTCTATGGATGTTACATACTCCCCCCTTAAGAGAACGTCGTCCTCGGTATTCAACCCTTACTAGGATTTAACATTTATTCATGATATAGTCTTCTAAACAACCAAAAATGGGATACTTCCCATTCACAATGAAACAATTTCTTGACCTGTTAGAAGAATTTTTTTGTAAGCACGAATAATTAAACCTATTCCGTGAAGGATGTTATTTCACCCATATTCATCAAACTTGGATCATGCTCTAATCGGAGAAGAATGGAGCGCTAGGGGTTTTATGAAATGGTGGACCAGTAATCGTCTGCAGGTCGGGCCTGCCTCAGGCCACGCGGGAGGCGAGATGTGACAGGGGTCCTTACTTGTCAGGGTCTCGCCTAACCTCATGAATTTTTCCATGCTAAGTCATGATCAGCACTCACCGAGGTTGAAAACGCGCGGTTTCATCCATAGCCTGTAAGCAGATTACTTTTTTCAGTTGTTTTTCACCGGATCGACGAAGTTTTACCTCCTCACGGGTTTCCAGCTCCTACGGTGTCGGGTTAGGGTTTTCTTTTATTTTGCAGGGATGGGGCTCGACCGTGAACTGGTAGATTTGGAACCGGCGCCGGAGGATCTTCTCACTGTTTGGGGACACGATGTTTCTGTTCAAAACCTCGAGCGTTTTTTTCCTAAGGCGCCTGTGAAGCAAGGGGTTTTCTCCAAAGAGTCTGAGGTGGTTTCTCCCCCTCACAGATCTGCATTCCTTGATTTGGAAAAGAACCAAAAGGCTGAACGTGTCGTTTTTCCCTCTAAGGGTGTTTTCTCTGAGGGTGAAAGTTCCGATAGGAACTGTCTTGCTGCTCTTGGGACTCTTCCCCTTTCCTCGGGGTTAGACCTTTCCGATTTCACAGGGTTTCCTCCCCTTTCTGGAGGGCTAGAGGATGTGGTGGCCAGTTGCAGCCTGCATGTCTTGAAAGGGCCCATAGATGCGAAGGAAAAGACCGGGAAAAGGCCTGATACAGGAGCAGGCTTTCCATGGGCTTTTGGAAGTGAAAATAGGGCCCCTGTTCAAAGGAAAAATCTGGAATCAAGTTCAAAAGGTGTCAATGTGTTCTCGGTTGAGGTGATCCGGGATTTACCTCAGAATGACACCACGGCCGGAGCATTGGGCGATGGATTTGGGCATGCAAATGATCTGGTTTTGTTGGGAGCGGGATTGAAGGGGCGCTCACAGGGAGAGATTGAATCTGGGGGCACCACGGATGCAGAGAAGTCTCAACCCGAAAAACAGCCTTTGGTTGAGAGACAGAAGATCTGTGACCTCTTTGTGAACAGGGTTTCAGAGGAGAGGTGCTAGGACCCGTCAGGGGTAGAGGCCTCTGATGTCTGGCAACATAACGAACTAGGGGAGGGCGAGGTGCAGGTTACCAAGGTGGGTGGGAAGCGAAAAAAGCAGGGACCTATTAGAAAGAAAGAGCCCCAGCCTTGCTGCACTTTAGGAGTGGATATTCGAGTAGAAGAGGCTATGGCAGCCACTGAGACAAGGCTCGTTGGCAGAGTGCGAGGGCGGAAATTCACGGCTGACTATATTCGGGAATGGGTTCAATCGGAGTGGGAAAATGCACCAGGAAAGCCTGTGGAGATTAAAGCATTGGAGACAGGTTGGTTTACTTTGCGCTTTGCCCACAAAGATCATCTTAATTGGGTTCTTGACAGGAATTGGTGCTTTGGTAAACGACCAGTCCTTCTTCAAAGATGGACACCTATGTTCGATGCTCAGACCGAGAAGCTGAACGAATCTCCAGTTTGGGTTAAATTGCCAGGGTTACCCCTTCAGTTCTGGTTTGATTCAGTTTTCATTTCCATTGGAAATACCTTGGGGAAGTTCTTGGATTTTGACAAATCTTTCGAGCAAACAGACGATCTTAGTGTGGCGCGGATCTTAGTAAGTCTTAACCCTCGAGAGGGGCTTGCAGAAGCCATGACTTTAAAGTATAGAGAGATGGAGTTCGTGCAAAAGCTGGATTATGAAAAATTGCCATTCCGGTGCCATCGTTGCCATAAATATGGGCACTTGGCCAAAGAATGCCCGCTGGGCCATCACCATCGAAGGAACCCTCTCAAGGTGCCCCGAAAGTCGGTGGTTTTTCCTGTTTCCAACACTGGCATGGATCTCCCAACGGAACCAATAGAGGAGGATTTAAAGGATGGGTTGGAGGATGTGACCTCTGGTGCCCCTTTGCAGCAGTTTAATTCCGCCCGGTCTCAAGAGCAAGCACCTGTGATGACTGCCTCTCAGGTCACTCCGACAGCTGGGAAATTGATGGATCCTCAGGCGGGTATGCCTCTTTCTTTCCCCTCTTCCTTATGTTTATCTAATTTAGATTCAGCCTCTGCTATTTCGATGCCTAGCACCTCCGGGCAGCTTCAGATGGAGTTTTCTTGTTTAAATCTGAATTCACCACTGGTCGACAGTCTAGTTGTCTCGGTACCTTCGTCCTCCGGAGATCCTCCGTCCTTTAAGATTGAATCCCTACTACCCTGTCATTCTTTGGTTTCTGCTCCTTCCTCGACCACTCCCCCCTATAACCTGAGATCTTTGGCTTTTCGTCCTGGGAAAGAGATAGTTCCTGGTGGTCTAGAGCAGGATTTGGTGCCAATCGGGCCCAGGAAAACCAGAGGTAGGAAATCCAATATGTCAAAGGCCAAGCAGAAGGTAATTATTGATATCGTCGATGGGAAACAAAAATCCTTGACTGGGGTGCTTAGAGCAGCAAATCCACCCCTTGACTCTCTGAAATGATTTTGCTTTCCTTTAACTGTAGGGGGTTAGCTAGTCAACCTAAAAAACTAGCTTTAAGGGACTTAATCAGACATTATAACCCGGATATTCTTATGCTTCAAGAAACTCTTGGTAAAGGGGAGGAAATTATAGCTTTTCTTTCAAAATCGATGCCAGGCTGGCTCTTTTAGGCTATTGATGCAGATGGCCACTCTGGTGGTTTGGTCACAGGCTATAGAGCTGGAAATCTTAAAGAAATTTCTTCTTGGGGGTTTGAACACACTCTGGCGGTGGAGCTCTACTCTAAGGAGCTCTGCTTTCCCTTACTTCTTCTAAATGTTTATGGGCCCTGTCAGGAAAGGGAGATGTTCTGGTCCTCCTTTTTCCAAAATTCATTTCTTAACCATCAAAATTTGATCATTGGAGGAGACCTAAACTTCTCACTGGGGGTCTCTGAATCGTGGGGAGAAAATGCCAGAGCGGACCCTCTAACAGACTTTTTCCTTTCAAAGGTCACCTCTTCCCATTTGATCGACCTCTCGCTTCTAAAAGCCAGGCCTACTTGGTGTAATAAAAGAGTTGGTGATGACTGGGTTGGGAAGAAACTGGATCGCTTTCTCTTGGGTGAAGTTCTATCTGAGAAATTGTCTATTTTCCGACATTGGGTGGGTGAAGGGGGCCTGTCCGATCATTTCCCGATACTGATGGAGGCAAAAGGAACTCTTAAAAAACCTGGGTCCCCGTTCAAATTTAATGCCTCTTGGCTGTCTGATGATTCCTTTGTATCTCTGGTCCATATCACTTGGAGGAAGGATGGGCTTTGTGATGAGGGGGATTAAGTCGAAGTAAGGCGTTCATGAATAACCTAAAGCATTTGAAAGCTGTAACCAAAACTTGGGCTACTCATAAGGCTTTGCTCGAAGAGGAGGAACTAAGGGTCATAAACACTGAACTTGAGCTCTTGGAAGCTCCGGATGGGGGGGGCTATGCCACAGTGGAATCTCGTGACAGAATCCGGGAGCTGGAGGCATCCAGAAGGAAAATTCTTCAAGTAAAGGAGGAAAGCTGGCGTTTAAAGAGCAGGGCTATCTGGCTTCAAGCGGGGGATGAAAACACAAAAAAATTTCAGCATTATGCTAAAGGGAGGAAAAATTTAAATACCATTTGGGAATTGCCAAAAGAAAATGGGGAAAAGGCTCAGTCCTTTGAAGAGCTTGCCTCCCTTGGGGTTGCTTTCTTCAAATACCTCTTTAAGGCCCCTGCAGAAGCTTCAATTGCTGAAGTTATAAGAGTAGCCCAATTTTTCCCAAGGTTCATTGAAGATGAAGGAAATGATCTTCTGATGGCACCGGTTTCCAAGGATGAAGTGGAATCTACCCTAAAATCGATGCAAAAAGAGAAGAGTCCAGGACCGGATGGCTGGACTGTGGAATTTTTTCTCCACTTTTTTGATTTTCTGGGTGATGACCTGACAGCGGTGGTGGAAGAATCTAGGGTCTCAGGCTTGGTCTATCAGCCTCTTAATGCAACCTTTTTGACCCTTATCCCTAAGTCGGACCACCCTTCCTCTTTCAATGACTTCCGCCCCATCTCACTCTGCACATGCTTATACAAGGTTATTGCAAAGATTGTTGCCTCTAGGCTGAAACCGTTCCTCTCCAAAAGCATATCTGTGGAACAGTTTGGTTTTTTGGATGGGAGACAAATCCACGAGGCTGTTGGTGTTGCCCAGGAAACTCTTCACAGTCTAAAAATAAGCCGGAAAAAAGGGGCCATCATTAAAATTGATCTCTCAAAGGCCTACGATAGAATCATTTGGATGTATCTAAGGCTTCTCCTAACTCATCTGGGGTTCAGGCATGACTTTGTAAGGTGGATCATGGCGTGTGTGACCTCGACTTCGATCACAGTTCTGATAAATGGTGTTGCTTCGGATTTCTTCAACCCACAAAGGGGACTATGCTAGGGATGCCCTCTCTCTCCCCTACTGTTCCTGCTAGCAACTGAAGGTTTAAGTTTGTTGATCAAAGCGGTGAAGAGACAGGGTGATATGAAAGGGATTGAAGTTGGGCTGAACCTATGGGTGACCCATCTCCTTTTTGTTGACGACATTCCCATTTTTAGTGATGAGAGCCGGGAGGACTGCTGCTGTCTTAAAAGGCTCTTAGACCTTTTCTTAAAAGCCACGGGTCTGGTCATAAATGATCAGAAATCTTCTGTCACTACAGCAGGGCTCTCCCCTCTTGAAGTAAAAAGATTAAAGGAGATACTCACATTTGAATTAAAGTCCCTTCAGGATCTGTTCAAATACCTTGGCTTTAAGTTGAAACCTGACTCATACAGGGCTCAAGATTGGAATTGGCTCCTGGCGAAAATTGAGGACAGAATGAAACATTGGAGTTTTAAATGGCTGTCAAGGGCAGGCAGGCTTGTGTTGATTAAATCTGTGGTTTTGGCTATTCCAGTTTACTGGGCTAGTCTTATTTGGGTGCCTAAATGCATTTTGCAGAAAATAAACAAAATCTGTAGCAGATTTTTATGGGCTGGCCAGAAGAAGGATCATGTCTCTCCTTGGGTTGCCTGGGATAAAATTGTCAGACCCAAAAAATGGGGGGGGGGGTGGGGGATAAAGGATTTGTTCCCTTTTTCTCAGTCTTTAGCTGCTAAACTAGCGTGGAGGCTTATTGTTTCAGATAACCTTTGGACTGCTGTGACTAGAAGGAAGTATATTGACCCAGTCTCGCCTCTAGAATGGATAAGACAGCCTTTCAAATCATCAAAGAATTCCTCAGTGGTATGGAAAGCTTTGGTGGCAACTGTACAGATTATTGAAAAAGGCTTGGCATGGAAAGTGGGCGACGGTAGCTCCATAAGGTTAGGCAGGGACCCGTGGGTGGGCTGCTCGGACTCCTTTGCACTTTCAAGAGACCTGCTCGAGCATTTAAATAACAGAGGCTTTTTCTCTCTCAGTCAAATTGCTGATAATGCAAACTCATCAATCTGGAGGCAGGAGTGGCTTTCAGTGGATGCTCTTGCTCTAGAAGAAAGATGGCATGATGAATGGGGGGCTTTTCGCGCAGGTCTATTAAATTCACATATTCGTATTTCAAATGTGTCGGATGAGCTGAGATGGGTGCACTCTCAATCAGGCTTCTACTCTCCAAAGATGGGATATGATTGGCTCATGTCACAAAAGGGGTGGGAGGAGCCAAACTGGTGGGCCAAGCCTTTGTAGAAACTGAAAGGGCCAGCAAAGACTCGGCTGTTTTTCTGGTGTGTTCTTCAAAAGAAAGTACCTACTTGGGATCTTCTCCAAAAAAGGGGGAAGATAGGTCCTGGGTGGTGTTCCTTGTGTAAGGAGAGTGAGGAAACTCTCCAGCATATCTTCCTTTCCTGTCCTTTCTCAAAAAGCCTCTGGAATGAAATGTTAAGACAAACAAAGGTCCCCCTTCGTTGGGAGGGGGAGGAAATATCAGAGGCCTGGAATAATTGGTGGCAGCAGGCTCCCAATGACAAAGTCAGAACGATGCCCCTGCTGGTTGTTTAGGGAGTATGGCTAGCCAGGAATCATCGAATCTTCAAAGACTCCTTCTTCCCCATCGCCAGATTAGCAGCCGAAGGAGTGGCCATATATGAAAGCATACCACTACCATCTAATTCTCTGAGCTGTAGACCTGTCCAGGAAGAAGAAATAAAGGGCTCCATCCCGTGGGCTTATTTCGATGGAGCCTCAGATATAAACAAAAATTGTGGAGCTGGTCTGGTCATTCAATATCCCACTGGAATTTCTCTCAAAGCCTCCATTGGACTTGGTACCGGAACAAATAATTTTGCTGAGCTCAAAGCCTTACATTTGCTTCTTTGCTGGCTCTCTTTGCGCAATGAGCGGGAGGTTCAGATCTTTGGGGATTCTCTGAACACAATCAAGTGGGCTAATGGTTCACATCTTTGCAGGAATTTTCTCTTAACTCCTTTTCTTGCTGAAATTACTCGTCTTAAAAGTTGTTTTGATGAGCTGAAAATTTGTCACATTTATAGGGAAAGAAACACAGAAGTAGACAGCCTTTCTAAAAAAGGCATTGAGCAGGTTTTGGACTCATGGTCAGTTGAAGAAGTAGTTGATGGAATGGCAAGGAGACTTGCCCCTCCTGTTTTTTCTTAATTTGGGAGCTGTCAATAGCTCTATTACCTTCACAGTCTCTTTTTATTTTCTGTTTATAGAACTCTGCTGTAAAAACTTATTTGTATATTTAAAAACTGTTTACAACTTAGCGTTGTTTTCCGTTAATTGGAGGCCTGAGCCCTTGTTTTATATTTTTCAAAACAGTACTTTCAGCCAGCATAGTGTCTACTCGCTGGTCTTTGGACAGTTGTGGTTCTAAGCATACCCTGTTTCGGTGTTTTTTCCTATATGGAAGCCGGGGGTAGCTTACACCACAGTTTTGACCTTATCCATTAGTTTTTGTTGACAGGGCTGTAGGGTGGATTTTCTGATAATTCCCTAAAAACAACCACTTATGTTCTTCTCTGGAAAAGGGAAGGGACAATGCAATGCATATGCTATGTAACCCTCTTATATAATAGAAGGTTTGATTTTTTCTGTGGAAAAAAAATGAAACAATTTCTTTTCCTTAAATGCCATTAATTGAAACAATAATGTTTTTATCCATAGTCATAAGCATTTATAGCTCAAAAAATATTCCATTTCCATTTTTAACCACTAATCCATTATTCAAATTCATAAAAATATAGAGAAATCTCTATACCAACTTACCAATACTTACCAATTACTATTTGAAGTAATGATGACTTTTACACAAGCTCTCTGAGAATGGTTGAACAACCCATCAACACTCCATGGAAAGTAGTATGTAATGTATGAATAAAAAATTAATTCACATTAGTCACACCATTTCCAATCAAATGAAATACTTTAAACTATCATTCATTCATGCAATTTCAAGTGATATTTTAGTCACAGTACTATTCCTAGTCCTCAAAGAGCACCAACACTCTATTCATGATAAATCATAAAAATTTTAAATCACTACACCACGTGCACATTGTCTTAGCTCTCGCTAAAGACATCCACACAGTACTTCAAAAAGTACTCAGAGAGCTCCTAGCTCTCTAATCGTACAAATGGTCAATCAATGCACCATGTGCATATTGTCCTAGCCCCTGCTAACACATTAAAAAAAAATATTAATAAAATAAAATAACGTATACATTCAGTATTTCCTTTTCAAGTGCTAGGCTCCTTTCCTCTCAATATCTACATAATATATTTACATAATCATATAAAAATTCATTTTAATATAGCACATAACTGATTACTTAACTTGTTCCGCTATGAGAACCACAATGGTAAACAAAATGCTCCTCCCAACCCATAAGAGTTGGTTTCCACAACCAAATCGAGTCATTTTCACATCCAGACAGTTATTTGACAAAAAACTATTCTAGGTCTAGTATGGAATTCCACTGGCGAACCAACTCGAGAATTCCAATGACCACTCAAGGTCCAGTATAGGATTCCTCTTAGCAACATCATGCTTATTCCTCCGACAGTGTCCCATCTATGAGGAATTTTGGACTTCCTCCAACAAGCTCCAAAATCAATAGAGTTGCCTCAGGTTTTCCCCTCTTCACCGTCTTGGCCAACTCTTTTCCCTTACTGAGATCATATATCTCTAGGGAGAGGAAATCCGGGAAGGAAAATGCCATCAACCCCTCCGGGTAGGCAACCACCATCAACCCAGGGCCTTCTAGCCTTTCCCAATTGTTCACAACTGTCTCGCATGTTAAATTTCTCTTTTAGAATTATTTCCCCTAGTAAATTACATAATGAACTTTATGCACATTTATACATAAAGAAAAAGAAACTTTATGTACATCATACATCATACTTGCCCTTAACATGGGTCCAATGATATCTAGATTAACATAAAACATGACTAACATACATGTGATGTACATTATTATTTCCCAAATAACAAAATCATGCACATTATAACATGATACCATGTGTTTATACATTATTATTTCCCAAATAACACAATCATGCACATTATAACATGATACTTTAACATTTACTGTTGCAATTCGCATTGCAATGTTTGTGATGTTTTTCTTTCACAGGTTTTATGTTGCCATTAAGCTACCCATGCTTACTATAAGCAACAATGTGAATCGTATATATGCATTTCCTAAGCATGTATTATCTTATGCAATCATTTTAATTTACTGCATACAAATTTTTCATGCATACAATTATATACAAATATTCATTAATGTGTATATAGAAATAATGGTTAAGGTAACATTCCAAACATTTCCATTTCCCACAATGTTCTGTTACCAATAGACTAACACATGAAGTAATTACCATAATCACTTGTTCACAACTTGCAATAATCTTTAATCCTAAACTAATTCATGCATATAGGTTTTATTAGTTAGTCATACAACACTAACTAATCAATCCCACTAATAATCTTAATGTATCCATGACACGACTCATTCAAAACTAGTCATTCAACAACTAGTCATTATAGTTAAGTCTCACTACTTGACCCATTGTGTATTTTTAACATCTAAAAGGCTTCATTCAATTTCATTTTAAAACACTGTATCATCCTCTTCAAGGACTTCCCCATATTTTGCATTCATGCATTAGTTTCACACACCATCACTCTACACATTCATCTTTTTCAAGTAGTGCTTGGTAACTTTAGTTATGTTCATTAAATTTATGAGTATTATGTCATATATCCAAATTTTAATAGTCAACTCTCACTTTCACTAGTGAGTACTCAGGTTGTTCATAAATACAACAAAGGTTTTATTGTCTTTTATCCTAAAAAAGATTCCAATGTTATGAAAACTATTTTGCAGTAGCATTTATTACTTATTTCTCTTCAATGTAGTTATATACATGAATCACACATCTCATCTCAAAAGTAGACTAGTGCATATATCAATCAATATGTAGATTGATATAATCATATATCAATCAATATGTAGATTGCTAGAATCATACATCCACTGATGTCCATTAGTAGCATACCTCAATTTATTTTCTCTTAACAAATCCCAAAGGCACCAGTGCTGCAACCTTTAGCTCTGATACCACTTATAACATACACCGTTAACTTCACATGGAAATGCAGGGAGTTAATTTTTTTTATACAAGTTACCCACAGGTAACTATCCAAATGACTGTTAAATATTACTTACAAATAATTAGATAGAATTTTCACCAGTTCATAGTGTAACCTTAGTATAAGAAATAATAAGTTGCTTAACCATTAATAACCACTATTGTAGTACATTAACATAAAAATGTATGATGCAACCTTCCATTTATTTCATTATTCATGTAGTCATCACATACTTGACATTATGAACATCACAACAAGAAAGGAACTAACATCATCAATATGACACAATAATCAATCATATCATTTAACACCAATAAACCCTGGAAACCCCATAGGGTGAAAACCAGAAAACATTTAATTTTATTATTAAACGCTAGTGAGGGTTTTTAGCCCTCACTCAATGGCTTATAAGGGAGACCATCCCTTAACCTTATTTATAAATCTTACAAGGAAATATACAAATATCTAGCTTAAAGCCATTACAATAATTATGATAGCATTTACCCACTAATCTTCAATATTCATATCTTGGTGTCATGGATGTACCTACAATGTACCATCGTACAATGGACCATCCTACAGCTCGCACTCATCTGCATGAACCATTAATCATTTACCTTCCACCATGTTAAGCATAATATTTCCTTCTCATAAGTCACCATCATTTCTTGTCATTGATGTCATCAACAAGATTTTATAGCATGATTAGATAAAGCCTTAATCAATAAATAATCAATCTTTAAGTGATCTTTTAACACTTATTCATGTGCATACATGAGATGTGAAAACAATATCACAACATGTTTTCTTCTAAAATCTCTATCTTAGTGTGAGCAAGTAATTATCAGTTCATGTCAAATAATCCCCACATTATTATGACACTTCTCATACACACTCACATTCGTACAAGACAAATCACTACAACTGTCCAAGAATTCCTTTAATGGAAAATGACACAATGTGCATTCGAGTTACTTAAAATTTAACAAAAGAACCATCCCTTCAACTATTGCTTTTGGAGCATGCAAATATAATAAAGCTAACACGTTGAGCATTGTTTTTATGCATACAATGCATAAAGTTTCTAAAATATTTTCCCCAAAAGAATACTTAACACAATAGAGCATGAAAACACATATTTACATGTCTTCTTTTCCAAATATTATACTAACATTACCATTTGTATATTCCAAGGAAACCAACACATTAATATTGTTTTTATGCATGTAATCCACCTTCTTTTCCAACGAATATTTCCCAATGTAGGCTAACTAAACATGCTATCATTTCCCACATACAAATGTATATTCTTTCCAATGAAAGATAATACAAATATTACATGCTTATACATGATCTTATTTCGAAAGAAACTAACATAATAATTATGATAGCATAAATTAATCATATATAATTTTTTTAAAAATAAATATAGCTCAAAAGATCTTATATTCATGCAAAGGACCTTCTTTCTCTATAATTCTACTTGCAAGTTGCTCATTCTTGGCTTCTGTTAGCCATCAATAAAATTTTGTCATAACTGATAATGGCTAAAACAGGTCTTTAGCCTTCAAGAAACAAGTTTTAAAACAAAATAGTGATTTCTTGAAGCCTTGCTGTGTATCTTGTCCAAAAGATCCACTCCCTTGATATCTTCACTTCAAAACCTTCAAAGAAAAACCCTGCTGTTATAAAAAAGATTGTTTTCAGACCCATTTTCCATTGGAAAATCCCTCTAAAAACCAATTTATTTCACCCATTTTTCCCATTTTTACCCTTTATTTTCCCTCAAAATCCCCTTTGAACCTGATAAAATCTCTTTATTCTGGTTTAAAACCCTCTTCCCCCCTATCGAAAACTCTAAAAATCCTCAAAAACCTTCATTTTCTGTACAAAATCCTTCATTTTTAATATAAGGCCTTAAGCCTCTTTCGCTTAAGCCCGAGCCCCTTTTTCCGCCATAAGACCGCCCCCATAACCAAGCGCTAAAGCCCATCAGCTATCGGCCATCTGCGATCCCTGTTTCCTCGTTCCCGAACTCTTTTTCTGTCGATGGTCGATCTCCCGATTTGATCTGGACCGTCCATTCCTTCAGATCTAACAGCCATCGCTCCTTTGCGCTCCACTCCATCACATCACTCCTTCTCCATCGCTTCGATAATTCACCATCACATCGCAACTTCCGAGTCCCCTTATTCCCTAACCATTTCACCCTCGCCGATGCGATTCCCCGAGTAGATCTAGACCGTTGATATTTTCCGATCCAACGGTCCATATTCCATCTCATTATCATTTCTTCCCCCTCATCACCTTTATCAAAGCCTCCAGTCGATGGATTTGGGACCGTTGATCCGGCTCCCCCAGATCCAACGGTTGGGGGAGTTTCGCCTTTTCACCATTCCTCCATCTCGTTCACTCATTTTTTCCTTTCTGCGATCAAATCCTCACCATCCATTCCTCCCACATCAACGTCTCAGGTTCACTGTGGGGGCATCTGACCAAAGTGGCCTGTACTCCCCAGTGCCCCCGCAGTTAACTCTTTTGACTATGGGAGATCTTAAATCTACGGCTAAGATTTACTGCGGAGGCACACCCCAAGATTTTCCTCCATAACCCCCAGTCCTCCCGCAGTTGGTCTCAACTGTCGATCTTCTCTCGATCCGACGGTCATCATCTCTCCTTCACTTCCTCCCACTTCCACCGTTTTCCCTTTATATCTTCACCCCTACTTTGATTATAACCCTTTATCACTATAATCCAATGGTGCACATCGTTTTACCCAACCTCAAGCCTCCCCGCTACGCGACAAATTAGCTTACGTCAGCTTGGCCCCACCTTATTCTTTCGCCATGCATTTTTCCTCCTGTCGTGCTCATCTACAGCCATTGATCTAGACTGTTCAGATAAAACGATCCAAACTCCATTTCACACTCGTTTCCACCCAATTTCTCCACCATGCAACTCCTCCGCGAAATTGGTGGTTTTGTGGGGGACATGCATCATCCACTCATCTATATCGTGTCCGCCCAGACCATACGTGAAAACCATCTCTGGTTTTCTGAAACCGTTTATTCATATTGTCACGCCACAAGCAGATTTAAACCCTGTTTTTCTCGGATTTCCTCCATGGAACCCTTCCGTGCATATTTCCCTTCCTCTGCACTACTCTTTCGCCCTCCGCCGTGCCCTCTGAAGTAGTTTATCCAATTCACAGGTTTTGTATAATATGTTTGATGTTTGTTGCAGGTTTCATGGCGGTAGTCATATAAAAGTCGTCCCATGGTCAAGGAACAGTGACAAAGGCTGAGGGCGACGATCCTCAAAGGTCTGATCAAAGGAAAAAAGGGACATAAAGGGTTAATTTCCAAGTTTTTAGACCAATTGCGTCATGGGCATTGGTTACACAGCAAACCCTCCAGTGTGAAGAAAGTACCTGTCAACAAAGCAATAAAGTTAAATGAAGAACAATGAAGACCAATCAGAGATAAAGGATAAAGATTAAAACAGTCAACACAGTGAATAAAGCATAAGATGATTAAAGAAGGCTTAAAAGTTAAATCAGAGGCCTAATCATTGTTTAAAGTGAAAAATCAGGACAGATCGACAGAAAGAAGGCTTCAAATTCCAAATCACCGAAGCCTTTTCTTCTCCAAAGACCAAAAATGCCACCTAGCAGTTTATTTTGCCTCAAAAGAATACAAAGTTAATGCATAGTCATAGATATTTGTCAAAGACAGCTCAGAAAGTAATTGCCAGCCTACTAAAAGCCTCAAAAGTCAACAAAAGTTATTGAAGTTGATGAAACTTAACGTAAAAATCAATTAACAGAGTTAAGACATTAAATACCTTCTCCATTAGGCCTCCCAAAGGCCGAGAAGCATTTACCTGTATTAATTGAATAATTAGACCTTCTTTTCACTCCACCTCCTCATTTATTCTATAAATACTTCACAAAGGAGACATTGTTGTTGGTTGGTTGAATACTTATTGAATGTAAATAGTTGTTCAGGCTGCTGAAGCTCTGTTAGTAATTGAAGAAAGATAGGCTGAGAAGAGAAGTTTGAAGCTGTAAAGACTTACTGAACTTGAAGATTGTAACTGGTTTAAACATCAAATATACAAGCTGATTTATGGGATCTTGGTCTATATAAATGGTGATGTTTTTCTTATTGGAATTGTTGTTTTCCTTATGTTTCCATACTGTCCACTTTATTTGATAAAGAACAACAAGTTTAGATTAGGATTTACTGCAAAGTACCCTATTTCTCACTGATAAGCTTTATCTCTATGTTTTCTTCTAATTGTTGCTTTGAGGATAATTCAATAGAGTATAACCAGTGAAGTGTTGGTGAGCCCATGTTTCCTGAGTACAACTTGAGATATTTTCTTTGAAAGTTCTTGAAAATTCTGCTAATTAAAGTTGAACTAGAGAAGTTTATGGTTAGCCCTGTCCTCTAGTTTATCTCCAACAGTTGCATTGAAAAGATCCCTTGAGAGTATGTCAAAAGCAGGATAGGTTCAAAGTCCTTACCTGTTCTTAGGCTAATTTTTATGTTTATCTTAAATTTTTTCCTTTGAGAGTATGCTGAAAGCAGGATAGATTCAAAGTTCTTACTTGATCTTAGGCTGCCCTTTGTTTTCTTATATGTTTGCTTCTTTCACCACACTTCTTAATATTCCATACCACAAAATCAACTTAAAGAGATCCTTTGATAGATGACTTGCCCCATGTACCACTCTTGAAACTTATTGTGAAATTAAATCCTTTTGTGACTCCATAGCCCAATGGATTGATATTGTCTTTTACCTATCCTATCATCTGAACCATTCTGTCAACTCACTCACACCTTTACCCTTCAAAAGACTTCCTTTACTTTGATGATATCCTATCTAACAAAAACCAAACAAATCCCTTGTGCTTCATAACTAGCCTAATATCATATAATAAGCCTTAAAGATATATCCTTTGAAAATACTTAAATAGAGAGATCTCTCTCTGAATCTAGGAGGGCTAGATCCTAGGATTCCAAAGTGGTTCTGATGTAGGCCCAATGGCATTTTTTCTTGCCAATCTTGCAAACTACGGGAGCCCTAACATAGTGGCGACCATACTGGGGAACAAAAAATATTGAGTAATAGATAACTTCACAACTCAATGAACCCCTATTCCTAAATGAATCAAGTGTCACCAAGACTGGTTATTATTGATTGTTGATGGTGAACAACAACCAAACCTTGAAAACAAGTAAAAACCCTTCACCTGGCGACTCCATTTGTATTTAGTAGGCTTGCTGACTCCACTGGTTTTTCCTAAAACTCCACTAGGAAACATTTATCATAACATCATGAAAACTCAGTTAAGAAGACTTTGAGGATTGAGTATTCTTTGAAAAAGATTAGTTAGCCTCTTAAACACTGTCATACTTGGCTGGAATTTTCTCATCATTAGGTCTAAAAACACCATATAGTGGCTTCTAGAAGAATTTATACGAGAGCCTATCCTGACCTAAATCCTCCTGAGATAGTTGATAATCCAGAAATTATTCTTAGGAAATCTCCTAAATCTAAGACCTCAATTGTTTTCAGACCAATTCATAAAGCTAATTTTGTCCCTGAAAATCTCTCAGCTTTGCAAGATACACAAGTTGACTTACCATTTGTAAAAAGCCCATCCAGATCTAATTCACTTAGTGAAATAGATCAGATAGACTTTGAGTCTCCACAGTCACCCCAACATAGTGGTGAACATACTGATAGTAAAGAAACCACCCCACCTGATCTGCATTTCATTCATAACTTTGGTTTCCTTCATCCTAGATCTGCTCAACAGTCTCTTGCTAGTTCAAGTACTTCTGTAATCCATACACCCACTGTTCAAACCACTCCATTCCATCCTCCCCCTCATTTCATAAACCCTTCACTTGTAAACCCCCCATCTATCCCACAACTTCCTATCATGGCAACATGGTATGCTCCTCTAGTCCTTCCTTTACATTTAGTCAATTTTCCATAGGACTATTAGTCCAAAATTCCCATTTCAACGGAAATGAACCCACTACTGCTCAACAACACGTAGACAAGGTGAACGATTCTTTTGATTATATGGAAATAGAAGATGAAACCATTAATATGAGAATTTTTACCCAAAGTTTAGGAGGAGAGGCCAAGAAATGGTTTAAGGGTTTAACTCCTAATAGTATAAATGATCTCCCTTCTTTACATCAAACATTCATAAACAAATGGGAAATTAGGAAGAACCCTCTCCAAATACTTTCAGATTACAACAACCTCAAGAGAAACCCTCGGGAAAGTGTTCAAAATTATTGCACTAGATTTAATAGTGTTTATAACGCACTACCCCCAGATTTGAAACCTCCACAAGGCTCAGCTTTGGCCAAATTCCCTGAAGGATTTGATACCGAAATGGCCTATCAACTAAGAGAAAGGGATCCCTTAACTTTAGAAGACATGCAGAAGGGAACTCTTAGTGTGGAAGAAAATCTGATTTAGAAGAGAGCTAGAATGAAGATTGAGAAGAGGGTATCATATAGGGATGAAGCTGCACCTTCCACATCTGACTCAAAACTAGAAAGGATGATGGAAAAGATGATGGAGAGGATGATTATATACGAGAGAGATCAATCTAGAGAAAACCAAACTGCTCCTCAAAATAGAAACCAAACCCAAAATCAAAATCAGAACTTTAGGAGAAATCAACCTCAGAACAGACAAAGATATGTTGATCAACAGATCAAACCTCCTTTTCAAGAAAATTATGTTAATGAGGATGGAGAAACAAATGAAAAAACAGAGGATGATAACATAAACATGTTGGGAGTAAGAAATGAAGATTCTGATTTCCTCCATGAAAGAAAACAAGGTCTATATACACCCTATGATGATAAAAGACCATAAACTGAATACTATGAACAAGATTTCAAAAATGCCATCTTAAGACAAGATCTAATATTAACTAAAGATTAAATAACAGAAACTCCCTGTGAAAACATAAATGGTCTGCCACCAACATCCATGATAACAAAGACAAACATTTATTCTGATGAAATGATGTTTGACTCAAAACGAATAAAGCCCCAAAAACTCTCAAAAAACATGAAAAAAAACTCTCAAAAAACATGAAAAAACACCCCCCAAAAAAAAAATGTGTCTTCCAGAACGCACTTGTTTTTTTTCGAAGGTCAAATTTCAACATTTTCTAAAATTATGCTAAAAACAAAATTGTTTGTTGAAAAAAGGATTGAAAAAACACCCCCCAAAAAAAAAGTGTGTCTTCCAGAACGCACTTTTTTTTTTTAAGGTCAAATTTCAACATTTTCTAAAATTATGCTAAAAACAAAATTGTTTGTTGAAAAAAGGATTGAAAAAACACCCTCAAAACAAAACCAGTTGATGCTGGAATAACAAAAAAAAAAATTTGTGTCATAATTTTGACACTTGTAACAATGGAATTAAAGACAACATATTAGGACATTTTTTAAAATCATAAATTTCTAACATTTTTGATAGATGATGTTAAAGATAAACAAATACATGTCTGAAGGGCTTATAATTTTGAACAATTTTCATCCATGTTGTTAAACACAAAATATCTTGACTTTAAACAACCCCAAATTTGTAATTATTTTCAACCATAACCTTAAAGATAAAGGTAAATCTAAAGTTTTTCAATCTTAAGTGTTCAACATACTTGAACAATGAAATTATGGAGAAAATATAAGACTTAACAATTTAAAAAAATGAACAAGTAAATGAAAAAATTATCATTGCACAGAAACAAGTAAGAGTAATTTTAATTTTAAAGAATAAAAACTTATCTTTTTTCAAATCTTAGCATAAGAAAAATTTAAATATAATTTCAACCAAAACCTAAAAATCAAGCATCAAAACAAAGTGTTCTGTTTCAATGAAGCATATAATTATTAAAACTTTTAAAAGTATCTTATACCAAATGGTAACAATACATAATATCATGGTAATATCACCGCATAATCTAAAAATTCAACATTAGTTTATATTTTCTATTTTACTTATAATTAAAATATCAACATTGGTACATTGAATATAACATAAATTATTTTTGTAATTCATTGTTACATTGTCGATATTCTAAAGAAATGAATTCTTCATAATTAAAACGTATAATCCAACAAACATAGAAATGTCTCAGAACTTCATGAAAAATGAGATGGAAGTCAAAATTTTTATTTCAAGTTACCATGCAAACATAAATTACATAAAAGTGTCTTAGATAGTTATTCAAAATCAGCCATAGGTTCTGACACACCATCATAATCTACATTTTCAGATGAATGGCTCAATGCAGATGAAGATGATCCATATTCTTCTCTTTCATCAAGTAGTGCTCCATCTGAGTCAACATGCATTCCCACCATTTCAGAGTTCAAAAGTCTTGTAGATCTACGTCTACATTCTGCAGAGTCCCATTTCAACAGTAATTGTTCTGGTAGAAATTTCTTCAAAATATTTATGGTCTGCAACCGAAGAGTTCCTCTCTTTGTCAAATTGAAGTCATACACAAGTATGTCAACATCCTCCAATTTTAAGACATCTGTGCGGCGACGATTTATATTTGTGCCCTTTCTTTTTCTCTTTCTGCCAATTTTTTTTTCCACTACCATCTCTAGCTTGTACACACCATTGAAAGGGTGGCTACTTGTGGCATACCAATGTACATCAACAGCTGTAATCTCTTCATTTTCATTAATGACCTTTATAACCTTGGCAATCTAGAATGGATAGCCAAGTGGATCTTCATCTGCTAACACTGCTATCATGCAACCCTCCTTAAGATCCTGCACAGAACCCCTGTAAAGGTCTTCCATGGCTTCATGTTGTGCACGTGATCTTCTAGAACCAATATAGATTTCTCTTTCCTCTACCCGTGGGAAATTAATAATAGCTTGAGGCTGTTGTTGTTCAACATTGTGTGTTTCTTGATGTTCATGTTCATTTGGCATATTTTGTGGCCAAAAAAAAGGAGTCTTCAAAAGCGTATCCTCATTTACTGATCTTGAAATCATATCACTTTGATTACTGAAAAAAGACTCCCACCAAACTGAATCAACAACATCGAAGTATTCATATGTATCTCTAATACATCTTTTAATTTCCTCTAGACATTCAAAATAATTTATCTCTCTCTTCCGCCTTCGTGCATTATGGAGTTCGGAAACTGATTGTAATAACAATATCTTTGATGAAAACATTGGACGTTCTGGAATGAACTTCAAAAATGCTAAACCTGATGATGGTCCCCATTCTTCAATAGTTGAATACTTCTTGCCCCATATAAGTGTTATCCCATCAATTTTCTTGATACGAAATTGATGCTGGAAGCTAATGTCGTTGAGTTTTTCAATGCATTTCTCCTCACCATGCGATCCAAAAATAAACCTTCGCATGTCAATAGTTTCTTCCAACACATGAAAAACAGGCTCTGGAATGTACGATTTCTTAATACATTCAATTAATGATGGCAGGTTCCCAACACCTTTCCTCCTCAATGTTACTGAAAAACGACTGAACATTTGATCAATATGATCATGAGTATGCCCAACAAGAAGGAAACCAACCTTTATCTTTTTAAAAATCCCCAATTCAACAAGCATGTTTAGATACCCAAAAAGAACTTGATTTTTGTTGTCACGACTTGTGTTGTCTAATTGTAAATACAAAACTTCAGGAAGAATCCCAGACCAATGAGTAACCACATCATGGATTATAGTTATGGTCAAATTTGCATCATTGTGAATATTTGGACTTGTGAAGAAAACTCTTGGAAGCATCTTCTCATTAAATACCAAACAACCAACCAAGTGAAACTGAATGAAATTTTCCTCCTGTAATTTTTTTGGCGTGCGGACAAAATGTGGAAGAAGTGTTTTCTTTTGGTCCATACCATCAATTATCAATCCTAGATATTTATTTGGATGATCATAACACTTATTTCGATGTTTATACAACTTTTGTCTTTCACTTGTTTGCTGATTGCGATGGTCTTGAAGTTCTTTGACAACAGAATCTGTACATAAAATAAAAGAAACATATGAATAAATATATTTTCATAGTTGATAAGTATCAAATTTTAAATAACAATGTTTTGAAAAAATACCTCTTTCTGCCCCTTGACATTTATCTCTTTTTGCTTTAAGAGAAGCACATGTGCTGCAAATCCCCATCCTTGTCTTCTTAGGAATACGAACATTGTTGAATTCAATTTTTCATATCCTTGTAAAATAAGAATATGTAATAAAATTACCAATTCCTTCAACAGCTTCTGCATAATCTTTGTATAACATGAATATTTCTCGTCTCGAGAAATTATCTGGAATATGTATTGTGTCTTTATTTGGCATACACTCTCCATGATTTGAAAAGAATTCTTTCATCCATGTCTTAGCATTATTTGCAAACGGCCCCACCTCCCGTTTATGACGTGCTTCTGAATAATATGTGGGATCCTTTTCCAATCTATCCTGGATTCTTGACAAACGATAATTACCAATTGAATACAACATTTTGAACGCCTTTCTGCAAAGCAATACATTCCCAATATGATAATCATAACCTGCTAGTGTAGATTGCATGCAACCCACTAAATATGAATTTTGCATGCTTTTATTCATTGACATATATGTTTTCCTTTTCTGCAAAGCAAAGTTGAAATCCATATTTTTCAAGCAATCCCTTCGACAACATGCACTTGAAATCAAATGAACGACCGAACTTTTTGTCGTGAGATATTTTGTCCTCGCCCTTGTATAACTGGAATGCTTTGGATTGATATGAAAAGGTCTACTCCTACTCCTAGTTGCAATATTTGCTTGCAATGGCTTCATCATTCCATCATCCTTTGTAAAATTAGTTTCATCACCATTAGAAGGAATATTATCCCCACTATCATCATCCTCAACATAGTTAAGAAATTCATCAACATCATTGCGTGGAAAATTTTCTTTACCATCATCATTTGAAGAAAACATTTCACAACAATCATCGACACTTTTGTAACCCTGACTCAAAAGAAATTCTTCACCATCTTGACCCATGCTTTCAAATTCTTCCCTGGGAGGATTCAATTCTTCATCACCATGAGTGTCTTTGAAATGGTCACTTGGAGAAAATGAAATATTCAGATCTGTGTCTTTAAAATTATCATTTGCAAGAAACTCTTCATCCTCCCCTTCCTCAGTGGCGCTCTCATAATCCTTGGGATTAGGCATAAGTGGAAGCTTTGAATTTGTATTCACTAGAATTTCTTCACCCTGCCCCTCCCCTTCCTCACTAAAGCTCTCATAGTCCTTAGGATTGGGAATAAGTGAATGCCTTGAATCTATATTTATTGGAAATTCTTCATCCCCCCCTTCATCAGTGGTTAAATTATAATCATTATGATTAGGATGAAGTGAAAATTTTAGCTTTGGAAATTCATCCTCGTCTTCATCAGTGGTGCTGGCATAATTCTTAGGATTAGGACGAAGTGGATATTTTGACGCCGCAAATTCTTCATTCCCCTCTTCCTCAGTGGTGCTGACATAATCCTTAGGATTAGGACGAAGTGCATATTTTGACTATGCAAATTCTTCATTCCCCTCTTCATCTGTGGTGCTGACATAATCCTTAGGATTAAGACGAAGTGGAAATTTTGACTCTGGAATTTTTTCGTCCCCCTCTTCATCAGTGGTGCTTGCATAATCCTTAGGATTAGGACGGAGTGGATATTTTGACGCTGTAAATTTTTCATTTCCCTTTTCATCAGTGGTGCTGGCATAATCCTTAGGATTGGGACGAAGTGGATGTTTTGACTCTGAAACATTATCATTCCCCTCTTCATCAGTGGTGCTCGCATAATCCTTACGATTAGGACGAATTTGATATTTTGAATCTGGAAATTTTACATCCCCCTTTTCATCAGTGCTGCTGGCATACTCCTCAGGATTACGACAAAGTGGATATTTTGACTCTACAAATTCTTCATTCCCCTCTTCATTTGTTGTTCTCATATAATCCTTAGGATTAAGTTGAAGTGGATATTCTTCATCTCCCTCTTCATCAATGGTGTCCTCATAATCCCTGGGATTAGGACGAAGTGAAACTTTTGACTCTGCAATTTCTTCATCATGCCCTTCATCACTGTTGCTTTCATAATCCTTAGGATTAAGAGTAAGTGGTATAACTGGCGCTCGATTTTTTGACTCTCTATTCATGGTGAATGAACTCTCGTTATATTCATCACTCTGAATAGAGTTGTTGCGTGACGAAGATGTTGATGTTCTAGAAAGAAAAACTTCGTTATCAGAAGAAACCATGGCTTCCAACAAGAATAAGTTGAATGATACAAATTCCTCTCCCATTTACAATATATAGCTTAAAGACTGAAAATTTCCCTCCAAATTTCCCTCCAAAAAATTCGCGAAAAAATTTCCCTCCAAAATTTCCCTCCAAAAAAATTCGCGAAAAACTTTAACTATTTTAACTATAATGAATACATGTAAATATTTACAAAAATAACATGATGTAAATATTAACTATTTAAACTCTAATTAACTACATGTACATATTTTAGATTTTAAAATTTAATCCCATGATTTTAAACATTGATTACATATAAATATTAACTATGATAACTAAATACAAATATTAACTATTTTATCTATAATATTAAATATAATTAACTACATGTAAGTATTTCATATTTTAATTTTTAATCTGAGATTATATTTGAATTACTCAACATTCAGTACATGTAAATATTAAATAAAATATTAATTATGATAACTACATGCAAATAATAAGTATTTTAACTATAGTATGAACTATAATAAATTAAATGTAAATATTATTCAACATTCAGTACATGTAAATATTAAATAAAATATTAATTATGATAACGACATGCAAATAATAAGTATTTTAACTATAGTATGAACTATAATAAATTAAATGTAAATATTTTAAATTTGAAATTTTAATCCCACATTCATTAAACAGTAAACCAATCAGACAATATACGATATTTAAAAGGAATGATTGTTTCTATTCATCACATCACATCAAGTTTTCTGGTATTTGTTGGAGCAAATTTCTAGAGGTGTTGCGTTGGCATTGGTAACTTCGTGGAGGCATTGCATTGGCATTGGAAGATTTGTGTCGCTATTGGTAATTTTGTGGAGGTGTTGCATTGGCATTGGTAACTTCGTGAAGGCATTGCATTGGCATTGGAGGCATTGTGTTGCTATTTGTAATTGTGTGGAGGCGTTGTGTTGGCATTGGTGACAGCAGCTTCTTGCATTTCAAAGGTTAGTTTTCCTTCTATTCTGTCAATTTAGAGATGATTTTGGGAAAAATCTGTTTTTCTATAGTTTTTTTGTGTTCAAAAACTATTTTTTTAAGGTTTTTAGGTTCAAAAACCTTGATTTTTTTATATTTTTTTAGTGAAGAAAATGCAAAAAAAAATGAATTTTTTAGGGTTTTAAGAACAAAAATTTAGATTTTTTTTCTTTTTTAAGACTTATAGGTTCATTTACACATAAAAATCCATAAAACGACCATGCACATAAAAAAAAAGTAATATTATAACATTTTTTATTTGTATTTTTTTTATCATAAATATATCAGTGATTTCATTATTTAAATTTTTTTTTATTTGAGAATTTTTTTATTTTATTTTATTTTTTTAATTTTAAATCTTTGTTTTATTTTTTTAATTTTAAATCTTTAATTTTTTTTTCTTTATTGTTTTGTTATATATATATATATATATATTGTATTGCGATATATATATATATATATATATATATATATATTAAAACAAATGTTTCTTTTTTATAATTTATTATATTGTTTTTTTTTTTAATTATATGTTCTTTAAAAATCAAACATTATTTTGATTTACTAAATTTTTTTTTTTTTTTTTTTTTATTAGTAATATTTTTTTTTAAATTGTAGAATTAAAAAAATAAATAAAAAAAATTTAAAAAAAAACATTAAATTTTTTATTTTTATGGTGCCGGCCGGCCGGCCGGCGCCACGGGCGCGGCCCAGTCTCCTCCCAGCCCCCGCCTTGGCCGAGGGCCGATTCCCAGAATCGGCCCTCGGCCATGGGGGGGCGCCGGGAGGCTGTCTGGGCCGCCCTCGTGGCGCCGCCCGGCCGACCCGGCAAACAATTATAATGTTTTTTATTTTTTATTTTTATTTATTTTTTTAATTCTGTAATTTTGTTTTTTTAATTGTTTTTTTTTTATTTTTTTTTAAATTTTTAAAATTTTTAATTTGTGTTAACAATTTTGTTTTTAATTTTGTTTTTTTTTTTAATAATTTTGATTTTTAATTTTTTTGTTTTTTTTAATAATTTGTTTTAAGAAAACATTTTATAATTTTGATTTTTTTTAATTTTATTTTGTTCTTAAATTTTTTTTTTTTAAATAATTTGTTTTAATAAAACAATCATAGAAACATTGTTATATATAAATATAAAAAAAAAACTGTTATATAATATAATAAAAACATTATTAAATAATAATTGTTAAAAATTTCAAAATATAACAAATATATATATATATATATCAAAAAAAAATACAATATAATAAATTAAAAAAAAAACATTTGTTTTAATATAACAATATAAATTAATTAAAAATATATATATAACAATACAATTAAAAAAATAAAAAATTATATAACATTATAATATTTGTTATAAATAGTTAATAACTTTTTTTTTTTTTTTTTTAAATAATAAACGCAAACTGAAGTTTAAAAATATTAGTTTATTTTTTAAGTTTAATTTTACTACTTTAATTTCAAACTATTTAGTTTTAGAAATACATTTTGTTTATTAAATTTATTTTATTCGCAATATTTTTCCATTAACTAATATATATATATATATATATATATTATCAGGAAAATGGCATCAAAAAAGATTTCTGTGAATGTTTCTGCACCTAGGGCAGCAGCTCCCAAATCTACAGCTGCAGCTCGACGCACTATGGATACAACTCCCAAATCTAAAGTTGCAGCTGAACGCACTATGGACACTATTGGACGCAATAAGGATATTGTTGCATACACTAATAAAATTCAAGCAAGTGGGGCACCAGGTTCATTAAAGGTTGTTTCTGATTGGAAGGATGCCAAGGAAATAGATAAAACCGATTTCTCATGGTATCTTGAAGACAGTGAAACGGAGGTTGATATACACATCTATCTGATTTGTGGTATGATTGACTTAAATGAGCAATATGAGGTGATGGGCAGAGTACGAGACATATGTATGGTCCCGAATACAAACACTATTTATGTTCTTGTAAGGGAGGCTCAGAAACGTGAGAAGGTTAGATTTCGTCTATCAATCGTCAAGTACGACACAGATGAAATAAATTCAAAATTTTCTGAAGAAATAGCAAACAAAATTGCAAATAACATTGTAAGTATGCTTATTTTTATTTCCTCTATGCATTATTGTAAGGATGATTCATTTTTTTATAAATTATTGATCATTGACATGTTTTATTTTGTTTCATAGGATTTTGTTCCGAGTCTTTCAAACATGTTTCATGGTATTTATATGTTGGTGCCAAATGTTATGGATGTGATCAAAACTTTCCACAAAGACAAAGCAGAGGAAAGGAGATTGAAGCAAAGAGCAATAGCTCGTGACACTGCAACAGTACAAACAGGGGATCAACCAAGTGTCACTAAGGTGGGTCAATCTAGTAAACTTAAACATGTTTCTTTTGAAGGTGTCGAACATGAAACAAAAAATTATGATAGAATTAGTGAGGAGAAGATGAGAACTATTGTGCAAAAGAAGAAAACAGATCAGACACCAAAAAAAAAATTGCCAAAGATCTCTCTCTTGTACCTCATGAAGGAGAGTTTGTTTATAAAGAAACTGATATGTTATCCAATAAGACTAGGAAATCAAATATTGGTGAACCTGTAAAGGTCGTGAGCAGCAGTGAAGAACAAATTGAAAGCTCTTACGAAAACAGAGAAATCATAACACCAGGTGCTGAGTTAGAGGATGGAATTATTAAAACAAAACAAAATGCTATTCGACAAGAGTTGAGGAAGAATAAATTAATTCTTGGTGGCCAAACATTTGAACTTAATGTTAACCAATTTTATGGCTGAGATGAAGGGCAATCTCAATATCAAATTAGAAAGGCTCATCACCTACATGTACATAATCTGAAAACATTGTTCAGGTTCAATCCATATGCGCATGTGGTGGATTATGTGGTTCTTGTCGATCCATGTCAGGTTCCCAACAAACAAGCATTTGACAAGGCAAAATGTTTTGATTATAAATATTATGTAATTGGAGGAAACCATTCAATAGAGGCTAAAAGACAATTGATTGCAGAATATCCCAATAACTATCTTTTTCAAACAGTGAAATGCATCATTTACGTTGGCTTAACAAAAATGGAATCAAAGTTATTGGCATGGGATCATAATGTAGATAATGAGTACAGAATGAAAATGACTTTCATCCAAAGGGTCAGATTTATTCATAATGAATTCATAGAAAAATGTCGTGGGGATAAGACAGAAGTTAGTGTAGCATTTCGAAAGGAATGTTTAATGGAAACAGGTTATCAAATTGATGAAAAAAAAGCAAAAGATGGAAAATTGAATAGAAATCTCTTCAGAGGCACAGATAACATTTTTCAGTTGGCATTTAGAACTGGGGAGGTATGGGATTTGATTGATGAGATTTTTGATCGATGGGAGAATATTTCCATAAAAAATCAGAAAGTTAGAAAGAGTAAACCCATAATATGTACCAACAGTAAGGGGGGTCCTGAAATGAAGCAGCTTCCAGAGGATATGACTATTACACCTTGGAGAACAATGCAAGGTGTCAAGGATGATAAATTAGTCAAATCAGTATTAGCCCGTGTGAAGTCGGGTGAATTATCAATGGAAGAAATGTGTGCAGAATTTCAAAAGTAAGTTTCTTGAATTATTTCTTTCATTATAATTTTATTTTAAATAAAACATAATGATGTTGGTAGAATTTGTTATACATGTCAATATATTAACGTTTTTAACTTGATTTATTCAGTCAGAAAATTTATATGAAAATACAAGAACACATTGTTAAAATGTTGAATGAAGACAGTCGGGATGATGTTGTACGCAACTACCCAGAAGCAAGTTCTACATCAACACTAAAAGAGTTTTATATTGCATTCAATAAGGTATGTTGATTTATAAATTTATTTTATTCATATTTTAACTATTTTTATTTTATTACTTATACATATATATATATATATATATATTTTATGTCATTAAAGATGTCGAAGAAGGATGGAAATGGAGTACCAGATACTTTCAAAAGCTTTATTGAAAAAATTAAGATGGAGAACATGAGAAGGAAGCGTCTTATGAATGTTGAACTAGATCCTAATCTTAATCATTACATTTGGAATGGGCTCGACAGTGTCCAATATCAAATAATACAAGGTGACCGTGAATACATTGCATCACTAATACCTAAAAGGGAATATGGCCTAGTTATTGCAGATATTCCTCATGGTTTCAATTTCCCAGACATTGAATATGATAGAGAACCATATACTTATCAAGCTTTTAGTAAAGTGGTTACGGGTTTTCAAGAAGTGACAACATCACCACTTTGGAGATTTGTGACATTTCATTTAGACACACAGTTTCCAATGTTATTAACAAGCTTCAAGGGTAAAGAAAACTCAAGGATGCAACTTACATGGTAAGATTTTGAAATTGTATGTTTGATTCCTCCTAAAAAATTTTATTCATGTAAAATTTAATTGAACTTTTACTATGTTATGTAACAGGAAAAAGTCAAATATTGTTTCTTCCGAAGATCAACCTATTATAAATGATTGTGAGTTCATCCATGTTGAATGTTGGACAAAAGAGGATAGCTATAAGCATATTATTATGAATCGAGTAGATGGGAAGAGTCATAGTCAAGTATTGGTTTATGATGCAGTGGTAAGAAAACTAACATATGCGGATAAAGATGCAAAAGGAGATATAGTTAACATTTATCAAAAACCACAAGCATTGATTAACTATCTTATAGATCTATGTTCAAATGAAGGAGAATGGGTTTTGGATTTATTCTCAGGTTCAGGTAAGTTTTAATATACAAATTTAAATTTAAATATTGTCTTTTTTACTTTTTATGTCTCCATAGTAATTTTCTTACTTATTTTTTTTGTGCTTGATTATTAGGTACAACACTAGCATGTTGCCTACAAAAAGGAAGAAATTGCATTGCCATTGAGAAAGATCCAGTTCAATGCAAATTTATTTAACAAAGAATTAATGCTCTTAAATTCCTTCCAGATGCGAAGCAAGAAGTTGGTTTGAGGAAAGGAGATTTTAATGAATCACGTGTGGCAAAAAAAGCAAAGGAACCTCAACCACCATTATATGGAATGATTGGAAAGGGACACTTTGAAAGATTTGCTGACATGGAAGATCCATTAGAAGACAACGATGATCAAAATGAAGAAGCAAATGCTGCGGAAGAAGCCATCAATGCTGTTCTAGATGATGTTGAAGATGTATTAGTTGATATTGTTGATGATGTTTAAGTTATGCTTGCAAACAAAGCTTATTTTTCAGAACTACTAATCAGCTTTACTTGTAATGTTTATACTTTGATATTTTATGAGAACAACCCCTTTTTTTTGCAAAAAACATGTGATTGCTATTATTTTTTGACATAAAATTCAATAAAAATGTTGTTTTCTTAAGTTTTTTTGTTAAAATTTTCCCAAAAAATTAGTTTATTTAGCATGTTTTTTTCAACAAAAACTCTGTAAAAGTGTATTTTTTTCATTGTATTTATATTGAAAAATTGTATTTTTTTGTCATATGGTTCAAAATATTGGTTTTTTGGCGATAATTTTTTGATGTGCATTGAAAAATTATTTAACAATACATAAACATGTGGAAAATATAAACTTTAGAATATTGACCTTTTTTCCATCTTTTATGTATGTGAAAAAGTAAAGATATCATTACAAGTTTTTATTTTAAAAAAAAATATTTTTTTATTTTTAAAACACAAGTACATAAATGCACTTAAAAATAAACATCTCACAGAAGAAGAAGACATTAAAAAATTTATAGTGTCAAAATCAATGCTATAAAAAAAACGTTGGTGATGATACACCACCACTATTCAAAATCGACATAAAAAACACCACTTTAAAAAAAAAAACAAAATGAAAAAAAATTAAAGTGCTAAAAACATGCTCAAATTTTTTTTTCTTGATTCTGCATCGCTACCTTTTCAAAATCAGGTGTTATTCTTGATATTTCAAAAAGTAGGTAACATTGAGGTTACCTATTTCATCGGTAACATTGTTGACAACAGAAAACCATAACTTAGGGGCTGAAAGTTCTGATCCAAACAAGGGAAAAAACACCCAAATAAATGAAAAACAGAGTGGTGACCCTAGTAGCACTATCACTTCAGCGAATGCTTCTGAAAAAACCATTTTGACTGTTGTAAATAGTAGAAATCAGCAAGCTGATTTTGTTGATAAAGGAGTGACTAACAAGGCTGAATCAAACATTTGAAAAAACCAAATTCCCTTTAGCCTAGAGAATGAAATTTCAAAAATCAAGATCTCTGTCCCACTCACTGAGCTAGTCACTCAAAATGTATATAGATGTCAAGTTTTGAAAGGTTTGAACATAAAATATATTCATGACACTGTTAACTTGAATGATGATACACCAAAGCTTATGTTCGGTCCTAAGATTGAAGGAAAATTTCAAGAAGGAACTACTCCTCCATTCTACATCAGTTTTAACATCCATGATAATATTTTGCACAATGCCATGCTTGATTCAAGAGCATAACATAACCTCATGCCTAAAGTAATAATGAAAAGATTAGGTCTATAGGTAACTAGACCGTACAAAGATTTATATTCCTTTGATTCAAGCAGAGTGGGATACCTAAGCCTTATAAAAGATCTTTGTGTTAACTTAGCTCAAATCCCAGCCAAAAACCTAGTGATGGACATTGTAGTGGCTGATATACCCCCCAAATATGGCATGCTTCTTTCAAGATCATGGGGTGCTAAGTTGCAAGGTACTATGCAGATGGATATGACTTATGCCACCATCCTTGTCTTCAGTCAACCTAGAAGACTCTATAGAGAAACACACATGAAATACATGGTAAGTAACCAAGAAAGACTAGAAAACTCCCCTCTCTATTCTATACATACTAACCTTGACCCATTCATTCTTTATAATGATGATATTCCTAATGAGCAAGAGTTATTCAATGAAACATCAGCCAATATAGTGGTCACTCCACATCCAAACATAGTGGTAGCCATAGAGGGAAAGGAGAGACAGGAAAAATCATTAGATCAGTTTGCAAACTCAAAAATTCACAGCAAACAAATTGAAGGTCTTGAGGTCCAAAACAGTCATAAATATAGTGCAGATCATGAAAATCAAAGAACAAATCCTCAAAACACTGAAAATATTGAGGAAAAAAATAAAATTCAACATAGTACAGATCTACAGGAGCAACACAGTGACAGATTAGGCAAACAAAACAAGGAGGACAATAATGAAATGAATGACAAATCTGAAAACAATCATCTTTGGAGTATGAGTTTTGATGGGTCTTGCTCTAAAAATAGTGCAGGAGCAGGCATATGGATGCATAACACTGAAAACAATCATGCTGAGAGTCATTCCTATAGATTAAACTTCCATTGCACAAATAACATAGTAGAGTATGAAGCTCTCCTTTTAGGCCTGCATTTATTGAAAAAATTAGGGGCCAAAAGAATAACAGTTCATGGGGATTCAGAGTTGATAATTAGGTAAGTAAATGGGGAATACACTGCTGAACATCCTAGACTTAGAGCCTATAGAGATGATGCCATGGACTTGTTAAAAACATTTGCTGAATTCCAACTTACCTTTGTCCCAAGGAACCAAGACATTCTTGCCAATGGATTAACTTTTGCTGCTAGTACTTGTCTAAGGCCTTATGAGAGCAAACAATACAACATCCAAGTCAAATATAGACCAGTTTTCCCGGATATTGAAATTTACTAGCAAGTGTTTGAAGAAGATAAAAAAAAATTGAAGACTTCCTACAGTTCAGAAATGAATTTGAAGTGCAAAGCTCAAATTTAGAGTGTGAAAAAGACTGTCCTACTGAGGAAAAATCATTTTCTGAAGAAGAAAAATCTCCCGAGATTGCTGAAATAAATCTGTTAACTAATAAACCCAAATAGAAAACAAAAAACTGCATAGATTTAGAAAAAAATACTTAGAAGTGCTGCAATCTAAAAATCAAAGCTTGCCAAAATGACTAGTCTCATTAGAAGAATTGTTTGACTTGAATGATGTTGCCAAAAAGCCAAAACTGGAACCTATTGAAGCTAAAGTGGAAGAATGCAACATAGGTAGTGAGGAAAAACCCAAAATGATCAAACTATCCAAGACATTGCCAGCTCACATTAAACTGAAATACATTGAGTTGTTTAGAGAATTTTCTGATGTATTTACATGGAGTTATGAAGATTTGAAATCATATGATACAGAAATAATCCAGCATAAGATACCCCTCAAAGAAAACTAGAAGCCTTTTAAACAAAAATTGCGCAGAATCAACTATGTTCAATTACCTCTCGCGGAGAAAGAAATTAGAAAAATGTATGATGCTGGAATTATAGTCCCTGTTAGATACTCAGACTGGGTATCTAATCTTGTATCTGTTAGGAATAAAACAAGATAAATAAGGCTTTGTATTGACTTTAGAAACTTAAACAAAGCCTTATTAAAGGGCAACTATCCCTTGCCTAAAATGAATCATATCTTACGAAGGGTAGTTGGTTCTAGAAGAATTTCTTTGCTAGATGGCTTCTCAAGTTACAATCAAGTATTGGTACATCCTGATGATCAACTTAAAACAACCTTTACTACTCCTTAGGGAACTTTCATGTATTTGAAAATGCCGTTTGGTTTAATAAATGCTGGTGCCACATTTCAGAGAGCCATGGAGATTGCATTCTCAAAAGAAATAGGTTACTTCATAGTGATTTACCTGGATGATATCACTGTCTATTCTAAAACAGATGAAGAACACCTAATACACTTGAGAAAAGTATTTGAGAAATGCAGAAAATATGGGTTGTCCTTAAATCCAAAAAAAACATTGTTCGGTTTCCAAGAAAGTAAACTTCTTGGACATATCATATCTGAAGAAGGAATAAGGATAGACCCAAAGAGGATCGATGGTATATTGCAAATAAACCATCCTAGAAACATCAAGGAACTTCAATCTTTCATTGGGAAGATTAATTTCTTGAGAAGGTTCATACCCAATCTAGCTGAACTCCTTAGAATCATGACAAATATGCTCAAGAGAGGAGTTAAATGGACCTTAGAAGCAAAGAAATCATTTGAGCTGGTAAAAAAAGCACTTACCAAAACACCAGTTCTTATCAGTCCTGATTTTACTAAGGATTTCTTCATATTTTCATTTGAATTAGAACACACAGTAGCTGTTGTCCTATTATAGAAAAACTTGAAGGGACAAGAGCAGCCAATTGTGTTTTTTAGTAAGGCATTAAGAGATGCACCTCTGAAGTACAATATCATGGAAAAACAAGCCTTTGCCCTAGTCAAAGCCTTAAAAGACTTCAGAGTTTACATTTTACACTCACACATCATAGCATTTGTGCCTCATTTAGTGGTAAAAGACATATTGACCCAAGATCCAGATGGAAAAAGAGGAGAGTGGATTGTTGTAATTTTAGAATATGACTTAGAAATCAAGCCCACTAAGCTTATAAAGGGTCAAGGACTAGCAAAACTTATGGTTTAATCCAACTTTCAAGCTCTTGATATAAACATGTTTAATGCATTAGATAAATAGGAGGAGTTGGAAACTGAACTTATTGAAGATCATTTTTTGAATTCATCTGGGTATGCTGATAATTTGTATGTTTTGTTCAACCTAAATGTCCCTCTTGGTTTGTCTAAAACAAAGGCAAGATTCTTAAATTTGAAAGTTGTAAATCACTGCATTTTGAATAAATGTTTATATTGGAAAAATGCTAGTGGATTATTGCTTAAATGTTTGCCTGAGAATGATGCAAATAAGATCAAGCACGAGTTTCATGAAGGAGAATGTGGAGGTCACCTCTACTGGAAGTCAACTGCTAACAAAATCCTTAGAGCTGGTTACTACTGGCCCACCCTCTTTCAAGATATCCACAAAATTATTATTTCCTGTCACAAATGCCAAATATTTGAAGGCAAAAGAAAGCTACTTCCCTTACCTCTAAAACCAATCATTGTTGAAGCTCCTTTTTAGCAGTGGGGTCTAGACTTCATTGGGGAAATCCATCCTGCCTCTTTTGCCCAACATAAATGGATCCTCACAACAACAGACTATTTTACCAAATTGATAGAAGCCATCCCCTCTAGGAATGCCACAGACTCAGTTATCATTTCATTCCTTGAAAATAATATACTGTCTAGATTTGGCTATCCTAGAAAGATCATAACTGACAATGTTGCTGCATTTGGGTCCAAAAAGATGGTGGAATTCTGTCATAAATATCAGATTATATTGGGTCATTCTACAGCTTATTACCCTCAAGGTAATGGGTTGGCAGAATCCTCAAATAAAAGTTTGGTGAACATAATCAAGAAATTGCTGGAAGATAACAAGAAATCATGGCACAGTAAGCTAGTACATGCATTATGGGCAGAAAGACTAACAATTAAAAAATCAATTGGAATGTCTCCCTACCAGCTAGTTTATGGAATAGATGCAATATTTCCAACCAGTTTAGGAGTGCCAGTCATGAAGCTGATCCAAGAAGTACAGTTTGAAGATGATGATATGACAAGAAGAATACACCAGACTATACATCTACAACAAACTAGAGAGGAGGTATACATCGGAGCACAGAAACTACAAGAAAACATCAAGAAGTTGTTTGACAAAAGAACCAAGGCAAGTGACTTTAAAATTGCTGACAAAGTATTGAATTGGGATTCAAGGAGAGAAGATAAGGGAAAACATGGAAAATTTGATAATTTATGGCAAGACCCTTATCTTATTCAATCTGTTATTGGAAACAATGCATTCTTTCTGTAAGAACTGGATGGAGCTAAATATTTTGGAGGCCCTGTCAATGGCAGAATGCTCAAACATTATTTCTGTTAACTGCTATTTTAAGTTTCAAAGCTTTTTGTTCATTGTATATAACACTGCTTTTTAAATTTGAAAAAAGAAAAAATACAAAAACAATAGCAAAAGAGAAAAGGAGGGCAGAAATAAAAGAAGAAAGGTACAGCCCCATACTAAAAAAGAAAAGAAAAATCTGAAAGTGTGCAAGCCTAAATGCCACTACTTGAAAAAGCACTGCTATTTAGTCATACAGCCTAATCATGACTAGGTAGATTTCAATTTACTGCTGATAGGTTAGTGAAGAAGATTTTCCAAACAATGAAATCTTGGCTTATCAGTAGAATAGATTAGGATAGAAAGAAATGGCTCTAATCAGACAAAAAATTAATCCAAAGAGAATAAAAATAACTGGTTCTAACATGATAAAAACTTGAACTAGGTAAAGAAGAAGAACAACTCTAAACGGAAAAAAAACAGAGCTGAAAGAAAGAAAGAAGGATGCTTGTAATTTTCAGATCTTAAGCCTTCACAGTTTTTCTTTTAAATTTTCTACAAATAAGTCTATGTGCAACTTGTACATACAACCATAGACACCATAGCGAATCATACAGTTTAATCCTGATTTGACTATGTTTTAAATTTCTGTTTTAGAATATAGAGAATGAAGATCTATCAGACGGCTTAATCGTGACAGATAGTAGCTTAGGTAGAGAATTAATGAGTTCAACTGTTTAATCTGAACTTATGGAAGAAATAAAGGTAGATTTAGATTAGTTTTCTGCTTTCAATAAAAGAATAAAATGTTGAAGTCAAGAGGTTTGCAAGTCCAAGTGCACCTTATGAAGAAAAAATGTTAAGAAAGTAGGCTATGTAGGTAGTTGTTTGGGGAAAAAATTTATGTTTGCTAATACAAATTACTGATAATCTTTTTAAGCAGCATGATCAAGTGAGAAAAGGTTGTCAAGGATAAGGCATAGGTTTTCATTCCAGAAATAAATTTCTGAGATTCTTGACACCTCCAAGGAGCTGCCATCCCCAAGTGGAGCCACTGTTAGCCATCACTAAAATTTTGTCATAATTGATGATGGCTAAAACAGGTCTTTAGTCTTCAAGAAACAAATTTTAAAGAAAAATTGTGAGTTCTTGAAGCCTTGTTGTGTACCTTGTCCAAAGGATCCACTCCATTGATATCTTCACTTCAAATCCTTCAAAGAAAAACCCTGTTGTTATAAAAAAGATTGTTTTCAGACCCATTTTCCATTGGAAAATCCCTCTAAAAACCCCTTCATTTCACTCATTTTTCCCATTTTTACCCTTTATTTTCCCTCAAAATCCCCTTTGAACCTGATAAAATCCATTTATTCTAGTTTAAAACCCTTTTCCCCCTATCGAAAACTCCAAAAATCCTCAAAAACATTCATTTTTTGTCCAAAATCCCTCATTTTTAATAGAAGGCCTTAAGCCCCTTTCGCTTAAGTCCGAGCCACTTTTTCGGCCATAAGACCGCCCTCGTAACTGAGCGCTAAAGCCCATCAACTCTCGACCATCATTAATCCTCGTTTCCTCGTTCCCGAACTCTTTTTCCGTCGATGGCTGATCTCCTGATTTGATCTGGACCGTCTGTTCCTTCAGATCTGACGCCCATCACTCCTCCGCGCTCCACTCCATCGCATCTCTCCTCCATCGCTTCTCTCTTTTACCATCACATCGCAACTTCCTAGTCCCCTTGTCCCCTGACCCTTTCCCCCCCGCCGATGCGATCCCTCGAGTAGATATCCACCATTGATATTTTCCGATCCAACGGTCCATATTCCATCTCATTATCATTTCTTCCCCCTGATCGCCTTTATCAAAGCCTCCAGTTGATGCATTTGGGACCGTTGATCTGGCTCCCCCAGATCCAATGGTTGGGGCAGTTTCACCTTTTCACCATTCATCCACCTCGTTCATTCATTTTTTCCTTTCTGCGATCAAATCCTCACCATCCATTCCTCCTAGATCAACGTCGCAGGTTCACTGCGGGGGCATCCAACCAAAGTGGCCTGTTCTTCCCAGTGCCCCTGCAGTTGACTCTTTTGACTATGGGAGATCTTAGATCTACGGCTAAGATTTACTGCAGAGGCACACTCCGAGATTTTCCTCCGTACCCCCAGTCCTCCCGCAGTTGGTCTCAGCCGTCGATCTTCTCCCTATCCGATGATCATCGTCTCTCCTTCACTTCCTCCCACTTCCACCTTTTTCCCTTTATATCTTCTCCCCTACCTTGATTATAACCCTTTATCACTATAATCCAACGACGCACATCGTTTTCCCCAACCTCAAGCCTCCTCGCTACGTGACAAATTAGCTTAGTCAGCTTGGCCCCACCTTATTCTTCCGCCATGCATTTTTCCTCCTATCGCACTTATCTATAGCCGTTGATTTGGACTGTCCAGATCAAATGATCCAAACTCCATTTCACACTCGTTTCCACCCAATTTCTCCACCATGCAACTCCTATGCAAAATTGGTGGTTTTGTGGGGGACATGCGTCATCCACTCACATATATCGCGTCCGCCCATCCCATTACCACTTACCGCCCAGACCCTACGCAAAAACCATCTCCGGTTTTCCGAAACCGCCTATTCATATTTTCGCGCCACAAGCAGATTTAAACCCTGTTTTTCTCGGATTTCCTCCATGGAACCCTTCCCTGCATATTTCCCTTCCTCTGCACTACTCTTTCGCCTTCCACCGAGCCCTCTGAAGCAGTTTATCCATTCACAGGTTTTATATAATATGTTTGATGTTTGTTGCAGGTTTCATGGCGGTAGTCATATAAAAGCCATCCCACGATCAAGGAACAGTGACAAAGGCTGAGGGTGACGATCCTCAAAGGTCTGATCAAAGGCAAAAAGGGACATAAAGGGTTAATTTCCAAGTTTTTAGACCAATTGCGTCATGGGCATTGGTTACACAGCAAACCCTTCAACGTGAAGAAAGCACCTGTCAACAAAGCAATAAAGTTAAATGAAGAACAGTGAAGACCAATCGGAGGTAAAGGATAAAGATTAAAACAGTCAGCACAGTGAATAAAGCAAAAGATGATTAAAGAAGGCTTAAAAGCCAAATCAAAGGCCTAATCAGTGTTTAAAGTGACAAATCGGGACATATCAGCAGAAAGAAGGCTTCAAATGCCAAATCACCAAAGCCTTTACTTCTCCAAAGACCAAAAATGCCACCTAGCAGTTTATTTTGCCGCAAAAGAATACAAAGTTAATGCACAGTCAGAGATATTTGCCAAAGACAGCTCATAAAGTAATTGCCAGCCTACCAAAAGCCTCAAAAGTCAACAAAAGTGACTGAAGTTGATGAAACTTAATGTAAAAATCAATTAACAGAGTTAAGACATTAGATACCTTCTCCATTAGGCCTCCCAAAGGTCGAAAAGCATTTAGTCTGTGTTAGCTGAATAATTAGACCTTCTTTTCACTCCACCTCCTCATTTCTTCTATAAATATTTCACAAAGGAGACATTGTTGTTGGTTGGTTGAATACTTATTGAATGTAAATAGTTGTTCAGGTTGTTGAAGCTCTGTTAGTAATTGAAGAAAGATAGGCTGAGAAGAGAAGTTTGAAGCTGTAAAGACCTACTAGACTTGAAGATTGTAATTGGTTTAAACATCAAATATACAAGTTGATTTATGGGATCCTGGTATATATCAATGGTGATGTTTTTATTATTGTAATTGTTGTTTTCTTTATGTTTCCATACTGTCCACTTTTTCTGATAAAGAACAACAAGTTTAGATTAGGATTTACTGCAAAGTACGCTATTTCTCACTGATAATATTTATCTCTATGTTTTCTTCTAATTGTTGCTTTGAGGATAATTCAATAGAGTATAACCAGTGAAGTGTTGGTGAGCCCATGTTTCCTAAGTACAACTTGAGATATTGTCTTTGAAAGTTCTTGAAAAGTTTGTTAATTAAAGTTGAACTAGAGAAGTTTATGGTTAGCCCTGTCCTCTAGTTTATCTCCAACAATTGATTTGAAAAGATCCCTTGAGAGTATGCCAAAAGCAGGATAGGTTCAAAGTCCTTACCTGATCTTAGGCTAATTTTTATGTTTATCTTAAATGTTTTCCTTTGAGAGTATGCTGAAAGCAGGATATATTCAAAGTTCTTACTTGATCTTAGGTTGCCCTTTGTTTTCTTATATGTTTGCTTCTTTCACCACACTTCTTAATGTTCCATACCACAAAATCAACTTAAAGAGATACTTTGTTATAGATGACTTGCCCCATGGACCACTCTTGAAACTTCTTGTGCAATTAAATCCTTTTGTGACTCCATAGCCCAATGGATTGATACTGTCTTTTACATATCCTATCAAATGAACCATTCTGTCAACTCACTCACACCTTTACCCTTCAAAATACTTCCTTTACTTTGATGATATCCTACCCAACCAAAACCAAACAAATCCCTTGTGCTTCATAACTAGCCTAATATCATATCACAAGCCTTAAATATATATCCTTTGAAAATACTTAAATAGAGAGATCTCTCTCTGAATCCAGGAGGGCTAGATCCTAGCATTCCAAAGTGGTTTTGATATAGGCCCTGTAGCTTTTGTTCTTGCCAATCTTGCAAACTACGGGAGCCCTAACAACTTCCAAGAAATTACCATAGATAAACCTCTTTTATGCATAATAACTAGGAAACACTAACAAGGTTAACTTAACCTTTTATACACCTAAATCAAGAAGTTGACATAATTCATCTAGCCATGTAATATTTTCAAGAGGTTATATATATAAAACAACATAATATTTTCTGACAAACTAACATGATTTATTCACGACTTCTTTTCCAAGAAAAAACTCATTAAGTTATCTCCCAACTCATGAAAATATTCAAGAGTTACCCTCTTTAATCTATATTCATTTTAAAGAAATAACTCGCAAATTTATTTTTTTGTGTTTTACTACTGCTGACATCTTTCAATATACATAATAACAATCTTTGCAAAAAATAACATGGTTTCTTCTCCACAAAACTAGCATAGTAAGTTTGTCTTTTACCATGGCATATCTCTAAGAAAAATATTTTTCTAAAAGATTAACATAATAGCAATCTTTTCAAGAACTTACATGTAAGTTTGTCTTTTACCAGAAAATCACATGGTTATTTATCTTTTACATACAAATTCATATGCATGCCTACCTATCATGGCGCAAGGACTTTTGGTATGAAAATACAAAATCTTACATATTAAGTAAACCACCTTTTACTCTATATTTATTTTTGAATTTTAAAATTCAAAGGCCTTAATATTTGCAATTCAATGCCTATTTTATATTGCATTGGTCATATAATAATAACTATCAATAATTGTTGAGATTCAACAAGAGGACGAGCTTAATGAAAATTAAGCACCTTCACTATGTGGGTCTTGTGGGCTATTTTTAGGTGTATGTCTATTTTTAGACATGGTGAGCATATTCTATAAGTTGCCGGATGCTATTTGTAAATGGTTGATCAAATTGGAAAAATAGACGAAATTATATTTTTAGAAGATTGGGCGTAGTCTATTTATAGATTTCTAATCTAAAAATAGATGCATGTCGATTATTATTAGCCCTTAATAATAATCCGACAATAAATATCAACTTATTCTAACTTGGAGCACTTTATTTCAATGAACATATTTGGAAAATCAGTGGGCTGAAGGAATTACGCAATTCCTAGGGTGGTTGGTGACTCATGCATGGAGAACTCAGTTAGAACTGAAGTGGCAGAGTTGTGACAGAGTTGGAAGAGTAGTTATGGGACTTGTTATTTAGTTTAACTCAGTTAAGTGAGTTAAACTCAGTTGTGCCAGTTGTATCTAGTTCTAACTGAAGATACACTAGTGAGAGTTTAGTAAATTAATTATTTAATTATTTCACTACTAGAGACTCACTTGCAATTGAACAAATACAACATTTAACTACTTGCATGTCAGTTCCAGTGGAGACCCAGTGGAGAGATAGGTGAAAGGGTGAGATGGGCTATCTGTTGTGACTATAGTGATGCATTCAATGCATCTGAAACTTATTGGAGATGCCAATGAGGATTTTGCAGTCAAGGCAAGGCCAATTCAAATTCATTCAGGGGTCTTCTTCATCAGGGATTGCGCAGTGGAGGTAGGCTGTCAGGAGGCAAGAAATTGGTGCATAGATATGCAAATTTCTGCATGACAGTGTGTAATGATTGTTGATTGTAATAAGAGCTTGATGTACTAAGATTTGTATGATATTGTTACATGTTCCATTGATATAAATAATATATGATAGTTGGGTTTTTTAGCTTTAAGTTTTCCCGTTAAACAATTGTGTTTATGTGCGATCGATTTTGATTCATATGTGTTTTGCAATTGGCAATTTAATTTCCGCAAAGAATTAAGTGGAAGGATTCTGTATTTAACATAAGAGAATTTGTTATATCAAGGGAGTCTGGTAATATACATGCATCTTGTTTAATTTCTACATGGTATCAGAGCAGTGTTAATCACTGAAGATCACAATCTTGAAGCGGTGCTGAGTTTTGTGCTGGTGGACAATTCAAATTTACTGCAAAAATTTCTTGGTGCAACAGTTGAGTATTCATTCAAATGGCTTTCAATGGGTTGTGGTTGGAGTATGCCCTTGACGGTAGCTCGAACTACATAGCCTGGAAGGATAGGATAGAGGCGGTTCTTGAAGATAATGGTCTGAAGGAGTTCACCGATAGCAATTTTCCTAAGCCTACTTCTAGTGATGTTGCATTACTTGACGCCTGGCAAAAGAAGGTAGCGAAGACAAGAAGAATTCTGTTGGAAGGTGTGAAGGACCATATTGTGTCAAGCCTTCACAGGAAAGCCACTCCATTTTCAATGTGGAAGGCTTTGACAGATCTTTTCCAAAGCATTATCAAACATAGGAAGTTGGCACTGAAAGATAAGCTCAAAAAATTAAAATGGAGAAGGGTGACAGTATTCCAAAATATCTCACAAAGTTTGTCCAATGTAGGGATAAGCTAGTGAGTGTGGGAATCACAGTTCTGGATGATGACTTGGTGAGCTTGACTCTCCTTGGGTTACTGAAGAGTTGGCACAATTATCAGGACTCTGTCAATGGTCAGGAGAAACTGCCGGATTGGGAGTGACTTTGGTTGGATCTAGTGCAGGAGGAGATAAGGCGAAGTACCAGGGATGGCTCTTCATCAAAGAATGGTGATGAAGAGAATTTCACTTTGGCTACCAAAGCAAGGAAAGGGAAGGGGAAGAAATCCCATCCAAAATTCGACGCTAAAGGTAAGAAGCTGGATTTGTCCAAAGTGAAGTGTTTTCACTATCACGAACATGGACATCTCACCACTAACTTCCCATAGAAAAATAAGAACAAGAAGGATGCTGGAGCTGCAGAAGGTGAGACCTTAGCCTCACAATTTCAACTTGATTTCTCTTTGATCGCATGTTGGTTTCAAGCGCAATGGGATCGGTGTGGTATCTTGATAGTGGTGCTTTCTTCCACATGACGGGAGATAAGGAGTTGTTTAGTGACTTGGAGGAGAAAGATCTCCAAACGCATATAGAGATGGGTGACGATGGTAGATACAGTGCGACCGACATGGGAACCATTACCTTTTAGAGGGATTCAAGTAAACCATTTTTGTTGAAAGATGTTATGTATGTTCTAGGTCTGAAGAAGAACTTGGTCTCGGTCGCGATATTGGAGGACAGAGGTTATGACGTTTTTTTCAGTGAGGGAAAAGCTTTCCTACGACATAAAACAACGGGTCAAACTAACAGGATAGGGATTCAAGTTAAGAATCTCTAAAAGCTAGAGGTAGATGGCTGCATTGCAATGATGGGAAAAGTAGAAGAAGTGGTGAACCGGGATGAGGGCAAATTATGGCACAGGAGATTGGGCCATCTTCACCATGGAGCCTTGAAGATTTTGCAGTAAATTTCTATTGGAGTTCCCAAGGGTACTCTTGCACAAAAATATCAGTGAAAGGGATGTACTATGGGTAATTTTTTGAAGACTACCTTTCATGAGAAGGAGAACCGTGCTTCGGTGATCCTTGAGAGAATTCACACAGACGTGTGTGGACCTTTCTTGGTTTCTTCAACAAAAAAACATAGGTATTATGTTATATTTGTTGATGAATATTCTCGTAGATGTTGGATCTTCTTCATGCAGAAGAAGAGTGAAACATTCTCAAAGTTCTGTGAGTTTAAAGCATTGGTGGAGAGGGAGTTGGGGAAGCAAGTGAAGGCTCTATGGAGCGATAATGGTGGTGAATATATCTCGAACGAATTCAAATACTTCTGAAGAAAAGAAGGAATTCGAAGAGAACTCATAGCGCCTCATAACCCACAGCAGAATGGGGTAGCAGAGAGGAAGAACAAGACGATCGTGGGTGCTGCACAAGCTATGCTGCATGACCAGGGCCTACCGATGCACTTGTGGGCAGAAGCATGCAACACTATAGTTTATGTGCAAAACCGTTGTCCTCATATAGTACTTGGCATCAGTACACCTGAAGAAGCTTATACTGGTAAGAAGCATGATATTTCTCATTTGGATATTTTTCGCTCATCTGTTTACATTCATGTGACAAAGGATGCCAGGAAGAAGCTGGAGCTGACTGCGGAAGTTGGGTTATCTGTGGGGTACATAGAAACACCACATAATTATCGTGTGTATTTTCCAAATAGTCGGATGGTTGTGGTGTGACGGGATATAAAATTAAATGAGGAGAAAGCGTTGAAGTTATCGCTTGAAAGGGAGCTACACTTGCATACAAAGGAGGAACTTCTTATTCCCAAATATGAGCCTCAAGATGTGGACCAACCACAGGAGGAGGATCATGGAGTGGAGGAGTCCACTCATGCAGAGCCAAACATCAGAACAGGTAGAAGGCGTACCATAGAAGCTGAGAGGTTGAAGCTTGATGCGACATAGAATGTAGGAGTCCCTACATCACTGTGCAAACGGAGACAGTCACCTGACCGATTCACTGGATACATGGCTCTCATGAGCAAGTGTATCGTGACAGAGCCATCTTCCTTTGAGGAAGTAGCGCAGGAGCCCACATGGATAGATACCATGGTGGAGGAGTATGACTCCATTGTGAGAAACAATGCTTTAGAGATTGTTCCAAGGCTGGTTGGTAAATCAATGGTAGGTTCAAGATGGATCTACAAGGTAAAGCAAGATGTTGATGGGAGCGTCGAGAAGTATAAGGAAAGATTTTTTTCTCGGGGCTTCTCACAAATCGAGGGGATTGATTATGAAGAAACCTTTACACCTATCGAACGATATTCATCCATAAGGACCATCCTTTCTCTCCTAGCGTTGATGGGTTGGCACATTCATCAGATGGATGTGAAGACTGCATTCCTTAATGGGATCATTGAGGAAGAACTATACATTGAGCAGCTTGAAGGATTTGAGATCTTCAGCAGCAATTTGCATGTGTGCAGACTCAAAAGAGAGTTGTATGGGCTGAAGCAAGCACCCCGTGCTTGGTACACACAGATCGACAGCTATTTCACTGAACTTGGCTTCACCAAGAGTGAGGAGGATGTAAACCTATACCAAATTGTGGTGGAGGGTAAGCTTTTAATCATTGTTATTTATGTTGATGATTTAATACTAATAAGTGATGAGCAGTTGATACACTCATGCAAGGAAGATCTTGCAAAGGAGTTTGAGATGAAGGATTTGGGCCTCCTTCATTATTTCCTTGGATTGGAAATATGGCAGCGAGAAGGTGAACTGTTTGTGTCTTAAGGAAAGTATGCTCTAGAGATACTTGGGTAAGTTTCACACGCAGGAATGCAAGCCCATGGATACTCCTCTTCCAAGAAATTGGAGGAAAGAGGATGCTACATCGGCAGAGGTAGTGGATGCTACTGTCTATCGACAGTTGGTGGGTTTGCTCATGTATTTGGCTAATACAAGACTAGACATATGCTATGCGGTGAACCAACTTGGTCAAGCAATGGTTAAGCCTACCAAGCTCTTTCGGAAGGTAGGCAAGCATGTCCTGAGATATCTCAGGGGCACATCTGAGTATGGCTTATGGTACAGACAGACAGATGAGGTGAAGTTGCATGGCTTCACGGATGCAGATTGGGCAGGCAGCCCAACAGACAGAAAGAGCACATCAGGAGGGGTTTTCAGTATCAAATCTACAACAATTTCTTGGTACAACAGGAAACAAAGATCCATGGCACTCAGTTCAGTGGAAGCAGAATACATGGCAGCAAGTCAAGCTGCATGTGAGGCTATCTGGATGAGGAAGATCCTGGTCGGTTTGTTCGATTCTCATTTAGATTCTACAATGATACATTGTGATAATCAAAGTTGCATTAAAATCTCGATTAATCATGTGTTTCATGATAGATCTAAGCATATAGATATTGTGTATCATCATATCAGAGATTGTGTGCAGTGGAAGATCATGTTGCTTCAGTACATTCCTACGGAAGATCAGGATGCAGATATTCTGACGAAGGCGCTCACCAGGAGAAAATTCGAATACCATAGAGGCAGGATCGGGGTGAAGGATAATCCCTATCTTGTTGAGAGGGAGTGTCGAGATTCAACAAGATGATGAGCTTAGTGAAAATTAAGCACCTTCACTAAGTGGGGCTCGCAGGCTATTTTTAGGTGTATGTCTATTTTTAGACATGGTAAGCATATTCTATAAGTTGCAGGATGCTATTTGTAGATGGTTGATCGTTGGAAAAATAGATGAAATTTTATTTTTAGAAGAGTGGGCGAAGTCTATTTATAGATTTCTAATCTAAAAATAGATGCATGTCGATTATTATTAGCCCTTAATAATAATCCGACAATAAATATAAACTTATTCTCTTGGAGCACTTTAGTTCAGTGAACATATTTGGAAAATCAGTGGGCTGAAGGAATTACACAATTCCTATGGTGGTTGGTGACTCATGCATGGAGGACTCAGTTAGAACTGAAGTGGCAAAGTTGTGACTCAGTTGGAAGAGTACTTATGGGAGTTATTATTTAGTTTAACTCAGTTAAGTGAGTTAAACTCGGTTGTGCTAGTTGTATCTAGTTCTAACTGAAGATACACTAGTGAGAGTTTAGTGAATTAATTATTTAATTAATTCACAACTAGAGACTCACTTGCAACTAAACAAATACAACAATTAACTACTTGCATGTCAGTTCCAGTGGAGACCCAGTGGAGAGATAGGTAAAAATGTGAGATGGACTATCTGTTGTGAATATAGTGATGCATTCAATGCATCTGACACACATTGGAGATGCCAATGAGGATTACGTAGTCAAGGCAAGGCCAATTCTAATTCATTTAGGGGTCTTCCTCATTAGGGATTGCACAGTGGAGGCAGGCTATCAGGAGGCAAGAAATTGGTGCATAGATATGCAAATTTTTGCATGACAGTGTGTAATGATTGTTGATAGTACTAAGAGCTTGATGTACTAAGCTTTGTATGAGATTGTTACATGTTCCATTGATATGCATAATATATGATAGTTGGGTTTTTTAGCTTTAAGCTTTCCCGTTAAACAAATGTGTTTATGTGCTATTGATTTTGCTTCATATGTGTTTTGCAATTGGCGATTTAATTTCCGCAAAGAATTAAGTGGAAGGATTCTGTATTTAACATAACATAATTTTTTAGATCAGGGGAGTCCGGTAATATACACGCATCTTGTATAATTTCTACAATAATTTACTATTAATTTGGCAAACTCATGTATATAAAGTATCCAAATCAAGACAAATGCTACCCTCTAGTATAAATGCATATTTAATATGAAAGGGTTAAGGTAAGAGTGCGTACTCATATGAGATTTCAAAGAACTATTTTCATGAAGTACGAATACTCTAAAATAATTCTTACCAAACCACTCTTAGCTCTTACGAAATAAAGAAACAACAATACTTTGAAGAAAGAAAACAACAATACCTCCTCTTCTCAAGTTGACTCTTTCTTTCTAGATTCAACATTATTGATTACTTCTCTCCACTCTCAATAAAGAAACAAACAGCAACACGTCGAAGCAAGCACCTCTTCTCACGTCGACTCTTTCCTTTCGATTCAACATTATTGTTGGCAAGTCAAGTCAGGTTCAGGCTCCAAGATGGAATTTTGGCAGAGAGTTCAGGCCAGCATGACCACCCCACCCCCACATATCTTCCTCCTCTCTGTATTAAAAACTAAGAAGGATGGAAAGTAACCTCCTCGAATTAGTTACCAAGATCCCAACTGCACAAAACCCTAACTTCTTGAAAAACTAATTCCATTAAATTAATAATATTTTTCATCAATGAAAAAGGTAAACACGTGGGTCTATGGATGTAACATACTCCCCCCCCTTAAGAGAACGTCGTCCTCGGTGTTCAACCCTTACTAGGATTTAACATTTATTCATGATATAGTCTTATAAACAACCAAAAATGGGATCCTTCCCATTCACAATGAAACACTTTATTTTCCTTAAATGCCATTAATTGAAACAATAATGTTTTTATCCATAGTCATAAGCATTTATAGCTCAAAAAATATTCCATTTCCATTTTTAACCACTTATCCATTATTCAAATTCATAAAAATATAGAGAAATATCTATACCAACTTACCATTACTTACCAATTACTATTGGAAGTAATGATGACTTTTACACAAGCTCTCTGAGAATGGTTGAACAACCCATCAACACTCCATGGAAATTACTCTGTAATGTATGACTAACAAATTAATTCACATTAGTCACACCATTTCCAATCAAATGAAATACTTTAAACTATCATTCATTCATGAAATTTCAAGTGATATTTTAGTCATGATACTCTTCCTAGTCTTCAAAGAGCACCAACCCTCTATTCATGATAAATCATAAGAATTATAAATCACTACAGCATGTGCACATTTTCTTAGCTCCCACTAAAGACATCCACACAGTACTTCAAAAAGTACTTAGAGAGCACCTAGCTCTCAAATCGTACAGATGGTCAATCAATGCACCATGTGCATAGTGTCCTAGCCTCGGCTAAGACATTAAAAAAAATAGTAATAAAATAAAAGAACTTATACATTCAGTATTTCATTTTCAAGCACTAGACTCCTTTCCTCTCAATATCTACATAAGATATTTACATAATCATATAAAAATTCATTTTAATATAACACATAAATGATTACTTAACTTTTTTCCACTATGAGAACCACAATGGTAAACAAAATGCTCCTCCCAACCCATAGGAGTTGGTTTCCACAACCAAATCAAGTCATTTTCACATCTAGACAGTTATTTGACAGAAAACCATTCTAGGTCTAGTATGGAATTCCACTGGCAAAGCAGCTCGAGAATTCCAATGACCACTCAAGGTCCAGTATAGGATTCCTCTTGGCAACATCATGCCTATTCCTCCGACAATGTCCCATCTATGAGGAATTTTGGACGTCCTCCAACAGGCTCCAAAATCATTAGAGTTGCCTTAGGTTTCCCCCTCTTCACCATCTTGGCCAACTATTTTCCCTTACTGAGATCATATATCTCTAGGGAGAGGAAATCCGGGTAGGCAAGTGCCATCAACCCCTCCGGGTAGGAAACCCCCATCAACCCAAGGCCTTTTACCTTTTTACAATTGTTCATAACTATCTCGCATGTTAAATTTATCTTTTAGCATTCTTTCCCATAGCAAATTACATAATGAACTTTATGCACATTTATACATAAAGAAAAAGAAACTTTATGTACATCATACTTTCCCTTAACATCGGTCCAATGATATCTAGATTAACATGAAACATGACTAACATACATGTGTTATACATTATTATTTCCCAAATAATAAAATCATGCACATTATAACATGATAACATGTGTTTATACATTATTATTTCCCAAATAACACAATCATGCACATTATAACATGATACTTTAACATTTACTGTTGCAATTCGCATTGCAATGTTTGTGATGTTTTACTTTCACAGGTTTTATGTTGCCATTAAGCTACCCATGCTTACTATAAGCAACAATGCGAATCGTAAATATGCATTTCCTAAGCATGTATTATCTTACGCAATCATTTTAATTTCCTGCATACAAATTTTTCATGCATACAATTATATACAAATATTCATTAATGTGTATATAGAAATAATGGTTAGGGTAACATTCCAAACATTTCCATTTCCCACAATGTTCTGTTACCAATAGACTAACACATGAAGTAATTACCATAATCACTTGTTCACAACTTGCAATAATCTTTAATCAAAACTAATTCATGCATATAGGTTTTATTAGTTAGTCATACAACACTAACTAATCAATCCCACTAATAATCTTAATGTATCCATGACACGACTCATTCAAAACTAGTCATTCAACAACTAGTCATTATAGTCAAGTCTCACTACTTGACCCATTGTGTATTTTTAACATCTAAAAGGCTTCATTCAATTTCATTTTAAAACACTGTATCATCCTCTTGAAGGACTTTCCCCATATTTTTCATTCATGCATTAGTTTCACACACCATCACTCTACACATTCATATTTTTCAATTAGTGCATGGTAAATTTAGTTATGTTCATTAATTTATGAGTATCATGTCATATACCCAAATTTTAATAGTCAACTCTCACTTTTACTAGTGAGTACTCGGGTTTTCCATAAATACAACAACGGTTTTATTGTCTTTTATCCTCAAAAAGATTCCAATGTCAGGAAAATTATTTTTCAGTAGCATTTATTACTTATTTCTCTTCAATGTAGTTATATACATGAATCACACATCTCATGTCAAAAGTAGACTAGTGCATATATCAATCACTATGTAGATTTCTAGAATCATATATCAATCAATATGTAGATTTCTAGAATCATACCTCAACTGATGTCCATTATAGCTTACCTCAATTTACTTTCGCTTAACAAATCCCAAAGGCGCCAGTGCTGCAACCTTTAGCTCTAATACCACTTATAACATACACCGATAACTTCACATGGAAATGCAAGGAGTTAAATTTTTTTATACAAGTTACCCATGGGTAACTATCCAAATGACTATTAAATATTACTTACTAATCATTAGATAGAATTTTCACCAGTTCATAGTGTAACCTTAGTATAATAAATACTAAGTTTCTTAACCATTAACAACCACAATTTTAGTACATTAACATAGAATTGTATGATGTAACCTTGCATTTATTTCATTATTCATGTAGTCATCATTTACTTGACATTATGAACATCACAACAAGAAAGGAATCAACATCATCAATTTGACACAATAATCAATCACATCATTGAACACCAATATACCCTAGAAACCCCGTAGGGTGAAAACCAGCAAATGTTTAATTTTATTATTAAACGCTTGTGAGGGTGTTCAGCCCTCACTTAATGGCTTATAAGGGAGACCATCCCTTAACCATCGTTATAAATCTTACAAGGAAATATACAAATATCTAGCTTAAAGCCATTACAATAATTATGATAGCATTTACCCACTAATCTTCATATATTCATATCTTGGTGGCATGGATGTACCTACAATGTACCATCATACAATGAACCATCATGCAGCTCGCACTCATCTGCATGAACCATTAATCATTTACCTGCCACCATGTTAAGCATAATATTTCCTTCTCATAAGTCACCATCATTTCCTGTCATTGATGTCATCAACAAGATTTTATAGCATGATTAGATAAATCCTTAATCAATAAATAAACAATCTTTTAAGTGATCCTTCAAAACTTATTCATGTGCATACATGACATGTGAATACAATATCACAACATGATTTCTTTTAACATCTCTACCTTAGTGTGAGCAAGTAATTATCAATTCATGTCAAATAATCCCCACATTATTATGACATTTCTCACGAACTCTCACATTCGTACAAGACAAATCACTACAACAGTCCAGGAATTGTCTAGGAATTCCTTTAATGGAAAATGACACAATGTGCATTCGAGTTACTTAAACATTAACAAAAGAACCATCCCTTCAACTATTGCTTTTGGAGCATGCAAATATAATAAATCTAACACGTTGAACGTTGTTCTAAAATAATTTCCCCAAAAGAATACTTAACACAATAGAGCATGCAAACACATGTTTACATGTCTTCGTTTCCAAATATTATACTAACATTACCATTTGTATATTCCAAGGAAACCAACACATTAATATGGGTTTTATGCATGAAATCCACCTTCTTTTCCAAAGAATATTTCCCAATGTAGGCTAACTAAACATGCTATCATTTCCTACATACAAATGTATATTCTTTCCAATGAAAGATAATACAAATATTACATGCTTATACACGATCTTATTCCAAAAGAAACTAAAATAAAAATTATGATAGCATAAATTAATCACATATACTTTTTTTTTGAAATAAATATAGCTCAATAGATCTTATATTCATGCAAAGAACCTTCTTTCTCTATAATTCTACTTGCAAGTTGCTCATTCTTGGTTTCTAAGAAATTACCATAGATAGACCTCTTTTATGCATAAAAACTAGGCAACACTAACAAGGTTAACTTAACCTTTAATACACCTAAATCAAGAAGCTGACATAATTCATTTAGCCATGTAATATTTTCAAGAGGTTATTCATCTTTTCAAGAGGTTACATATATATAACAACATAATATTTTCCAAAGAAAAGATTATGACAAACTAACATGGTTTCTTCACGATTTCTTTTCCAAGAAAAAACTCATTAAGTTATCTCCCAACTCATGAAATATATTCAAGAGTTACCCTCTTTAATCTATATTCATTTTCAAGAAATAACTTTCAAATTTACTTATTTATGTTTTACTACTGCTGCCATCTTTCAAGATACATAATAGCAATCTTTGCAAGAACTCACATGGTTTCTTCTCCACAAAACTAGCATAGTAAGTTTGTCTTTTACCATGGTATATCTATAAGAATAATATATTTCTAAAAGATTAATATAATATTAAGATAATATCAATATTTTCAAGAACTTACATGGTAAGTTTGTATTTTACCAGAAAATCACATGGTTATTTCTCTTTTACATAAAAATTCATATGCATGCCTACCTATCATGGCGCAAGGACTTTTGGTATGAAAATACAAAATCTTACATATTAAGTAAACCACCTTTTACTCTATATTTATTTTTGAATTTTAAAATTCAAAAGCCTTAATAGTTGCAATTCGATGCCTATTTTATATTGCATTGGTCGTATAATAATAAATGTCAATAATTTACTATTAATTTGGCAAACTCATGTATATAAAGTATCCAAATCAAGACAAATGCTAATAACACATTGGAAAATGCAACAAATTCTACCCTCCAGTATAAATGCATATTTAATATAAAAGGGTTAAGGTAAAAGTGCATACTCATATGAGATTTCCAAGAACTATTTTCATGAAATACGAATACTCTAAAAAAATTCTTACCAAACCACTCTCGGCTCTTATGAAAGAAAGAAACAACAATACTTTGAAGAAAGAAAACAACAGTACCTCCTATTCTCAAGTCGACTCTTTATTTCCAGATTCAACATTAATTATTACTGCTCTCCACTCTCAATAACAAAACAAACAACAACATGTCGAAACAAGCACCTCTTCTCATGTAGACTCTTCTATTTAGATTCAACATTATTGTTGGCAAGTCAAGTCAGGTTCAGGCTCCAAGATGGAATTTTTGCAGAGAGTTCAGGCCATCGTGACCCCCCCACTCCTCTCCGTATTAAAAACTAAGAAAGATGGAAAGCATCTTCCTTGAATTAGTTACCAAGATCCCAACTGTACAAAAACCTAACAAATTCTTGAAAAACTAATTCTATTAAATTAATAATATTTTTCATCAATGAAAAAGGTAAACATGTGGGTCTATGGATGTTACAATGGATTTTGGGGGTTGGGATGTGTTCACTCGATTGAAAATTTTTGATTAAATTCAATATATGAGGAAGAGCGTGTCTGAATTGAGGGATCCAGATTTCCAAATAGATAAATGCTTTGGTTCGGTGCTCTAGTTTATGGATGGTGACATTGGTCACAAAGATTGTTGCGTAACTCTGTTGTCCTTCCATAGAGCAACCAATGGATATTTCATGCACATTGCCACTGAGTTTCATGCCTCTGTTGTCCTTCCACAGGGCCACCAATGTATATTTCATGCACATTGCCACTAAGTTTCATGTGCATGGCCACTAAGGAGTCGTTGTAGGAGAGCCTGCACAAACAATTTCCAAAAATTAAAAGATAAGTACCTTGTTAATTTTTACTGAAATGATTTAAAATTATTATGCCCAAGATCAAATAAGTCGTCTTGAGAATTATTTCATATGCATTTTTACTTGTCGAAATTAATAAGAATCGAAGCTCTCATTTGGAAAACAAGACTACATATAAATATTTGTTTTGGTGAAATCTATATATATATAGTATAACTTTTCTTGGGAAAATATTATGGGAAAATAGTAAAGAATAAGTATTATTTTTGCTCACCTTTCTTGGGATGAGTTACATATAAAGAAAATGGAATTTCATTAGTTTATTGAGATGGAACTGAAACAAATTCACTAATGATTATTTACCTGACTTATTTTCCAATCTCATTATAAACAAGTTTTATTCCCATATTAAGATGAAATAAATATATGAGAAAATATTTCATGGGAAGATATAATAAGTTGGGATTTCCATTTTTTGAGGTGAAATATGTAATTTTGGTTAAAGATAAATATCTTATGATATTACCTTCTAAAAATTATACACATAGATAACATAAGTCATAAGATCTTCTTTGGAAATAATATCTTTATCTTGTGTGTGAAATATAAGTCCATTGTGTTAATTCCTTTGCAAGAATTTGCAAAAGTTACATGTTCTAGTGGATAAAAAGATAAATTATTTGTGTTTGATTTAATTGCATGGTTTAATGCATAAAAGGTTTACCTTGCTATTATTTAAAAAAAGGCTTTCCTAGTTCTTATGTGCAAAAGAAAGGTTGGTTATGATTCTTTCTTGAAAACAAATTTATGAGAAATTTGTACATAAAATATAGAGAAACTATGTTGGGTTCTTGAATATAAGTATGTGATTATTTTTCTGCTATCATGACTGTTATGTCAGGTCAGTTACAAAGAATAGTCAAGTTGTAGAGATATTTCCTTGCATGGATAGATGAAATATTGAGTTATCTTTCTTTATAGAAGAACTATGTGATTATTCTATTATGTTAGTTTCATTTGGAATAATATCATGTATATGCATGCAATATTTGTATTATCTTTCATTGGAAATAATATATAGTTGTATGTGGGAAATGATAGCATGTTTAGTTAGCCTACATTGGGAAATATTCTTTGGAAAAGAAGATGGATTACATGCATAAAACCTATATTAATGTGTTGGTTTCCTTGGAATATATATATGGGTAAGGTTTGTATAATATTTGGAAAATGATACAGTATTTGTATGTTTTATTACCTAAGTTTTATGGAAAAGGAAACATGTTTTGCATGCCTTATTATGCTAAAATTCCCTCGAAAAGGAAAAGTATGTTTGCATGCTTATTGTGTTAAAAAATTGCATTGGGAAGATGCTTTTGGAATTTATATGAATTTGTATGCATAGGAACAACATTTGTTGTGTTAGCTCTCTTTACATGAACCAAAAGTAATAGCTTAAGGGTTAGTTATTTTAAAAAAATTATGTAAATCGCATGCACGAAGTTCGTAACTTTGTTAAAGAATTCCATTGGGAAGATTCTATTGGAATCTATATGCATTTGTATGCATAGGAACAACATTTGTTGTGTTAGCTTTCTTTACATGAACCAAAAGTAATAGCTTAAGGGTTAGTTGTCCAATGTACGATGGTCCATTGTAGGTATATCCATGCCACCAAGATATGAAGATATGAATATTAGTGGGTAAATGCTATTATAATTACTGTAATGGCTTTAAGCTAGATATTTGTATATTTCTTTGTAAGATTTATAACAATGTTTAAGGGATAGTCTCCCTTATAAGCCATTGAGTGAGGGGTGAACACCCTCGGGAGTGTTTAATAATAAAATTAAATGTTTTTCGGTTTTCACCCTACGGGGGTTTCGAGTTGTAGGTACATCCATGCCACCAAGATATGAAGATATGAATATTATTGGGTAAATGCTATCATAATTACTGTAATGGCTTTAAGCTAGATATTTTTATATTTATTTGTAAGATTTATAACAATGGTTAAGGGATGGTCTCCCTTATAAGCCATTGAGTGAGGGGTGAACACCCTCGCTAGCGTTTAATAATAAAATTAAATGTTTGCTGGTTTTCACCCTACGGGGTTATTATGCGATTGGTTATTGTGTCATATTGATGATGTTGATTCCTTTCTTGTTGTGATGTTCATAATGTCAAGTATGTGGTGGCTACATGAATAATGAAATGAATGCAAGGATTACATCATATAATTTATGCTAATATACTACAACAATGGTTGTTACTGGTTAAGCAACTTACTATTATTGTACTAAGGTTACACTATGAACTAATGAACATTCTATCTAATGATCAATGAGAAATCTTTAATAGTGATTTGGATAGTTTTTTTTTTTTTTTGTAAGTTTGGTAGTACCTTTCAATTTTTCACTTTTTTCACTTTTTCTTTTCTTTTTTTACTCCATTTTCATAACATGTCTAGATACATCACCCCGATTGGGGAAGGGAATTGAACCTGTGATGAGTGCTATAACAGCCCGTCTCATCACCGTTTAACCAAGACCCCACAGACTAGTGATTTGGATAGTTACCTTTAGGTAGTTTGTATAAAAAATTTCGAACTCCTTGCATTTCCATATGAGGATATCGAAGTATGTTACATTTAAATTAAAAAAAAAAAAAATTAAATTTTATTTTTTTTATTAACTTTTATTTATTTTAATTTTAATTTTTTAATTTGACTAAATTTCACACCTTTTGCATTTAAAATAATTTAAATTGAAAAAAAAACTTATCTTAAATTTTATTTTTTATTGACTTTAATTTATTTTATTTTTTTATTTTTAATTTGACTAAATTTCACACAAAGACACTTATGAAGGAAAATTTTACAAAGTACTAAATCCATAATTAGCACTCCAACAAAAAAATGAGACAACCTCCAAACAATTTTCTAAAATGTCTGACGCTATAAGACTAGAGGGAATCGCATTCTCCCTTATTTTTCTGGGCACAACAGCTTCCAATGGCAATTCCATGGTTTCTTTTTCTTTCCTTTCGCTCTCACTTGTTGATCACGGTATTCTTCCATATCGGAGTCAGCACGGCATGCTGGACTGCCATGCTCACTCCATCTCACTTCCCTAAGGTAGACACTTCAATCAAGCTTATTTCCAAGTTTGAGGTCAAATATCATAAGAAGAAGAAAAATGTATAAAGATTGATTTCCAACTCCCAAATCAACATCAATAAATTTCCTTCCATTTATTTCACTGCACTATAGGACATATATTCACAAGGGAAACTTATATCCAAGTACATGCACCTCACCTTCTCCTTATTATCAATTACGAGGACTCTGAAGATGAGGATAAGATGTATGCTTCCCTCCTAGATATCAACTGAATATACAAATATTTAGAATTCAGTATTTAGTTTCAGAAAATGTGTTGATTTTCATGTTCCAAGACCTATTTGATTTTATTATATCATAGTACTTTTATACCTTTATGCATTGGTGCAAAGAGTCTAGAATCAATGAAGACTAAAACCTTAGATGTTTTTAATAGATTTTGAAATTCTGTCTATTTTCAATGGAATTTTCATTTCTCATGTGTGATGGCCTATGGAATTTATGTCAGTACATGATTTTGATCCCTTAATAAATGCCTCTGATTTTACTCTATGGATTATGATGATTGGTTCTAAATGAATACTTGATAATTATGTTTAAGATTCCTTATGACAATTTTGAAATTGACAACTTTTTACAATAAAAATTCTAAAAATTAGAAATTTAGTTATTGCCAGTTGATCATTGTAATACAATACTAAAATTTAGGCACACTCACTTTGCTATATGATACAGAAATTGTTATTTATTTACTTTAATTATGCATGTATAGATACTCCACAAAATACTAAAAAAATTGTCTCAATAGTATCAAAACCCAATTTATTATTTATTTATTTATTATTATTATTTCTGAAATTTGTATTTAAATGTCTAGCCAAATCCTATTTGTTCAATTTTAAGAAGTCAATTCCAATTATCAATTTAAGTTTCATGATATTATGCGTGGTGTTATGCTCACTTAAATTTTTTAATTGTTGGTATTTTGATTGATTAAATAATTCGTTAAATGTGCATATGATCTAAATGTTGTTAGATGCATAATGTACAACACTTTGGAGCAAGTGTTTGATATATAGAATCTCAAGAAAACATCTTTTGTTTCTGTATTGTAGTTATATATGTTAAGATCAAGTATTTCACAAATGCATTCTATTCCAAAATATTTTTCCTCTATATGTCGATATGCATATGAAAATAATGAGTTTATAGTATAAGCATGTGAATCATTGTTATATTTCTCTTGTTCAATGTTTCTAGCATTCAGATATTGTTTTAAGCAATTAACAGTTCTATTTTCATTTCAAATATACATTTACAAAATAATTGGTACAATTGTTTTTCTCATATTACACATATCAAAACATCGTTTAAGTGGAAAAATAGACTTGAAACAAATTGTCATCACAATCATTGATATTTTGTCCATAAATGTGCAAATCTTTTTCAAGTAAAATTTGCTCAATTGATTATATGTCAAAGTGTCCAACTGAGAATTTCTATGGACAAATAAATGAACCAATCACTTAAGGTATTGAATCTAGAATATCTATTTTACTATGTAACAAGAGTGGCATAGAATTTCCAAATATAGAATTTTGATTATGTTGCAAAATATTATATTCATGTCCATCAATGTCCGCATTGAACGGTAGGTATTAGTTTTAGATAACTAGCTGGACCTTTGCTACAGGTGATATACAACCATAGCAAATGAAGAAAAGAAATATAAATAGAACTTTTATTGACTGCATAGTAACTTGTTACAAGAGGATTTTTGTCACCTGTCAACAATTCCTAATGTAAATTGGATACAAGCATATCAATTCTTGCAGTCATAGTTGCACCTTGATCCCTGTTCACATTGGTATTACTTATAATATAGCAGAGCCATATATTTTCTGTTAAAATTTTTGTGATTGTTTATAACACAGTAAAGTTAGTATTCTTTTAAGCACTATTGTACAAGTTTTCTCAAGAAAATACATTCCACTAGTTTTTGTTGCGCTATTGTTCCTTGTAATATATGTATGTCATTATGTCCATGGAAACATTTATGCCTATAAAATCAAGCACAGAGTGATAGCAGATTCCTTGTTGAGCCTCGTTTCCATACTAAGTGTGCCGAGAGTTCCAACAAAATAATCATTATACACAAAACTAGTAAAAAGAGTTAACCAAATACTTCCACATTTCGATAAAAACTACTCTGTAAATTACTATTTTATTGTATTCAATTCTATCAAGTATTTAGCTCTGAATACAACTACGAATAGACAACCCAGAGTCATTAGGTTATTGTTCTAACAAAATAGGTCTTTTTAGAACATATGTTTCTTTTCCAGCTCGAGAAGAGTTCATGAGAATTTTTTTTCTAGAAGATTAGTACAAAGACAAACAAAAAAAATGTGCATTGCTTGTCCAGTTGACATTTTTTGTATATTTAGCGATGTGTTTCCAAGTTTCCGAAAAGATTCAATTTTTTTGTCTTGACAAGATACATGATTTTTTTTCTCAAATTTGTTTAAATGAAATTGTCATAGAGCAATCCATTTTCATGATATAAATGTTGCAATATGTTGTTGTAGCATAGGTATCTAAAATAGATTGAGCATCTGTGTTTTCTTGTCACACTATGTTCTTATATTCAACTGTCTCAAGTGTTTAACTTTGAATACAATTGTAACTAGAGAACTCTTGTAATTTAATCCTATTGATACCAAAGGGAAAAAACATGCAAATGTGTTGCTAGATATAAATGTAGAGACAAAAAAACATGAAATCTGACATTTGAGAACCAGTTACTAAAATTCTAGAAACAATTTATAGTGTCGCATAATAGACAAACTTATGATTTCAATAACTGGCCCAAGAAGCATGAAAATAATTGCCATAGTGCACATAGTAAACTCTTTTCATAACCTCTTGGGAAACGACAAATACAGTCTTATATATTTCTTTGTTCTCTAATTTTTCAGTATGAAATTTATAATCTAAATTTACACCGAATAATTTGCATTCTTGTTATCATGTTTACAACACATTTTTTTTTTCTTTGTGCATCAAAAAGAAAATAAAAATAAAAGTCTTAAACAATTTTTTTCAATTTTGAAAAGGAAAGTTGCAGGTCGGAACCAGAATTTTTTTGTAAAAAAATACACCTTGCTGACTACAGGACCTTCCGACCACACGAGTAGAAGGTCAAACTGAGTGTGGTTTTTTTTTTTTTTATTTTATAAACAATCCTCCCAACCTCCCGGCCTTAGCATTGCTGCATATCGAACCTAATGAATTCAATTGAATATGGTCTAGTCCAGGCCGCGATAGAATAAATGAAATCACAAAACAAAACAAAAAAACGCTTGACTGTTGGACCTTGCGACTACATGATTACTTCGAAAAAAAATTGCAGTCCCGTCAGCAATCTTGTACTCTTTGTGCTTTGGGAATAAGTTACTGAAAATCTAGCCTCATTAATTTGTTTATTTTGTGATTTTTTGGTATGAAACATATAATTTAAGAATTCACATAATAATTTGCATCGCTGACATCAAGTTTGCAAGAGGCCTTTTTTTTCTTTTGTACATTAAGTAGAAATTCAGATCTAGAAACATTTTGTTAAAAATGAATAGAATCTTACGACTACTCGACCTTCCAACCACTCGACTAACAACATGGAGTAACTGTGATTTTTTTTATAAATAATCGAACTGATCTCCAACCTCAACATTCTTGATGGTCAAACTACTCGACCTAACGAAACCAACTGACTATGCTATAGTCGAGATCACAATACAATCAATCAATCATTAAAAAAAAAAAGTCGAATGTCTAACCTCTCGATTGTTTGATCGACCCAATTAAAAAACAACAAATAAAATCCCCTCCTGTACTTTTTGACTACCGACCTTTCGACCACGAGAATTTCAACGCATAGTCACTACATTTTTTATTATGAATAATCAACCTGACTTCCTAACCTCGCGATTTCCCAACTCAACTTAGCTGACCTCCCAACATTATCATTCACAACTCAAACTACTCAACCTCCCGACCTCAACATTGTCGACCATTAAAGTACCCGACATAATGAAACCACCCCACTATGTTATAATTAGGGCCGACATAAAATAAATGAATTATAAAATAAAAAAATCTGACTGCCCGACCTCCTCACTGCGATTGAAACAATAAAAGTAAATAAAAAATATCGCACACATTCTAGACAACAATTTTGTAGTTTTCGCGCTTTGAGAATTAGTTACTGAAAATTTAGTCTTTTTTATCTATTTGTTCTGCAATTTTTTGACATGAAACATATAATTCGAAAATTCACAAAATAATTTTAGTTCCTGTTATCAGGTGTGCAAGAAGGATTTCTTTCTTTTGTGAATAATTTTTTTTACAAAAACAAAAGCCATAAACAATTTTTTTGTTTCTTTTTCAAGAATTAAGACGAAGATGAGATTCAATTTTTTTTTGTAAAAACCAAATTATAACCTCCCAATTACACGAACTTCTGACCATGTGACTACCAACACGGGGTGATTACGAACACAAAGCGTCTGACCCCATGACATTGCACTATGTGTCTTTCGCCAACACTTTTCTTATTATATTATGTAACTATTACACCATGCCCCCAACTCTCTGTTACCCACCTCATTTCTTGAACCTTGCAGACATCTCATCTCCAATGTCTAATCGTAAAATAGAAGAATCCCACTACGCTAATCAAATTTCTTCCCTCCCATGGTTCTAACTGCAACAAGATAAACCTTATCCAATTCTTTCTATAAATTCAACATTCTGCCCCTTTGCTCCACAGTGAACATCCTTTCTTATTATTCAAGGATGACTACGTCATGGATCTTTGACTTTGTGGCACACAAATCCTTTAGTCGACATTTCTGCATTCTCCCCAAAGACCAAGTGTACTGCTGCATGAACTACTTTCAGCTAATTCTCTCGATTGCAGCTTGGTCTTATGGATTCATTTTGCTTTTGGATCTAAACGAGCACCTCGCCACTCTGTAGAAGACATACTAATAATTTCCACGGTGTTACCCCTTCTGATATTGGGTGATAGCTACATTGAGGAATTTACTATCCCCTGGCACTTCTTTTCCTTCAGATAGCGAATTCATCATATGTTGACATAGGCACTCCTGCAAATCTTATCTCACAGAAGCATGACACCACCTCACAGCTGGTATGCACATCGATGCCACACAACAACTATTCAAGGATGCTCACAAACTCTCTCAACATCTACTCGATATTTCTCATGAGTAGCCACGGAATTTTTCTATTGACAGGGGCTTATGACCCTCATTTCCAAGTTCCCTGTGGCGAGAATGGAGATTCATGCACAATAAAGGCTAAAGCATACGCATGTTTTACAATAAGACATAATCAGACCTGAAACATTCGCTTCACATTTCCCATACTATTATCCTATCAGGACAATATTTTTGTAAACATATATCTCGATCTACACATTGACTAAGTTTTTCAAACAAAGCGTCCCTGTTATAAATTTGTCCATTAATATAAAGGGTCTAAGAACCCAAATTTTCTAACATATATTATTTTGGAAAATATATTCTTAAGGTGCTTAACTTCACTTATTGAATTATTTATGATATTATTGAGCATTTAGGAAGAAATGTTATAAGACTCTTCTTCAGTCTGAACTTCAGACACTCTGTAATTACTATTTATTACTATATTAACTTATTTATTTTTTCATACAAGCATAGGACACATCTACCCATGCATAATCATAACCACAACAATAACCGAAAGCTCTGTTACAGGTGATATACAGCCATAGCAAACAAAATATATATATATATATATATAAATGGAACTTTGATTGACCACATAATAACTTGTTACAAGATGATTTTTTCCACTTGTTAACAATTCATAATGTATATTGGATAAAAGAAAATCGATTCTTGTAGTCATAGTTGCACCTTGATCCCTATTAATATTGGTAATGCTTATAATATAGCAGTATCATCTATTTCTTGTTAAAATGTTTGTGATTGTTTATGGCACAATAAAGTTAGTATTCTTATGAGCACTGTTGTACATGTTTCCTCAAGAAACTACATTTCACTAGTTTTTGTTGCGCTATTGTTTCTTGTAATATATGTCTATCATTATATCAATGGAAAAAATTATGCCTATAATATCAAGCACCAAGTGAAAACAAATTCCATGTTGAGCCTCGCTTCCAAACTGGGTGCGCCCAGATTTCTGGCAAAAGAGTTATTATACGCAAAGCTAGCGGAAGGAGTTGACCAAATAATTGCACATTTCGTGAAAATGTACTATGTGAATTACTATGTTCTTGTATTCAATTATGTCAAGTATTTAGTTATGAATACAAATGTGACTAGAAAATTCAGAGTCATGAGGTTATTCCCCATCCCTCCATTACTACTGCATCCTTGATCTTGCAATTACTCCATAAATTATGTTCCCATTTGCTCTTTGTATTATCTCAAATAAACATGGGGCTGAATATTTTCCTCAGACCACTAAATTTTGGGAAGCATCTCCTTTACCCCATGGACCAATCAAACTTTAATGCCTATTGTCAAGGTCAAGTCTCTTATTTGAGCAATAAACTATATCATCTTTACAGCGAATTCTTCATTCCTAGCTCCACAATCCATGCCCTCAGACTAAGGGTCCTTTTTTGTGTTACTCCAAATATTTTTATTTTCTAAGATTAATTCTATTATATAATACATAGGAATTACAGATCGAAACGTTCCCGCCGAAATTTCTTATGCTAGCCAATTTCAGCCAAGACAGAGTTCAAAAACACAAAAATAGAGACTGCCCCAGTTGGGAAAACCAATCCAAAAGTTGTTGCCACAAATGGGGAAACTAACATGAACCATGATTGTCCAAAAGTTTGTAAAACTGTGCGTGTACATGTAAAACATAAAAAACAGTGGAGTAAAAAATAACAGAAGTATGAGACCTCTTATTACTAATTATTCTGTGGCGAGTCATGCTTCAGGTCTTTAGGGGGTGGCTCTTCAACAATGAAGCAACCGTAATCTTCTAAGGAGTCCTCTGCCTTCTTTGACAGTTGCGTTGTTGACTCTGGCATAAAGGCATAGCTCGCACCTGCAGCCGCTTTATTTTCTTCTTCTACTGAGCTATCCCCACCATCACTTCCCGAAGAGTACATTGCAACTTTAGTTGGCAAGGCCACCGATTTTCGAGAGTGCTGGAGGTGGGACTGAGAAATGGTGGATTTTTGCAGGCATTTCCATGAACCAGAACCAGTGGAGCTGGACGAGACCTCTGGAAGACGCAGAGAAATGGTGGCTGAGACACTATGCTGGTCCATGGCTTCAGTAGTGTCCAAATTGAGCGTGAATTTAGTCGGTCAACTTTCACAAAGGGGGGAAGGGCACTCATTGCGGAGGGAGATGGGACTAAGATATGGTGGATGCTCATAGGCGTTTTTGTGAACCAGAACCAGTGGAGTTGGACAGGACCTCCGAAAGATGCAGAGAAATGGTGGTTGAGACACTATGTCGGTCCACAGCTTCAGTGGTGTCCAAATTGAGCATAAATTCAACAGGTCGACCTTCACAAAGGAGGGAATGGCTCTCATCGCGGAGGGAGATGGGAGGACAGGAGGATTGGCCTCGACCTCGGCCCCTGCGACAACGCATCCTATGGCGACAAGGCATGGCATCGCAGGAGAGCTCAAGTGAAGTGAGGTAGGAGACGGGCTTGCATGAAGAGAAGTGGCAAGAGGCCTCGAGCTGCAGAGGAGGCAAGAAATAAGAGCTGGAGTGCTTCACGTAGAGCCCAACAATCTGAACAGATAGGCGACAAGAGGAGGTAGTGGGAATGTTGTTGTAGGGAGCCATGAAAAAACACAAGTCGAAGCATCAAGGATGGGTGTTAATGCCCGGAGCATGTGGGTTAATGCAGGCGTCGGAGGAGTAGCTGCTGAATTTAAGAGCTCGCACTTGGGCCATGCGCAACCATGTGGTTGTGCCATGTGCCTTGCGGAGGGACGACCACGTCATTCTAAGAATCACCCGCATCCGAGAGTGTTACTCCAAATATTATTCAAACTCTAATCAATAAAACCATTTTTTACTATCCATTCTTGTTAGTTGATTTGATGCAAAGTGAAACACATGTCAAACAACTCAAATTGTTTACTCATTTGTTTTAAGAAATAATTTTTCTATCAAATTAATAATTGTAAGTATTAGTATGCAAAAAAACAAAAATTTCGTCCCCTATTCAAATTAAAAAAACAAGGACACAAATGCCATTTTGCAAAAAAATAGGTAAAAGTAATTTTTGCAAAGCTCACATTTTTCTTTAATTAAGAATAATCTACATAATTACACCTGGAAATTAAGTTTTAATATTTTGAAATTAGAAATTGAAATGGAATAGTTCTCAAATAACATTATAACTAGATAAACTAAAACCTAAATGCACACGAATCATGTATACAAATAAACAGTGACCTACCATCAGTTGGCTCTTTTTTATTAATTATGTTTTCTATTTTTCTATTCTATAATAACCTTTCCAAAATTTAATCTGATTATCAATAATTATTAGGTGGATAATAGAGATTTACTTATTCATAATAATTTTCACAGATCAAAGATTAAGATTTTTCTCCAAATTAATTATGGTCTTTTAATTAATTTATCTTAAACTAATCAATTAGAAAAAAAGTCATATCAACCCATGTCATATTGGGCATATGGTGTGATATTGAGAAGTCAAGGTATTATAACATAAACTATTTACAAGTTAAGAGTTTTGGTAGTAAAGTGAGGTTGAATCTCCATCCTTAAAAATATTATTACATATTTTTAAAATGTATGTATATTTAACTCATATATTATTATATTTTTATAAATAATAATTTAAAATATTAACTACTTTTATGATTTTTTTAGTTTAGGCAATATATGAGATAGGTAATTTTTTTTTAGAGGTGATTCACTACATCCACGTGAAAATCCAACAAATATGGCCTAACTCCAAGGACATTGAGGAGATTTGACCCAATGATTTCCCAACTAGAAAAATACTTGGCAATGGAAACTAGGCCAACTGAGCTATCAAAAAAATTATATAAAATGTATATTATAAATATGAAATAAATATTTTAATATTTATCATAAATTGATGTTTATATATTTTTACCAACCATTTAAATTATATAACTGCACTTATTATTTAATTAATATAAAAATTAACATAATCATTTATCTATAATAACAAAATCCAAAATTATTATTATAAATTACCCTCACAACAAGGCTCAAAATTGAACGTCACAAAGCCTCTACACGTCATACAAGTGCTAAACTAAATTTAGGTGTTAAGAAAATATGTAGATTTTGATTTCCACTGGTGTAAAAAAAAAATTAAATAAAATTATAAAATGCCCTGTTAAGGGCTGCCAGTCCTTTCAAGCGTGGGCTTTCTGGTAATTATTTTGAAGACAACTTAAAGTCGTTCTGTGATGCCGTTAGCTTTCTGGCAATTATTTTGAAGACAGCTTAAAGTCGTTCCCTCACGCAGGAAAATTTTGTGCATCGAATGGAAATGACGGGGACTCTGCATATTCCTTCTCATCCACGTCAATAGGGTAAATTAGCAGCAACAACAATAGAAATATTTTTACATTGACCAGTTGTAACGAGGAGGGCTAAGGGGATATGGAGGTCCAGGGCTCATTCAAGGGAATTCTTGATACTCTAAGATAAGAGGATCTATTGTCTATCAACTAAGTTATTTTGGTTGCAGTAATTTTTTTTATTTTTTTTACATAATTGGGGTTGAAATCTCATTGTTTATGTACAGATTTTAAATTAGCATAGATCCATTTAAATCATAATTTAAGACATACCCATCCAAATCAGAATTTCTCCAAAAAAAACTCATCTAAACCAGAATTTTCGGAGTCCTGCCTATATCCTGCTCAGATTTGACCCCTATCATGGTTTTATATTTTGAGTTTCAATGTCCGAGACCTACCTTGTAAATGTAGACACATCTACCCATAGTTACCAAATTCGAGTTCGAATTCGAATTCGGATTCGATTCGATACGGAAAAAATTCGACTATTCAAATTTTAATAGGTAAAAAATTCGAGAGTATACATCTTATAAGTACTAAAATATATTATTTTTTGAAATTTTTTTTTTCCTTGCCTTGTATTACATTATCTTTCACTATTTTAGTTTTGAGAGTTTGCTAGTTTTAATTGGATGTAACCAAGGAAAAATCTATCAAACCAAAATTAGGCACAATTTGTATCATTTTTAGGGATATGAGTAGCCTCAAACTCATGTGAAATCTACTTTTTATTGGGAAACAATTTAAACGAAGAGAGATTTATTTATCAAATATTTGTATTCCTTATAACGATGTTTTGTAGTGTGATAAAGATAAGAATGACATAATTAGCCTATTGACTGAGTAGAAGTGTTTATATCTCTTTTTCTTGTGGATGGATTGTTAAATATATAGAAGGAAAACATGGATTAACTGAGATATCAATTCCATAGTTAATATCAATGAGCACTTGACTTAGTTATTGATATCTCTGAGAATTTCATTGTAGTGTGGGTTTTGGTGTTGCTTTTTTTACCCAAAAAGTTTCAAATCAGTGATTTATTTCTTCAAATAAATTCTCAAAATCAAGAACAAGAAATTGGATTCCAACAAATCTTGCTAAAAAAAAATAATCTAAAGAAAAAATTCTGAAAAAATATCAACTCAAAATAATTAAACATTAAAATAAATATCTCTGGAAAAAGCCACAAAGAAAACCTATGTAACATAATTAAATGCAATTTCAATTTACTTTTCATGGAAAAAATTAGTTATTAGAAACACTTCTAAAGAAATCTTCTAATTTCTTAACTATATAAAAAATCCGAGTATACTTTTTTGTAAAAAAAAAAATGAGTAATTAGAAACCTTCTAATTTATTAAAAAACCTTTCTGATTTCTTATCTATGTAAAAACTTCTGAATACAAATATTTGTGAAAGGAATTCAAAAGCATTACTTACTCTACAGAGCAAGAGACACCAGGAATCGAGATATATGTGCATTACCGTCCAGAGCTGAAGGCAGCAAAGGATGGAGAGCAGCCAAGCCACCGACGAGGCATTATTGAGAGCTACGAATTGTTTCATTTTTTTCATACCTACCGAGTTTTTCCAAAAAAAAATTACCGAATCGAATTCGAATTTAACATATTCGTGGCCGAACCGAACCGTATTACCGAATTTCCGAATTATTTAGCCTGATTCGGCCGAATTTGGTAGCTATGCATCTACCTAAGCTGCCTTCTCTGTGCAAAGACATTGCCCTATCAACTGTCAGTGTTTACCTGGGAGAAGTTGCCGTTATCTTCACATAGTGCAAGATCTTAATCTCCTTGTGAAAAATTAACAGTTTGTTATTGCTGTGGAAAAAATATAATTTTTTGCAAGAACTAATTGGCTTTTCTTCCAAGGCTGCTATGAATTAAAGTATAAACCCATTTTAACTCCTTTTTATATGCGCCTAAAGGTTAATATGTTTTTTGTTCTCATGATTCTAGTCTATACATCTCGGATCTTCGCAATGTTAAAGTACATGTTTGACTCAGGTTTAGATAAGTCCATGCTAGTGTTCATATTCAATGTACTTAATAGATTGTCTAAATTCAACCCACCTATTACACCAGTACACCATGTAGTTTCAAATTACTTTTACATGGGAACATACTTTGAGTTGGATGGATTAGTCCCACCATCTTTGACAATTAGGTGTTGTTTGCTTTTTTTACATTTTACATTTTCTTTTTATTAGGTGTTGTTTGCATTTTACATTTTATTTTTAGTAGAAACCATGCAAAAGTTTTGTTGATGACTTAGGATAAAATTCTTCAACATGTAACAAAAAATTGAGAAAAAAAATTTCCTTCAAAGATTTTTTCCTCTTAGTATTTGATAAAAATAAATTTGAATTGTATTTTTTTTTTTTTTTTTCGCATAAACTTCTTACAAACTCACTGACCCATAGTCAACACTCCAACAAAAAGACGACACAGGCTTCTAAATTGTACGACACTGAAGACGAGATGGAATCGCATTCTCCCTTATTTTCTGTGCACGGCAGCTTCCAATGGCAATTCCAGGGTTGCTTTTTCTTTCCTTTCGCTCTCACTTGTGGATCACGGTATTCTTCCATATCGGAGACAGCACGACATGCTACACTGCCATGCACACTCCATCTCACTGCCCCATCGTAAATTTGAATAGACACTTCAATAATAAGTGCCCCTCTTGTTGGATGGGGAAATAAAACGCAGAGTACAAGCATTTTTTAAGGAAAGAATTTGGTATAAAAATGATTTTCTTTGGAACGTAAGTTGAGATCTAATTTGAGATATCTATATTTTATAGATTAATTTATTAGTGATTATTATTATAAATTTGTATATTAAAAAGGTGCTCTACAATTCAGTTCAGTGTGAGTTAAATATTTTCTATATTTAAAAATGATAAAATTAATATTTATACAGAAATAAATAATAAAATTAATATTTATATTAATTTCTATATATATGAATTATAAATAAAATATTTTAATTTTACATTAATATTATATAGAGATAAAATAATTGAAAGTATAATAATAATAATAGTAATTTATTTTTTAGTATTTTTATTACTTCCTATAGACTTGATAGATGTTAGAAGACTTTTGTGACTAAATCTTAATGATGTGATTAACCCTAAAAACATTTATCTAGACTTGATAGATGTCATGTAAACATACTATTATTGATATTACATGGTGTGTATTTTATTTCATGATCATAGCTTTTTCTCATAAGCCATAATGAGGAAGCTGGTAATCCTGGTGAAACATCAATCCTTCCTCTCCTTTTGGTCGAGCGATGGTGGCCTTCTAGTTCTTCAAGTTGATGGCGGTAGTCGAGTCATGCTTACGCATGATGGCGGCTTTCCACTCCCCCAACCAAATTTTTTTTCATTAAACATAAAATTTTTACAAAGTACATGCTAATGCATTCTATTTGTTTGTGCCTCGCTAAGAAGCACTGAAAACAAATCCATACAGTTGCTTCTATCATAGCCAAAACTCAAAAAAGTACGCAGAAATACCAGATCTCTGCCTGAAGCTTGCTTAGAAGAGCAATTAGTCTATGCTTAGCCACACCAAAAACCATACCAGGGCTCCTCAAAGGAGGAAAACACCCCACAGTGTGAACCAAGACACATAATCGCCTTTTAGCAGGACCCAAGCTCCCTCTTATGAGGAAACAAGCTCAAACAAATCCCGTAGCCGGCCAAAAACCATATAATAAGTTTGTTATAAAGTTATGTTTTTTAAAGAAAGTAGAAAAAACAACATGATGATAGATACCATGGTCTATATAGACAGTGTAAAACTATATACTCTCCAGAAATCAAAAGAAAATCAAAGATAAGGGGCTCGGTCCATCTCAACCAGACCCTCTACATCTGTTTCTTTTATTTTCCAACTGCCCAGAACTTGTTGTAGGCCATATTTAGAAAGGAGGTCCACTACAACATTCCGCTCCCTATAAATGTGACAGACATAGATGTAAGTAAAAGATTTTTTTAGAATCAAAATTTCTTCTAGGATAGGAATTAATAGATAACTTTGGCACATGAAATATTTATTGAACCACTTGAAAATGTTCAAAGAATCCCCAAAAATCTAGACAAATCGAATGCCCAACTAAATCAGCCAACACAGAAGCAGATGCAGGGATTTAAGTTTAGCAAAATTGTTTGTCCCAACCCCCAAGCCCACCGAGGCTTCTTTTCGACTATCTGAGTTGAGATGGAACACTATTCCAACCCCACATTTGTCCTCATTACTTGACGCACCATCAAAATTGGCCCAAGGCATATTTCCTCTTATTTCTTCCTGGATAACCACCCTCACAGGAGGAGCTGATTTTGGTTCGATCATTTGGGAAAGAATGGCCATACTTTCCACAGCTATACTCTTTATCTAAGTCTCTTGTTCCTTAAAAATAACCCGGTTCCTTGCCAGCCAAATCCCCCACGAAATAAGCAAAGGCGGAGCCTTCCAGTTTTCCTCTAAACTCTCCTACCACCACACCTCCCAAGCATCCACCATCGATCTTCCTTCCCATCTTTGGAATTTTCCAGAAATGGACATGGCTTCTCTGTAGACCGCTCTGCAGAAATGACAGTCGATGAACACGTGAAGGATTGTTTCTGAATCTTGTTTGTAAAGAGGGAAACTCCATGGCCCAAAATTCTTTCGTTTTAGCATATTATCCCATGTAGGAACTTTATTGTTGAGCATACACCAGAAAAACATCTGACTTTTTTTTGAAAATTTCAGTTCCCAAAGCCGTTTATCCCACCAAGTAGGAGCTTCCCATCCCTTTTTGGCCATCAAGAAAGCATAGACAAAATTGAGAGTGTATTTACCAGATGGGCTAGGAGTCCATCTTAGATCATCCTCCCTATCCCTAATGCACACATAGGTATGTTCCAGCTTTCCAATATACTTCTGCCATACTTCATGCCATACCAGCTCAAGTTGCAACTCTTCCCCATTCTTCCAGCCCTGAGCCCAATGCGATGAGGGCGCCTCATTAGCAAATTGATTTAAGAACTGGATCCCTTTGTCCTTGAGAATATTCCTCAACTCCACCTGAAGTGCAAAAAACTCCTTACACCCTACCCACGGATCAAGCCCAACCCTTACCTTCTCCCCATTCCCAACCTGCCAGACCAACCCTTCGTTTATTATATTAATAGAACCAAGGATATCTTCCAAACCAAAGAAGACTTAAAAGGTTTTTTCCGAGGGTCTCTAAGCCAATCAGAAATCTCCAAAGGGTCAATATACTTTCTCTTCATAACCTGGGACCATAAGGAGTCCTTATATAGAATCCCCCAACCCATTTTGGCAGCCAGGGAAGACACGAAAGATGGAAGCTATTTTATTCCCCATCCTCCCCATTATTTTGGCCTTGCGATCTTGTCCTAGGCCACCCAAGGCATAACATTCTCCTCCTTCGATCCTGCCCACAAAAATTTGATACATATCTTTTGCACCTTCAAGAGAATGTTTCTTGGAACCCATGCAAGAGGAGCCCAATATACTGGAATTTCCAAAAGGACAGATTTAATCAGAATTAGTCTTCCAGCTCCCGACAGTCGTCAGAAGCTCTAGTGTGAAATTATCTTTTCTATTTTAGCTACTAGCCAAAGTGACTCCATAGATTTATATGAATTAGGCTTAAGAATAAATCCTAGATATTTCAGCCTATCTTCTAGGCCTTTCACCTAAAAAGGGAGCTCCTCCACTGTTTTCCTGATATCATCTCCCAAGAGCCCTTCTGCCATGATAATAGATTTTCTGAAATTGATACTCATCCCAATTTCCTTCAGAAAGAGGTCGATAAGTTGTTTTAGGGTCCCGATCTCACTTCTACTACCATTGCTAAAGACGAGGATATCATCAACAAAAAGGAGGTGTGTGATCTGAAGATTGATGGCAACCTCTATTCCTTTGATATCACCCCTCCTTTTTGCATCAACAATCAACTGACTCAAGCCTTCCACTGCTAAGAGAAAGAGCAAAGGTGACAAGGGGCATCCCTGTCTCAACCACCTCTGGCTCTTGAAGAAAGGAGAAGCGACCCCGTTTATGAGGACCGTGAAAATTATATTAGTTATACATCTCATCACCCAATTAATGAATCATATGTCGAATCCAAGATGAGTTAAGAGCAATCTGAGATACATCTAGCTGATCTTTTCATAGGCTTTGGATAGATCTATCTTTATGATCATCCCTTTTATTTTATCTCTTTTAATGCTATGGAGAGTCTCCTGAGCCACTCCAATAGCTTCATGGATCTACCTACCTTCTAAGAAACCAAATTTATCCTTTGAGACATTCTTAGAGAGGATCGGCTTCAGTCTGACAGAAATCACTTTCGATATAATCTTATAAATGCTATTGCAGAGGGAGATCGGTCTGAAATCATCAAATGAGTCTAGCTTGTCTCATTTTGGAATAAGAGCAATGAAGGTAGAGTTCAAAGGTTCAAAAATATCTCCTTTCCTTTTGGATTCCTCCACCACTGCCCTGAACTCTTCTCCCAACTCTTCAAAGAAGTGTTGGAAGAACTCAATAGTCCACCCATCCAGTCCAGGGATTTTTTCCTTCTGCGTTGTCTTAATGACCCCTTCCACTTCCTCCTTGGTCACCTGCCTGGTCAAACATTGATTGTCCTCTACATGCACATAGCCCGGAAAGAGTTGGGCCACCCTTACGACCTCTGCTATGGATATGTCCCCGGGGGGGGCTTAAAAATCCTACTAAAATGCTCCTTGCCCATGCTAGCTAGTTCTGAAAAGTATTTTACCACTCCATCATCCTTCTTCCTCATCCCCCAGATTGTGTTAGCACTCCTTCTTCCTTTCGCATAATTGTGAAAAAATTTAGTGTTTTCATCCCCTACGACGAGCCAAATGACTTGACTTTTTAACCTCCATTTTTCCTCCCTTTCCAGTAGTATCTTTCTTCTTTCCCCTTCCAGAGAAAGAATAATATCCCTCTTCTGTCCTAATTCATAGCTATCATACGGAGGGCTTTCCAATATATCCAACTCCACTCCTAGCCACTTTAGTATTTCCTCTTTCTCTTCTCTTCTTTGATTTTCCAATTCGATGGTCACTTTCTTCATAGTTTTGAGATTTACCTAGAAATGGGTTGCTTTAAACGGAGGTTCAGATGCCCCCCAAGACCTCCAAGTGCCCTTGAATAGCACAATATAAGAGTCCTCTTTGAGCCACCCGGGTTGAATTTGAATGGGGCCCCTGGTTTGTCAAGACTGCCTTTTATTTGAAGGAGAATAGGGAGATGGTCTGAGTCCCCTCCCTCACCCACCCACTGCATAAAGGCTTGAAACCTATCCACCAAATATTCCTTCAGCAAAATCTATCTAATCACTTATCCACCCCGGTTTCTCCAATCCTCATGTTCCTCCAGGTAGGCTGAAGTTTAACAAGATTGATGTCAACCAAGTGTCCCTCCATTATTTTGGTAGTGAAAAAATCAGACAGAGGATCAACCCTTGCATTCGGTCCCCATGATTCAGCTCTCCCCAAGGAAAAATTCAGGTCCCCACAAATGATGAGGTTGGGATCATTCATGAAGTGCCCCGACAGAAGGTTGCTCCAGAATCTTTCCCTCTCCAGACAAGGGCCATAAATATTCACAATCAGAAAGGAGGAACACAACTCCAGAGAATAAACCTCAATAGCCAAAACATGATCCCTGCCCCAGGAGTTTAAGAGTTTCAGTTTATTGGATTTAAAGCCCGCCGCTAGCCCCCAAAATCTTCCACTCTCATCTAAGTCCATAAAAGCCTAACCCGGACACAGTCCCTGTAACAACGCAACAACCTCTTCTACTGCTCCCAAAGTTTCCTGAAGAAGTATAATATCTGGCCCATAACCAGAGAACAGGGCACGAATAGCTATTATTTTGGGCTTACCAGCTAAACCCCTGCAGTTGAAAGATAAAACAATCATTTGATAACATGTCCCTAGGCATTCACTGCTCTAAGTTCCCCTGTGATGGATCTTTGCTTCCCATCAACAATTTCTAGCTTAGATTTTAGCTGAGAATTAGACAGATTAGATTTACGCCCTCTCAGCTTAGGGCCAGAATTTGAGACAGAAATATTTCCCAGTCCTCCCACAATATCCAAAAGATTTTCGAGCTTTTTCTCCCCCCCCCCTATGGCCTAAGATTATAGGGCCGACGTACTTCAACATCAAACAATTTATCAGAGGAATTAATGGGGGGAATAGGAATCATAGTTATAGAGAGGGCTGGGATGCACATGATGACACTATCAAGGGCGGGTTCAACATGTGCAGGGATGCCAATAGTCAAATGAAAAGGATTCAGCCTAGAAGGACCAGGCTCTAAGCAAATAGATATATGATGTTGAAAAAGTAATAGAAGAGGGGGCATAAAGAGAAATACCCGCCCGAAGAGGCTCCTCAGAAGCTTCAACAGCAAGCGAGGGCTCTGCGACTCGGGAGACATTCACATCCATCTTTCCTCCTGCATCTGCTTCCCCCATAGTTAGATCACCACCCTCCTCCACCTCCTGGTCATCCGAGATATCCTGAGGGTGCTGAGATCTTTCCTTCATGCCCAAACCAAGACCCTGATTCTCTTCCCCTACTTTCCTTCCAGAGGTTCGCTGAGCTTTCCCTTTGAAGGGTTTCTTCTTTCACCTGATCCCAAGAGAACACTCTTTGGCTAAGTGACCATACTAATGGCATCTATGACATCTGAACAGAATCTTCTCATAGTCTAGGGTTTGGTTGAAAGACCAGTTCTGATAGTGAAGTTGAATGGCCTCCAACAAACCCTCTCTGGGGTTTAAACGAACCAGTACCCTTGCGGTCCCCTGCTCGCATGTTTGAATAAATGACATGTCCACCTCCAAAAACTAGCCTAGCAGATTCCCTATATCCCTGAAAACGTTTAAAGTCCAGAGCGGTTGAGGGAGCCTTGGAAGCTTGACCCAAATAGAAAGGTCAGCTAGCTTCTCCCTCTGCGCATCGAAAAGAGGGTGGCATCGCTTGAAAAGGATCGAAGCTCATCCGAAACCCCAGTTCTACTCCATGACTCAGGAGGCCATTTCATTGCTCTTAAACCAAACCATGACCCATCCAATTTCCAAAATGTGCACTTTAAATCTTAGATCAGGCCCTTCCTTCCAAGTTTTCTCCACCCGGTCCTTCAAGAAGGGAGTAGTGACTTTCTTCCATTTTTCTTTCCCAACTAATGTTTACTCCGTTGTATCCATTGCCTCATCAATAGATAGATCTATGCCCAAAACTAAGTTCAGAACCTGGCATTTCCTGCTCACCACCTTGGCTTTCTTCCGCAAAAGGTCAGGGAGGTCCAGCTCACTGTCTGAAATGCTATCAAAGATACCCTATGCTTAGTCCGATTTAGTCCCTTCGACTTCCATTGTTGTTTGTTTCTCCTTCAACCTTCCAGCTACTTCTCCACCCTGAGAGGCCTCCTTTCCTCAGCCCGTCGATCTACAAACCCCCACACCCTTTCTGTCAGGGCTTCTGCCTTGTGTAACTATACCTATACCCTGATTTCCTCTCAAAGGAGGGCTATATTCCCTTCGGAAACCCTCCAACCTTTTCCTTCCCTCTGCCGCGATTTGTTCCACTATACGCACTAGAACCTCTTCTATGGCGAGAATTGAATGGGTTCTCCACTCTCCTTCCAAAGAGCCCGAGACCCCCAACAAACCTGGCTTAACACTTCCTCCGATCGTGAATCCGTAACCAGCCCTCTTGAGATCCTGCCTTGAATCAACCTTTTTTAGGAAACCACAGCTTTCCATAATGTCCTCAAGGCCTCCAGATTGAGCAAAAAGTTTAGAGCCCTCATTATATCTCCCCTCTGGACGTATAATACTCAGATATGCACCGAATATCCCGAAAAACTCGTTTCCAGACAGAGTAACTGCTTGCATGTGGTTAGAACCTACAACCATAGCCGTTACGGGGCTCACAGGTTGCATTGGAACACTGACCGTCCTGTCGTCCGCACACAGACCTGCAGGCTTTCCAACCTTTCCTACCTCTGTCCCAACGACACCCTTCAGATTCAACTCAGTTATCTCCATTCCCCACATTTTGAGTAGATCCTCAGGCTCGGGATCTACCTCAACGCGCTCCGACCCGTTGACCATCCCGGAAAACCCTAGAAAGGATGGTGATAAAAAAATCCTAAAACACTGCCTCCCCACTAGTCACTTCTTGTAGCCTCCACCAAAACACCCTCTGAAAAATAAACAGTGTTAAAGTAAACAAACCCTGATAAAAGTAAAAAATAGGTTGTAACCCAAAAAAATAAAATATCCTTGTGCATTAAAGTGACCTCCTATGGCCGTAGCTGCAACGGCACACTTCCAACAACTTCCGCGCACGCCACCCATACCTCATCTGTGCAGCGATCCGCCCTCCTCCAAATACCCCACTTGTCGGGAGCTGTCTCGATCAATTGATATATAATATTTAAAACAAAGATATCAATAACAAAAAATATTTTACCGTTAACAATAAATAAAATATTCCAATATCCATATTAAATAGCATAATTTTATATCAACTTTATATAGAAAATTTATTGCTATTGATAAATAAAATATTTCAAAGTCCATATTAAATAACATAATTTTATATTAATATTATATAAATCAAATAAAATAATTTTAATTAATTAAATTTTTTTATATTTCCACTTTCCATTGTAAAATGTATGTGTAATTTATTACATTCTTAATATGGAGTTGAAATAAAACATTTAAAAATATTAATAGCAAAAAATGTTAATACATGAGAGATATCTTATTGGATTAATAGGTTCTTTTTAATTTAAGGTATAAGGGATATTTGTAATTCCTTTAATGTTTAATATGAAATTGATATATGTAACATTTTAACAAATATTAATAAAAAATATATAAACATATATCATTTAAAAAAATATTTAGTTAGGAATATGAATGTCATGTATTACTATTATGATACGCTAAATGTGAATCATAAATAAGATATTTCAATGTCAACTATGTATACATTATGCAAAACAAGTGGATATATATGTGTGTGTGTGTGTGTGTGTGTGTGTCATCAAAATGAGCATAAATCCATTTTATCTCTAGATCTATCAAGACCCAAAAGATTTCCTAAAGTTTTTCATTTAAAAAGAGATTTTTTGCATTGAAAAATACATTTTCATTTTGAGAGATTTGATCCCTCTGGAGAGTGAGTACATCCTAAGTTAAGATGAATCTATGTTAGTATTATGATAAAAATTATGAGATATAGATATATATATATATATATATATAGTTAGAATTAATAACAAATTATATCTTTTATTTCAAAATATTTATATATTTTAAAAAAATTTATAATTCTCTGGTATAAATAATATATAGGTAAAAGGATATTTATTGTAAATAGAATAATAATAGGGCTTGTAGAAAATGTGCATAGATTAAGTTATAGCTAGAAGGTGTAAGACAGGGGTTGTTTAGAAGAGTAATATTAGTTTTAGCTTGCAATGTATACATGTCGAATTTTAATCTTGGGTCACCCTTTTACATTATACTTGATGTTCCTTTTTTTTTTTTGGGCCTAACTACCACGTGTTAACTTTGGATTTCTTCTATGTCACATTGGTGTAGCCAACTAGGATGTTCTCTTCTTAGTACCTAGACTAATTTCTTTGCTTTACCTAATGCTTGTAAGGGTAAATTATACCATGTAAGTAATTATATGACAAGTATACGAGATGGACAACATTACAATAGGAGAGAGACTATATGATATCAGAGTACACCAATATTTTCCGTACCTTATGCTCAAATATGGGTATCTAAGACTTTGAGAAGCTCTTTTTTTTGAAGTGTCGTAGTGGTATACAAAATTACATCCAAACAAATATGTATTTCTTAGACATATCCTCACTAGGAGCTATGTATCAATATGTTGTCAAATTTGAGAAAAATATGAAGAAGAGGAATAAGCAAAAGTTTGTGTCTAAAAATCCACTACAACAGAAGATTGGAAAAGGTGTTCCAAAATCACAGAAAAAGGGATAGAACAAGAAGATACAATCTCAAGAAAACCAGTCAAATCCACAAGAAAATAAGGGTAATGGGAAGTCAAAAAAGGGCATTGGAAAGTGGTGTGAGTTCCATAGAATCCCCCAATACAACGTTGATGAATGTCATTTGAAAAAATCATTGGTGGAGCTTAAATAAAATGAAATAGACCTTAACATCTATTTCTAATTGAAAATAGGATAAAGGAAATCAAATAATTGATGTAGAACCTAATATTACCATCATGATTGCAAATTTCTAACCAGAAGAGCTAGTGGAGCCCTAATAAGGGGAGTGCCTCTTCCATTCATAGAAGTGGATGAAAGGAACCCCACTACATTTCATATTTGATAGTGGGAGCCAAAAGAACCTAATATCAAAAAGGGTGATCAAAATATTGAAGTTTTTGATGGTGCTACACCCCCAATCATACACCATTGGTTGGTTGATCCATGGATGAGACATCCATGTCAGCAAGTAATGTTGAATTTCCTACAACATCAAGGCCTACAAAGATGAGGTATTGTGTTATATTTTCCCTCTCCATGTTTGTGATTTTCTTTTAAGACAACCTCATATGTGGAAACATCATGATGTTTATGAGTTTTTCTCTTGTAGTGTCATTGATATTGTACAAGGTTGTCTCTACAAGGTACCAGAGGTAATTTCAACAAGTGCAATTTCTTTGATCTCAACAAAACATTGCTAAAATATGATCTCTTATATTGAAAATTTTTCCCTCTTCATGGTTCGGTTAGAAGGTTAAAGGAAGTTCATTGTGACCACCACATCCTCTCCACAGAATTAAATTAGGTTGACAAGATCGTAGAGACATCAAGAGACATCTCTCCATTCATGACCTCATCCAAAAGGACCACATTCGATTAAGCTCCTAACCTTGTGGGAGTCCAATTTTGTTGGTGCAGAAGAAGGATGGGAAATGGAGACCCTGTATTGATTATAGATACTTGAAAAAAATTAATTTCAATAACAAATATCCAATCCCCTAGATTAACGATCTTCTTTATCAATTTAATTGTGGCAAATTGTTTAATAATATTGTTTTGAATTCAAGTCATCACCAGGTTCCAATTGAACAAGCTAATGTATGGAATAAAACCTTTAGATATAAAGTAGGCCTTTACAAGCAATTAGCCATGCCTTTTGGCTTGACTAATGCTCCAAAAACATTCATGAGGAAGTTCCAAAATTTTTAGGAAATTGGACAACGATTTCACTCTCTCTGACGATGTGCTAGTAATATTTAAAAGCAGGGTGTATGTGCCAAATAAGAACAACTTAAAGAAGCTCATATTAAAATAATTTCATGCAAATCCATATTCGGGTCACCCATGTTATCAAAAGACATTAAATTCCATTAAAAATTTTTATTACTCGCCTAATTTAAAAAGGGAAGCTCCTAATTTAATTTCTAAATGAATTGAATATCAATAAGTGAAGGTGGAGTGTAAGCACCTAGCTAGACTATTACAGCCTATTCTCATTCTCGAGTGGAAATGGTAAGTGATGTCCATGTATTTTATCGCAGGGATTCCATGGAAAACCAGGTAACGCGATGCCATCATGGTCGTAGTAGACAAGTTGAGCTTGGTAGCTTACTTTGTAGTTGTAAAATACACTCATACAATGAGAAATTTGGCTCAAGTTTTCATAAAAGAGGTCATGAGGCTGCATGGAGTACCCAAGAAAAATCATCTCAGACTAAGATGCAAAGATTACTTCCAATTTTTGGAAGGAATTTTTTGCTAGCCTAGGGACAAAGTTGGTATTTAGCATGATATACCATCCACAAGCATATGGGAAAACAAAGGGGATAAATGGGATATTGGAAGGCGTGCTTAGAATGTATGTTATGCACCAACCAAGGAAGTTAGAAGTGTTTCTTCCACTTGTGGATTTTTCTTACAACAATGGGTATCACGAGTCCTTGATGATGATTCCATTTGAGGCTTTTTTATGGGAGAAGGTGCAACACTCTGATCAACTGGAGGGATCCAATGAATAGGGTTCTCATTGGTCCTAATATGCTTAAAGAAATTGAGCAAGAAATGGTGACAATCAGGAAAAATCTAAAGGTGATTCAAGATTGGCAGAAGAGAAATGTAGATCAACATAGAGTGCACAAAGAGTTCAAATTCGGGAGCATGTCTATTTGGGAGTTAGACCCAAGAAAATATCTTTAAAAATTGGGTCATTTACCAAGATAGCAACATGGTTTTGTGGGGCATTTCAAGTACTTGAAAGAATAGGGTCAGTGACCTATAGATTCGCCTTGAAACCAATAGTAAAAGTTGATAATGTTTTTCATGTTTCATTACTTAAAAAGTATGTACATGATGCCAATCATGCAATTCATTGGTCGGTGTTATATGTAGAACCAAATGGAGAGTTTCAGTTGGAACCTATATGCATCTTGGATCGAGTGCAACTCACGCTCTGGAATTGAGTAATCGAGCAAGTCAAAGTGCAATGGAGGCACTTTGGACTTGAGGAAGCCACACGGGAAATGGTTTATCAGATGCAAGGAGCATACCCATTTTTTTTTGTTGGTTGAAGAAAATGTAAATAATTTTCAAATTATTGTACAAAGTTGTGTATATATAGCTCCAAATGGTTTTGTGCTTGGTTTGAAGCATATTTTCTTTTGTGTTCAGATATAGAACACTAAGGACAGTGTTCCTCCAAGGTGGTGGGGTTTGTGACAACCCTTAGTTAATTACCCTATTGTAAATATTTTTAAAATATTTTTACTAAAATTAAAATCATTGGTAATTGGGACACGGATTCTAGATCTTGGAGAGGGAGATTGCTTGGGAAAATGGAGGAATTTTGGTTACTTTAATGATAGCCATGAGAGGTTGGCCAACATACTTTAATGGGTTTGACTATGCTTTTATTACAACTTGAAAAAAAAATGACTAGCCCATGCTCCCACCGGGAAAACTTATAAGCAAAGAGGAAAAAAACTGAAAGAGGAGGAATCGTGATGGCAAGAAAATGGGTCTAGCAGATGGACGACCAAGGGGATGTTTAGTTTTGTTACAACTGATGCGATGGGAATAATATGAGAGGAGGAGGCGAAGAAACAGGATATAACATGGAAACGATGAAGTAGGTCAAGGAATTTGATGTTTTGGAGGGACAAAATCGCAGGCATGCAAAAGGGAAAGGGCATGAGGAGCTGGGGGGAGAGCTCACGGAGAGAACATAGAAAAGGAGAAAATGAAAGAACAAGCAAAGAAAAGTAAAAGTAAAAGGAGAAATATTAAATATCGGGGGGAGGGGATTATTTTCCACATCCTAAATAAAGAAAATAAAAGCTTTACAAAGGGATTTTCATGATACTTTGCAGTACCGCTCGAACGGTCGAAGAGAAAATAATTTGGTTGAGCATTGGAAGAACTAATAGGCACATCTCAAGTGAAGGGTCAAGGTCTCTGGATTCCTTGTTTCAATTGAAGGGTGGAGATGCTTTAGTCTCTAGATTCCCTTCCTTAGTTGGTGCGTGAAGGAATTATTCTTTAGATTCTTGGTTAAGGAGTGATTGGTGCCTTCCTTTGCTTGTTTTTATGGTTCATTTCTCATTGAGTTTTGGACTCCCATTTTGGGTGGAACCATTGAGGGTTACTCTCTAAGGGTGAAAGTGGTATAACCTATGGATTCCCTTGATCAGTTGATGGGTGGATGTGTGATCCAAGTGGATTGTACAGGTCCAAGTACAAGTGGCTTAAGTACAAAGGCTCAAAAATCAAAGTGTTATAAATGTGGAAAACTTAGTGTCATGTTGAATATCTCATCTTTCTAATTCCAACCGTGCAGACGACACTCAATTCTGAGTTTGTATGAAGGAGTGTTACACATTATTTTGTCACCATCCCTCTAATCCCCATCACAAACATTGGAGGGCCATTCCAGTGAATTATGTGCATTGTCATACCTTGCAAAAAGTGTCATTGTATCCCTTGGCATGTGAAGAACATTTCCTCTGTTGATCATTCCTGAAGCAAGCTCTCAAAAACACATGATTTTGGGTTGGCGATGGTGGGCAGTTATGGCCTTGCGCCCATAGAGAAATTAGCACCGGGCCTCATGCCCATTGGCGCTCTATCTCAGTGAAGTACCCACATCGAGCTATTTTTGGAAATATTTTTAAAATAGAAGTGAAGTTTCTATTCCAAACCACTACGTGAGTAGAGTCATCATGGTTTGTTCAACTGAATAACATCGAAATCCTTCCTCTGGCTTCTTTTTTCCTACATTTGAGCAACTCCCTAGCGGAGTCACCAAATTATTGTGCAGGTAAATCCCCTCTGCAGACAGAGGTGATCCCTCTAGCCCTGGAGTGGGTCTAGCAACAAGGGAACAAGATGGACTTTTGGACTCGTAGCTTATAAATGAAAAGGAGTCATCATGGTTTTTTCAACTGAATAATGTCGAAATCCTTCCTTTGGCTTCTTGTTTCCTAGATTTGAGCAACTCCCCAAAGGATAAGGCGTCCTATTCCTTTGGGATGAGATCGCCAAAAAATCCTTCGATGCACTGAAGACGTTGCTTATCAATTCTCCTCTAATGTGTCCTCCCAATTATCATCACGATTACTCACTCTATTTGGTTGCCGCGTTTAACACTATTGCCATGGTTCTGGTGCAAGACGACGATGATGGTGACAAGCACGTCATTTACTATCTGAGTCGCAATCTTCTCAATACCGAAACACGTTATGCACATGTCAAGAAGTTGGCGTTGGCTGATGTTCAAGCTGTTCAATGTTTTCGTCATTACATTATGTTGCGCACGGTGACCTTGATTTCTGATTGCAACCCCATGAGTTACATATTTACTCATCAATTACTACGGGGAAAATACTCAAAGTGGATTGTTATCCTCCAAGAGTTCAATTTGGAGTTTACTACTGCCAAATCAAAGAAACAATTGGTTTTCGCTGATTTGATTTGCTCTCTCCCTTCTGATTCTGCTCCATCTGGTTCCAAGGAGCGCATTTCAGACGACACAATTTTTCTCATTAGCACCCTCGATCCTTGGTACGGTGATGTCATCGTATATCTTCAGACTTCCACCTTCTGATTTGTGTGTACGAAGGATGCTCATCGACGCATCCACCATCATTCACAACCTTATCGCATAGTTGAAGATACTCTCTACCTCATTGGAGCCGATTGTGTTCTCCGCTAGTGTTTGACTCTCAAGGAGGCTGAAAAGGTCCTCAATGATTTCCACTCTAGTGCCTGTGGTGGTCACATGTCTAGATATGCTACTGCTAAAGGAATTTTGAGTTAAGTGGTTGGTTGGTGGACATGTAGGTTGACTTAGTTGTGACTGAGTGATTCAAAGTTGTAACAGAGTTGGAAGTGTATTTATGCAAGTTGTAAAGTAGTTTAACTCAGTTAAGTGAGTTAAACTCAGTTGTGCTAGTTGTAATAGAAGATACACTAGTGAGAGATCAAATGAATTAATTATTAATTAATTCACAATCAGTGGTCTCACATGAAACTGAAGATTTACTATTAGTAACTACATGCATGTCAGATCCAATGGAGACCGAGTTGAGTTCTAGGTGAAAGGGAAGTAAACCATCAGTTGTGACATTATCCAATTGCAAACATGCAACCACACACACATTAGATGTGCCCATGGGGATTGCGTAGTCAAGACAGACATGATTGCACTCATTCAGGGATTGTTATCAGTTAGGATTGTGCAATGGAGGCAGGCTATCTGGAGAAAATAAATTGGCTAAGGAAATTGCCAATTTTTGTATGACAGTGTGAGATAGTTAGCTCATGTATTGAGAGCTCTTGGATTATAGCTTTGTATGTAATTGTTTCATGATCCATGATATAATAGATAATATAATATAGTGGGGTTTTTAGCTATAAGCTTTCCTCGGTAAATTATCTGTGTTATGTATGATTGGTCTTTCTTCATCATATTGTGATTGGCGATTGTGTTTTAAATTCCACAAAGATTTGTAGAAGCGATTCTCTATTTAACAGTAGCATATTGTTAGATCAAGAGAATCTAGGATATGCATGCATTTTGTATTAAATTTCTACATGCCATAACTTTCTCCATGTTCAAACCCTCTTGGGGTTTCCCTTTGTCTTTCCAGCCTCATCTCCTTGATTTCTTTGGCAACATCTTGCATAGTTTGGAGAAGAAGCTTTGGAAACTCTTTTTCATCCATTTCTCCTGATATTGGAGATTTTCCTTTGTCTTCTTCTTTGTTTGTGTAATCAAACCTTTGAACTCTATTAATATACCACTTCTCCCGGTCTGTAAGAGGTTCTTATTCTTCATATGACATAGATGTAGTGCCCTAGAGGTTGAGCCAAGATTATGCTATGATACCATTGCAATATTCCAAAATAGGAAGAACAGGAATATTGAACATAAAATTGGAAAATGCAGTAAACATCAACACATCAAATACATGAGCGGAACACTGAGCCATTCTATTATAAAAAATAGCAGAAATGAAGTACAATAGCTTGAGGAAGAGACACTCAAGCTAGGAAAAACAAGCCTGAAATGACCCTAATCATCAAGACATAAGAAATTGTTGTTGCATAAACTGCTGGGAGGTTATGACTACACAATCCTGCTGGAAACTAGGAATGCGTAGATCTGCTGATAGGTTTCTTAGAAAATTTCGGGATCAGATATTTGGGCTTTCTATCACAATTCCAAGATAACCTAGAAAGGGTTTCCAAAAATGACAATGATGAAAAATGCAGCCCTAGGGATGAATTAGGCTTTGCAACTGGGTAACTATTGGGAGGTGGCTAATCTAATGAGAAAATAGCTATTGCTCCTCCCCACTGACTTTCCGGATGAAGGGTTGCTTCCCTCACTATATGATAAGCTAAAAAACTTGGGTTATTAACCCTCCACAGAAACTGCCCTCCTGGATTTCACAATTCCTAAAGGAGACTGAGCTGCTGAAGGTGGATGAATATTGGCTTGATGCCGGATGATGGAATGTAGTTCTAAGAACCTCTCCTGAGTGGGAACTCGAAGTCCCCTAAGGATAAGGGTGGGATTTCTCCTCGGAAACACCCTTGTGCTGAACAAAAGAGCAGACTCCACTAAATAGATCAAGCATGCAGAAAGTCATAAAAGACAATACATAAACAATATTCAGAATGCCCTCTATGGCATCCATCCCCTTCCTTATATTCTTTGTGAGCTTCCACCCCCTTGGCCCCACTCAATAATTATGCTACTCTCATGGAGACTTCCTCCCATTATGACTGTGGTGTCCTCCACTCTCTCCACTACATCCATGACTGCGCTGTTGATTTGGTCAAATTGACCCCATCCACACGAATTGACCCACATTCACACCTAGGAGTGGTTTATTCATCTTTGTCCTATCTAGATGCAATAATCCACATTCACATTAGAATTGGTTTTATTCCTAATAAAGAGATTTATGGGTCCCTCTACCCTCTTATTCATCGATCTTATTGACAAAAACAAAATTTAATATTCTAACTAGTTGAAAGCTAATAAGGAATATTACACTATTTATTTGAAATTCTTCATCCTACCCTTCGTCACTATTTCTCTTATAGTCCTTTGGATTATGACTAAGTGGAAAATTTGACTCTATATTCATAGTGAAATAATTTGCGTTGTATTAATCAATATGAATAGAGTTGTTATTCGACGAAGATGTTGATGCTTCATAAAATGAAACTTCAGTATCAGAGGAATCCATAACATTCAAACAAAATATGTTGAATGATGCAAATGATATCTCTCCCAATGATAATATATAATTGAAAGAATGATAATTTCCTTCCAAAATTTCCCTCTAAATTTTTTCGCCGAAAATTTTCCCTACAACATTTTCGCTTGAAATATGTCCCTCCAAATTTTACTTCTGCGATTTATTTAAAAGTTTTCTACTAAAATATTCTCTTTAATTTTGAACCTAATTTCGATTTAAATTTCCTACACAATTTTCTTTTAATAATGTTTTCCAAATTAAAATAATCTTACTTAAATTATATAACATTACTTGATTATAGGTTCTTTTTTTAAAATTTATTATAGTTTTTATCCCACATTTACCCCGCGGTAAATCAATTCCATAATTTCCACTTTATAAGAACTTTCATTGTCATTATTCCTCACATCACATCAAGATTTCTTGAGGTTTTTTTTAAAAGCTTGGAACGATTTTCTGGAGCAGCAACATTGTCAATGAGAGATTCTTGCTTTTGAAAGGTTAGTTCCCTTTCTACTTGGATCATTCAATGAGGAATTTGAGAAAACAATTTATTGGATACCAACAAATCAACATTTTTTTAAAATTTATTTATTTTCTTTAGTAGCGGCTTAATTTATTATTTCAAAAATTAGGAAATTATTAAAAAAAAAATAGAGTTAAGTTCAAATCCCATTGAGTACATATTTTAAACCCCTATAATTTTACCATGAGTTAACTTTAAAATTTGTTGGTAGGTACATCCAGATTACCACAGAAAACCAATTAAAATAATTTTACTCTCTAAAATTCAAAAAAAATTCACACAAACATGGGGGGTGGGCCTGCCTTGGGTCGGCCCCTAGCCACTATGGCCTGGGCGGGTGCACCCACCCAGGCCACAGCAGGTAGGCCACGTGCAACTGCCTGCCTGAGCCTAACAACAAAGTTGGGTTGTTGTTGGGCTCGGGCGGGCGAGCACCCACAACATGACAACCCATGACTTTTGTGTTGCGGGTGGACGTGCCCATGGGCGGATGCCCGAAGTTGTCCCCCCTGCCTGGAAGGGGGCCAATTCCAAGAATCGACCCCCTTCCAAGAAGGGGGGCCAACACCAGGTGCCCGCAGCACAACCACCCAAGTAGGAGGGTGATTATGGGAATCGACCCCCCTGCTTGACAAGGGGTCGATTCTAAGAATTGGGCCCTTTCCAAGCAGGGGAGCCGACTCAGGGTGCCTGCCTGCAACACGACCGTCATGTTGCGAACAGACGTGCCCATGGGCGGGCGCCTGTAGCATGACTCCCAAAGGACATACACCTGCCCGAGGCCAACGACAACCAACACTGTCGTTGGGCTCAAACGACCTCTTTGAGTCAGCCCGCCTACCGAGCCCAACAACACCCAACATATTAAAAAAAAAAGTTTGTTTATTTGTTTTTTTTTTTTTTTCTGTGGTGGTTGGGGAGATCACATGTAAAAAAAAAAAAAAAAAAATTTCCAGGGGGGTCGGGGAGAAAACGTTATTTTTTTAATAAACAAATTGGTTTTCTATTTTAGTATTTTGGATGAATCTAAATTCACACTGGACCTGGGGACGATGTACATGTTTTTTGTTTTGTTTTGTTTACGTAAGATATTGGTTTTTTTTACTAATTTATATGTAGATATATATTTTTGTAGGAAAATGGCATCAAGGAAGGTTTCTATCAATCTTTCTGGACCAAAGTCAATAATTGCATCATCTAGAGTTGTAGGTGGGCCCTCAAAAAATATAGTTGAATGAACTTCACCTTAGTTAATTACTGAAAATGTAGGAGATGCCTCCTCAAAAGACAAGAATTTGGTTTCATACTGGAAGAAATCAAAAGAAGTGAATCGTAAAAAATATGCATGGTTTATGAAAGATAGAGACGGCGAAACTCTGAAATTATATCTACATGCTAGTAATAATTTTGACGCTGCAAGTTATGAGCAGGTGGGAAAAGTACTAGGCCTATATATTTTGCCGAATACTGAAAATGTTTATATACTTTCAAAATGGCCCTAGTCACATTCTAAGCTTAGATGTCATTTTACCTTGGTGATGTATAACACAAGGGAATATTCTTCAAGGATATGCAAACAAATTTTAAATAATATTGCACAAAATATTGTAGGTATTTTTATTTACATTTATGTGTTTTGTGTTATTCTAACTGTATCATTATATTTTTAATAACTTAGTTATTGTTGACATATTATATTTTTTTTGACAAGATTTTTATTAAGGTCTTTCATCTATGTTGGGGGGAATATATTATATAGAGCGGTATATTATGAATGTTGTCGACATTTTCCATGAACATGAAGAAGAAGATATGAGAAAGAAGCAAAAAAAAAATACTTCAGGATGCTATAAGACTATATCAAAGGGATCAATATAGTAAAGGTAGACAAGTTACTTTTGAAGAGGAGGATGTTGAAGTTGAAGTCGAAGATGAAGAACGTGTTTCCATTACTGAGGATCATATTAGAAATGATGTTAGAAAGGAGAAGAGCCATAAAAGAGTAAGAAAAAAAATGCCCAAGAATGTATCCCTTCTAGTTGATGATGAGGAGATTGCTTCTGTTAAAGAAAATATCATAACCAAGAGGAGGAAGGAAGAAAATTTTTCTCATTCTGAAAAAATCATGGACAGTAGAGAAGGTCCCTGTGAAAACTCAAAATGAAGCAGGGACATCATTACACTAGGAGATGATTTAGAGGATGTCATTATTAAAACAAAACAAAATTCTATTCGACATCATTTGATGAAGACAAATTTAATTGAGGGTGGTCAATCATTTAACCTTAATGTGTCAGTCAAGTCTACCATCCAAATGAAAGAAAATTCAAATATCAAATTAGAAATCCACATCACTTGCATGTTCATAATTTGAAAACATTGATGAGGTACAACCCTTTTTCACATGTGGTTGATTATGTTCTTCTTGTTGATCCAATTCAGGTTCCTAACAAAGGAGCATTTGAATTGTCAAAATGTTTTGAATACAAATATTATGTACTTGGGGGAAACCATTATGTAGAATCTCAAAGGAAATTGATGGAGGAATATCCTAATAACTTGTGTTTTGAAATAATGAAAAATATCATTTATGTTAGTTTAACTGATACAAAATCAAAGTTATTGGCATGGGATCATAATTCAGATAATGAGTATAGGATGTCTATGACTTTCATCCAAAGGGTTAGATTTATTCGTAGTGAATTTGAAGAAAAATGTGGTGGGGATAAGACAAAGGTTGATCCTGTATTTCAGAAGGAATATTGTATGGAAATCTGCTATCAAATTGAGAAAAAAATAAATTCAAAAAGTGGAAAAGTAAATTTTTAAATATTCAGAGGCATGAATAACATTTTCTAGTTGGAATTTAGAACTGGAGAGATATGGGAATTTATTGATCATATTTTTGAGTTGTGGGAGAACGTTGGCATAAAAAATCAGAAGTTCAAAAAGTCTAAACCATTGATATGTACCAAAAGTAAATTAGGTCCTAAAATGAAGCTCCTTCCAGAAGATATGACTATCAGACCTTAGAGATTAATGCAAGGAGTGAAGGATGAAAAACTTGTCAAAACAATATTATCTCGTATAAAGTCAAGAGACTTATCATTGGAGGAAATTTTTGAGGAATTTCTAAAGTAAGTTTATTATTTTTACTTATTTTTGGATTATAAGTTTATGTTATATATAATATATTTTTGTTGGTAGTATTTGTTATACATATCACTATATTAACATTGTTTTATTTATTTATTCGGTCACAAGGTTTATATGAGAATACAATAATTAATGGTTAAATTGTTGAATGAAGATATTTGGGATGATGTTGTACGCAACTACCCAAATTCAAGTTCTACATTAGCGTTAAAAGATTTTTATCTTGGATTTAAAAAGGTATGTTGATTCATACGTTCATTTCTATTCATATGTATATTATTTTTATTTTATAACTTATACATATATTTGTTTATTTCATTAAAGATGAAGAAGGATGCAAATGGAGCACCAGATAGTTTCAAAAGCTTTATTGAAAAAAGTTAAATTGGAAAAGATGAGAAAACAACCTCTTAGTGATGTTGAACTTGATCCGAGTCTTAATAATTTCATTTGGAATGGGCTCCACGCTATCCAATATCAAATAATATCAGGTGATTGTGAATAAATTGCAAAACTCATACCTAAAAGGGATTGTTCCCTATTTATTGTAGATATTCCTCACTGTTTCAATATCCCAACCATTGAATATGATAATGACCCTTATACTTATCAAGCTTTTAGTAAAGTGGTTGTGGGATTTCTAGAAGTCACAACATCACCACTTTGGATATTTGTGATATTTCATCTAGACAAACAATTGGGGCTATTATTATCAATCTTCAAGGGAAAATAAAAGTCAAGGATGTAACTTATATGGTAAGACGTTGAAATTGTATGTTTTATTAATGTTAAAAAATCATTTATGTACAAGTTAATTTAAATTTTACTATTTCATGTTACACGCAAAAGTCAAATCTTATTGGTTGCGGAGATTAACCAATTATAAGTGACTATGAGTTCATTCATGTTGAAAGTTGGACAAAAGAAGATAGCTATAAGCATATTATTTTCAATCAAGTAGATGGAAAGGGTCATAGCCAAGTACTGGTCCATGACATTGTTGTAAAAAAAATAACATATGAAGATAAATAAGCAAAAGGAGAGATAGTTAAAATATATCAAAAACCACAATCATTGATTAAATATCTTTTAGATTTATGTTCAAATGAAGGAGATTGGGTTTTGGATTTATTTTCAGCCTCAAATAAGTTTTATTATATTAAAATAAATTTTAATATTTTCTTTTTTAATTTTTATGTGTTTACAATAATTTAATAAATTATTTATTTTGTACTTGATGATTAGGTACAACGCTAGGATGTTGCTTACAAAAAGGAAGAAATTGCATTTCCATTGAGAAAGACCTAGTACAATGCAAATTTATTCACCAAAGAATTAATGCCCTTCAATTTCTTCCAGATGCAATGCAAGAAGTTGGTTTGAGGAAAGGAGATTTTAATGAATCCTGTGTGGCAAAAAAAGAAAAGGAACCTCAACCACCATTAGATGGAATGATTGGAAAGACATACTTTGGGACATTTGAAGACATCAAAGATCCATCAAAAGAGGAAAATGATCAAACTGAAGCCAAAAATGAAAATATTGTGGAAGAAAACAATAATGAAACTCTTGAAGATGAAGAGTTTGGGTAACGTGATATTATTTATTAAATATCAGTTAAGCTTCCAAATGAAGTTCATTTTTTCTAATTATTAATAAGTTATACTTGTAATTTTTTTACTTTGACATTTTATGAAAATAATAAGTATTTAGTTGTTGTTATTATATGTTTAGTATTTGTATAATGTGATTTTCACTTCATTTTTTATGTGAATCATTTAATTTTTGAAAAAAAATGTTATTATTATTAATTTGTGACATAAAATCATAAAAATTGCTATTTTTTGTATTTTTTTGTTAATTTTTTCCTATAAAATTGGTCTATTTGACATGTCACTTTTAGCAAAAAAGTCTCAAAATGTGTATTTTTTTAGTAATATCTATATTCAAAATGTGTATTTTTATGTAAATTGTTAAAAATTCTTTCTTTTTAGTGACAATTATTTCATGTGCAATGAAATATGATTTAACAATATATAATTAGATAGAAGATCAAAACTTTAAAATTTTGGCATTTTTTTTAATACTGTAAAAAATCAAATATCTCACTACAAAAAAAAAAAAAAAACAAAAAAACACAAACCTGAAAAACACTTAAAAAAATCTGCAAGTGAAGAGGAAGACAAGTACTTAAAAAAAAATTAAATTTAGAAAATAATTATTAGCATTTAATACATTAGAAAATTTATAGTAAAAAATGATTCTTCTAAAAAAAGGATGATGCTGACATCATCACTTTTCAAAATCAACATAAAAATCACTAACATTTTAAAAATAATGTTTATACTTGGCACATAAGAAAATTCAATGTGTCAAAAATATGTTAAAAACAAATTAAGAGTATTTTGAATCAACATTTTTCCAAATCATATGATTTTTTGCTACCTAAAAAAGCGGGTACTCGTTTTTATTCCCATTTCAAAGTTTTCATTGTTCCAAGACCCCGTGGATCATGCATTTAAAAACTTATTTTACCATGGATATTTTTAATTCTTAAATAGCTTTGTTACAATATCATGAGCGAATACCATGGCTTATCAATACCACACGTCCCAAAAACCCATAACTCACTTCATATGACACTTAGTCATATAAACTTTTTTTTTTAATTAGTCAATTTAATTAAAGGAGCAAAAAGGGCATAACAATTTGAAGATATGTCTCAAATTTTAATTTGTATATACTATCAAGATTATTTTCAAATATTTTGTGAAAATAAAATCTATTCCATCCTCATAACAAGGGTTGAATGAAGTGTAGTCCGTGCCAAATAATTCTGAACATAAAAATGCATAAATTACTAACACTACTCATAAATATTAACTTCTATTATTATTATTATTATTTAATAAACTTCTTACTATACATTAAATAATAACACTTAATAATATGAATTGATAACAAAAAAAACATATCACAATTATTAATATTAATTAGTAATTAGCAACAACATATTCATAAATTACCAATAAATATTAAAACTAGTTGTTTCAAAGACCATAGTAACATATTGAAATGGAAAAGTTATAAATATTGTTCAATACACATTATTACCAAAGACTAATAACAACCAAACAATTCCATTGATAATATTCTAAATACAAAATCATTTAGACAACAATAATTTAATATTAACTAGGAGAAAAGAAATATAATATTAATTAAATAAATAAAATTAACTTTTAAAACTTCACTTAACTATGGTAACAACTTATTAACTCGGTAAATATTAAAACATGAATGACAGTGAGCTTCATGATAGCATTTATGAAAGCAACATGTAAATCATTAATAATTTGTGGAATTTCCTCAGTTTAAGAGCTTGAGGAGTAGGATAATATGCAAAATATATGTAGTTTCTCAACATAATATTTGTCTATATTTTTTTGATCTGATGACGAAATGGGAGACTATTCATTGGGTTGATAATTTTCATTCCATAAACCTAGTAATCTATATTCAAATAAAGTGAATACAAATGTTTTTTTATCAACAAAAAAACATATAATAATATTATCTTTGAATTCAAACTTCTGTAATTCATATTGTTTTGAGATATTTATTTCGGATGATGTGATTATTCTAGAAGAACTATCTCAATGTAAAAATGTTAGTTTAATCTAATTAATAGATAAATAGGTTCCATTGGTAAAAAAATAAAATAGTTTCCATATTAACAATTTTTTTTTTAATATAAAAATAGTTTTATTCAAATACAAATTACCAACATGGAATGAATTTGCAAATTCATTTGATTCTATACATACTATCTACATGGAAGGAATTTATAGATAGCAATGCATATGTGAAGCCCTTCCCGTATGCCAATTTTGATGGAAGAAAACGCTTAATTTTTGGTGTATATCATGGAAAATGGGGTTCTAGGTTTTCAACTGCTACAATGGGATTTTAGGATTTCACCTGCTGTTCCTTCCATATTGCAGATGTATTTGGATACCTGCCGATGTGGTTACACATTTCATTGTGAAATAACTTAGAAGCTCAGGCATATTTAAGAAAAATAATATCAAGATTGTAGATGTAAACAATATATTTTTAATTGTAACATATACCACATATCAACCTTAATTTTTTTTTTTTTTACTTTCTTTAATATAATTTACCTATGAATAATTATAAAACGGATTATCAACCATATGTAGGTGACCATGGAAAAAGTGATCACCGTATCAGGCCATCGTACTTATATTAATTAGCACATATATCCTTTGTAAGTTCTAGGTTGATGATTTAATTCATTGTACCCATGGCACGAATGCTTTAAACCCCGAAGGGACTTATACTCTATAGCGTATCTTGATGTTTGATTACATTTATCATTGGCGTATGGATTATGGTTTTCAATATTTTATGTTATGATAAGGTTTATTGTACTTTTGCATTGGATTTGGGTTTAAATGGATAACACCTGTCATGATGGATCACCGTCGAATCTAAGGGTTGAGATCCATGGTTGTGATCTCCGGGTACTAGCATAGGGTAATGACCCCGTCTGAACCCTAACTGATTCTTCCATTGGTGTTGGGCTCTGTGGTGTTGCTCCTCTACAACCTGGCCACAACCCAAGCTTACCAAACCAACCTCCAAGTCCCTCCTCTCGGCGCTAACAGCGATGGCGTTTACAGGTATGGCCTAAATGTTTTCCACAGTCCAGCAAATGATTCTTCGATTTGGGTTTCCACGGCATAGCTGCTATTTTTCCTTGGATTTCATAGCTGTATTCTTCGTTTATTTGTTAGCAGATCAGAAGCTCTATGCCGAGTGATATGCGCTCGTATTCATGGAGGATAAACATTTAACCACAGGTTGGTTTATTTTCCAGGTTTGAGCATTGTTCTTGGTTTGCTGGTAATTTGCCACGATGGCCTCCTTCAATGTTGCAGGTAAGCCAACCGTGCTTGTTTACAACTTCCGACTGTGTTCTACCTACTCTCAGCATTTTCCTGTTGTATTTTCTTTCTTGTGGTTAACTCTTTCTCCTTCCGCAAATGATATACTATGTGTTCTAACATTCCCTCTTGTTGTGTGCAGATAATTCCACCGGGGTCGAATGGAGGATTTTACACTACACTAAAATCATTTTCTTGTTGAGGGGTTTGGTCTCACATTTTATTCGCTGCTTGCATTACACGTACCGAGTTTCTCCCATAAGTTTGTAGAAATTAGGAGTAGAATCTATGATTATACCTACAGCATTCACTTGTTAGGTCTAGTTTTAGGGCATGTGGTCGTTTAATTCAACTTCTTTGTTCAATCCCGAGAGGAAACCCCGTTGTGAGCAGTTGCATGCAATTTGGAGTTTATTGTAATATCATGCTACTCTATTACAGTTGGTTGTATTTGCATCCGAAATTTAAGAGAAAAATATCATCCGACAACAGAGTTCCATTTTAATGTATTTTGAGTTTTATTAAGTAGTTTTCTAGGTTATCTGTAATTCTCGTACATTCACCCTCTTATTATTGTTTCACTCTTTAAGAATTTCAGTGGAAATATATTTTGTGTTCTGCTTACTCTGTCTTAATTAATTTTCCTGTCAGAAGAAATTTGCATTATACTTTTCAAAGAGCGTTTTCGTCCATGATCGGTTTTGATTTTCAGTTGTATAGCACTGTAATCTTCCTTCCTTCACTAGTCTAATATAAAATAACATTTCAGTTATTGTTTTTACAATTATATTAGCTATAGCATTATCTGAGTTTTAGACAATAGCTTCTATTTGTCTTGTAAGAGAAGAATCTTGTTTTACTTCTTTCAGTTAATAAATAGAAAGATGTCCGGACTATTCAAGTGTATATCTGTGTATATCATAGGATGCCAGAAACAACTAGTCTGGGATTCAGAGTTTTGACTCTGAACCCTGAATTAACGGTTTCCTGGGTTAAACTTTCAGTAGATGCTTTACTTTGTTTTATTTTTATATGATAGTGTAAATGCCATTTTTCTTCCAATAAACAAGTAATAGTTTCAACATTACACTTCTATATAATCCATGTATAATTCTATCCATTCTGTTGTAATCTTCTCAATACATTAGAAAATTACAGTAACAAACATATATACATCTTTCTGGAACAAGAATTCTCATTTCATATCCTAAAGAACTTTATCTGTAGTAAAAAATATATCTTAAAGAAAATTAACTCTAAATAACCAGATATCTTAAAGAAACATTAATTGTAATAAAAATATATCTCTGTCTAGAAGCATATCCAGTATGTTCACTTATTTTCTTTTTCGATTTAGCTGATGATGTCCTCCCTACCATGAGAGAGACAATTACATCCTCATCTCCCACCGTGTTCCACACTAAGATGAGTAGGTTTACAGAATTTCCAGAAGAGACCTCAAGACCCCTAGTCCAATATTCTTCTCAACAAGATTCGGGAACGTTGAGTGTTTTCCACTAGTCACAACCAACTCAGGAATTCTCCACTCTTTTCCTTCCTCTCCTTAGCCATCGAACATAACCCCTTTTCCTCACTGGGATGTACTTTTATACCCAGAGGAAAGGTAATTTTCTTAATTGTTTTCTATTCAACCACTTCTCAATTCTTGGAATACTTTTATCATCAATCTTTTAACTTCTTATGGAACCACTATTCCATAGTTAAATTTTATTTCAACAAAACATAATTAATTTATGTTCATCATGTAATCTTTTTCTCAAAATAAATAAATGTTTTAGTCTCTTTAAAAATAAATAACATAACAACTAGTTAGCACTTAAGCCAGCTATCACATTAATTCTTCATATAATATCCCAAAAAACAAATCTAATGTTGCCCTCTCTATATTAAGACTATGAATGTAAAGTATATATTTGTAATTCTTCATATAATATTTGTAAATTAAATCTAATATTCCACTCTCTATATGTTTTATATGCTCTACCCTTATGCAATATCTGATATGCCAACAACTTCTGCAATGAGAATGTTTTTGATTCAACAAACACATAACTTAAAATCAATGCTCAACATGTATGTGCTTGGCCTAAGGGATAAGAAAAACCATACTCTAACCTGCAATTATTCCCATGTAGTTAGGTCACTTAGGGGATAGCAAGTAGAACGTGCCCTGGAAAAAATATATTTCTCTTTTCACGGAAAGAAATTCATTAGATCGCCAAGTATAGTCCTTTCCACTTGGAAATTATGTTTTTATAAATATTGTGAATTGATATATGAAATGGAAAAATTAATTGCCAACTAAGGGGGAAGGAGTTGCATAAATTTTGGTGGGTAGTAACCACCAGTAATTTTTGCACATTTACATTTTTACTCATGCTTATTAAAATGGTAAATATCACATAAATAATGGGGTGTCGTAACTCATGGTAAATATATTTATTTTCATCTTGTTACTATCCATTTTTTATGCAAATACTTGCTTAAATTTTCAAAAAATTCAATTTGGTTGGTTTTCCTAAGAAGCCTAAAAATAAAAAGTCACCACAAACATCCCAAAATTATGACAGAAAAATATGAGGAAATTATCCACATGGTTCAAAGGCTACAATAAAACTTTCAAATTTATGGTCCAATTAAATGTTTGAAAAATATTTTTTGCAATAATATTGAAAAATAAATATTTATTTTTTCCACTTAAACATTATAAATGGTATTTATCAATACAGAACTTTATTCTCAAATTCTATTAACTAAATTTTATAATTACTATCTATATATTTATATATATAATAACAATAAATAAATAAAATTACCGATAAAACATTAAGACAAGACAGTTTATGTCAAATATTCCCTCGTATCGTGCTTGTAAACCAACCCTCCAAAGTAACTGGTTAAACATTATTACTTGAAGGATGATTAATCAGCGGCGTCATCGATCATGGTTAAACAAAACCATATCTCTCTCCAATCTTGGTCAACCGCTTGTACACATCATACATGGGCGACCGTCCATCCAGATTATCATTCACACATCGAAACGCCACCCGCATCACCTCTGCAACCACTTAATTCTCTTCCTCAGCCAACAAAATGATCTGAATGGCATGAAAGCTTTGTGTTGTGGGCGCTACACAATGGATGCCCTCATCTGCTGCATAAAGATGGTGTGTCCATTCATCCGAAGATACACCCATCTGATGATTTGCATCACAAAACACCCATCTGATGATTTGCATCACAAATTTCTATTGTGGGATCAACACAATGGATGTCCTCATCTGCAAAATGGTGACATATCCATTCATCTGATGATACAATGATCGCATTCGTATAATAGTTTTGTCTAGCATTCCCTACACAATTGATCTCACGCGAAAAACGATCATGTATCCATTCCAGGAAAGTCATTTCCCTTCTACTATATTCATCCATTACGGTGTCACAAGGCCTTAAACCTGTGACTATCTCTAACACAAGTATCCAAAAACTATACACACCACCTTTAAATGTCGCAATAGACAAGATCCTCCACACTTCTGGAGCATCATACCCAAAACTCATCCATAAGATGATCATCCTTCCCAGAGCCAGAGAAACAAATGGGAACACATGTGTCCTCTACATTCAAAAGTTTGGCCAATCCGAATCCACTTATGTGCACTTCGTACACTTCATCCAAAAATATAATTCCACTGTTTATATTGCGATGCACGACGTGCAAATTGCAGCCGTGGTGATTCCATGCCAATACTCTTGCTGTGTCTGTACAGATCTTTAATCTCGTCTCCAAGTCGACGCTATTCTGCTCGCCTTGAAAACGATGGAGGCAGTTGAGGAGTATTCCCTTGGCTATGTATTTGTACACCAACAACTTCTCTTCGTCTGCAAATCAGTAGCCCATAATAGGAACAAGATTTGGTGCCTCAAGTGGGGCCAATGCCTTCTTCTCGCACTTGAAATCTTTTTCAGTCTATACGGAACATGGTTAGAGTCTTTTTACTGCCAATAAAGATTGATCTGGAAGTTTCCCTTTGTATATTATACCTGTCCTTCCATGCATAACGATATTGTCTTCGCTAAAGTTGTAAGTGACCGTCATCCAATTTCATATTCCTGATGGGCTTCTCGAACAACCAAAATTTAACAGATCTTCGAGCTCAGACATATTTCTGGCAATCGTTGGGCTCATTGGTACTTGGCAGTGGGATTCTAACAAATCTTCTGCTTTTTTCTTTAGAAATCATCCACCGAAGACCGAACAAAATCCAAACAATTTTTTTTTGTAAGCTTAGTAAACTCTTACTATTTTTTATTTAGGTAAAAAAGCAAGCGTAGTAGATACAAAAATTAGGCCTCAATTTGTCCGAAGGAAACCAGGTCTGTTGGTCATCTGAGTGCATTGAACGCCATCCAAAACATGTACTTCCTTAGGTTCCTACGAAGAGTCTACTAAAAAAACTGTATCTGGCTGCTCTAATCATCATTTGACTCCACTGGAGCCGAATCTTTGACGCTTGAACCTCGCATGCCAACTTTTTGCATGGCCTTAATGTCCTTCTCAATTTTGTCAAGACGAGCACACTGGTGAAGTTGGTGCAGGTTCATTTCCTGGATGCTTCTGTTAATATTTGCCAAAAAGGAAATTGCCTTGGGATCCCCTCCTACTTCTTGGACTGAAGTAATGGCCTTAACCAGCAGGCATTTTACTAACCAATAGGTTATGATTGAGTGATGAAACAGTGAAATTCTCCCTCGGGTTTGCCCCGGGTCTATAATCACTTGTTGTAGTTCTTCCGCTACAATATCATCCTCTTCTTCAATTTTGGTTCTAGCTTCTGTCTCCCATCTATGAGTAAGAGATTTTATAAAAACAAGGTGTTTCCTCTGAGTAGACCTGGAAAAAGGGCTCCATGAGCTCTCTGCTGGATTTCCTACCTCTCTTGGCTGGCAGGCTTGAAATATTTTCCTTGCCTTTGTCCATATTGACCTTTAAGCCTATGTTTTTCTTCACCATAATTGGATTACGGTGAGAGAGGAAAACGATAATGCCTGGAGCAACAACATGATACGAAATACCCAAACAGTTAAAGAACAGAACACACGATTTAAAACGGTTGAGGTAAGCAGCTGAGGGAGGATGGTTGTGAGCCCCATGACTCGTCATAAGACTATATTCATTCCGCCTACCCGCCTTAACACTCTTACCTATTTTGCTACCTACCCCAGTCCAAAGCAGAGGCAGAGTAACCAAAAAATTTAGCGAGGGGACATAGAAATACAAACGGTTGCCAACATTTCCAAAGAAAATATTACGGCAAGCACGCCATAAATATAAGCAGCTATCTACCCTATATAGCAGCAAAGGATGATAAGAAAATAGGTTCTGCCCATAACCAAAGAGCGCAACATAATGAATTATACCCCCTCGAATATTAACATCATTAAACTGCATGCATGCAATTTCCCACTCCGACCCGAAGTGAGGATGGCTGACAGCTTTCTCATGGCATCTATTTCCCAGAAAAAGAGGTAACAGAGGAATTATATTCATTACCTTATCTACCCAAGAAGAATTATAGCCTTACAGGTTCAGACCCATACGACTTCTACCATTTGCAAAACAATTATAGGTGGTTTTACAGAAATTATAAATATAATCCAAAAAACAAAGATTTTCGTTTGCATGCTGCGGAACTCCGACATTCTCTTCATATGAATAGCTAGGAGTGAATCGGATACCAGTACACTAGTGCAGGCCACCAGCGACATCTACAATTTCTTTCGGCTTGCACGCACAATTAACACAATTTCGAAGAGGAGAAAAGCAAAGACAACCATTAGATTTAGTTATCCATTGGTTTATGGTTTGCATTCTTTTGAAAGGGGAGGCCCACATAGCCCAGGGTTATTCTCAAATTTAGAGACTGTAAATTTGTGAGTGAATGAAGGTATATTTCTGGTAATCTTGTTTTTTGATACATTGAAGTCCTCGAGATGGTTGAGTAGTGCCAATTTCTAGGGAATTTCCCCTGTAAATTGATTTCCATTCAGGTGGAGGATATTGAGGTATGTGCAATTATGAAGCTCAGTAGGAATAGGTCCCGTAAAGTGGTTGTGGGAGAGATCACAGGTTACAAGATAAGGAATCCACTGGTAGATCTCCTTGGGAATGTTCCCCGTGAGACTATTTTGAGATAGACTCAAGCTAACCATACTCGCACAGTACCTTACTCCAGATCGAAACTCACCTTGAAGCGCCATATCTTGAAGCGAAATTGACAGCACTTTGTTATCATCATTATGCCAACAAGTAATTCCCAGAAAATTGCAAATAAACCCCTTGGAAGTGTTATGGAAGTTCCAGGTGTAGAGGTTCTCGTCAGGGTCCTTCAATTCCTTGTAAGTACTCTGAAGACACTGTACATCCTTTCTTGGAGAAATGTTTTGGGATGAAATGAGGCATATCAGTTGGAGAATGAGTTGCATGACTTGTAGTAGGCCAAAACACCCAAAAATTTCCATGGCTTAATCAATGTTATCCTGTCGTTTCTAATAATTCCGTGCCTGCCTAAGCTCAACAAATGTCAGTTGCTCACCCAACGCAAAAACTATTGTTGCTATCCAACTGCAAGCATGAATCACTTACTCATATAACAAAGAAATGTCTGTGAATGTGAACACATGTTAATATCTCAATGGTCAGCCCCTAATTATAATACCCACAACAAATTTTCCATATCAGAAAATGAAAATTGAGAAACCCATGAGATGGGAAAATGGAAGGGGTATCGTAGTGCACACCTTGTCTTCTCATGTGTACTTTTCATGGGCAACTTCCGATGGAAAATCCGTGGCGATTGCTTCATCTTCTCCACTACATCATAGTCAAAACGACATCCTACACCCCTTTGATCACCTCACATTTTAATCAAGACTCTAAATGTGAACAAATTGTATCTAAAATAATTAAAGAATATTTTTTGAATTTAATTTTATAGGAAATCTACAAATTAAAATTAAGTATTAATCTATTTATTTATTATCTCATTGCTTACACAATGACATCTATGATCGGTTGGGAGATAATAGTTGGTATCTACCAATACAATTTTTCATTTTTCCAATATGTTAACATTAGGATTTTGGGTGGAATTTTTGGATGATGTCAGCGCGTCACCATATGCTTGACTCTGGAATACGAGGTTTGACGTCATCCTGCCATGCATAGTAGGCGGGTGTTGATTCGATTGTACACTGGAGGTACATGAAAGGGAGATTGTTCGTGCAACTAGGAGTTAAGTTGGGTTGTGTTTGAGCTCTGGTGGTGTAAATTTAGTTTTAAGGGTGTTGGTGGAGAATTTATTATCGTTAACTGATTATTGAAAAGCGGGTTTAGGTGTTTTCGAACTTTAAAGGGTTTTTTGTGGCGCTTGTTGATGCTGCATTTGGTATTTTTGTGCCTGTGGTTTCTTTGCAACAAAATTCATGTTTGTCAAGGTTTCATTGTTATTACCAAGTGGGTTTTTATTTTACTTCACTAGATGCAGGCAACGAAATTTCTGTGCGGAATGCTGAAGTAGTGAAATTTCATGACACAAAATTGCCAACCTTCTCAATGACTGTTTGACGGGTGAATGTGTGGAATTTTTTTGTGGTTTAATTGTCGTGGTGCATAATTTGGATTTCTAATGGTTCATTGTTTCACATAATTTTTTGGTTATACTTTAAAATTTAGAGCATAAAAATTGTTCAGGTAAGTGTGTTGTTGGATTCTAGCGACAAGAACCTGGTGAGTAATTGAGTTCTCCCTATGATAAAATTGTGGCTTAATGGGTTATTTTATTTGTTAATAGAAGTGTTAAATACATTGCGAGGTCGATTTTCGATGGTATGGATGCAATGTTGTAGGAATAAAGAAGTAGTAACTGAGCACGACTAGGTTGGAGGTCGACCCATCTTTGCATTTGGGAAAGTCCTGTGAGCAAGGTGCTAACCCTCATTGCATGTGGTATGGTTTTAAATTATCTGTCAACCACTATTTCATGCTTTTATGTAGCTGTTATGGAAATTTTTTTGGGGAATTTACTCTAAGAGTTACGAGGTTGAGAGTATAGGAATGTTTTCATTTTCAGAAGGCTCGTGAGCAAGGTGGCATCTCCAACTCCAAATCGTGTTGTTTTAGATGGTCGAGGTGTCGGATTTCTATTGACATAAACATGTGGTTGTGGAAGAAAACAACTCAGAGCTCAGTCGGGTGCAACACATAGACACAAGGATATGTTAGTTATAAAATTTCTAAAAAATTTTATGTCAGAAGTTGACGCATGTTCCCATTTTAGCAGACTCGTGGAAAAGGTCTCAATGCATAATCAATATCGTGGTATTTTGAATAGTTGGGGAGTCAGAGCTCTATTGGTAGGGATATTTAAGTGCTGAAGGGAATAATGCATAGCGTTTTAAGTTTCTAAATTTACGGTGTCAGAAGTTGACCGATCTTTGCATTTACAAAAGGCCCTTGAGCAATTAATATATGAAAAAATAAATAAATGAGTTGTGTTAGATCTTTTAATTTGCAGTTCAGAGCTTCATTCTGCGTATGCGAGTTTTCTCATGGATTTTACATTCAACACATTCTCATAGGACACATTTGGTTCTATTAATTTGTTTTTCAAAACACTAAATTTATTGGAGTAAAAATTGCAGTTTAACTGTCAGGAAATTACATCCTGAGATAATCGCCAACTAGGAAAAAAAGTGCATAAAAGAATTGACACCAAAATTTCACTTGCAGGGTTATTGGAGAAATTTTGAGACCAATGCTATCAGTATTCTAAGTTTCCAGTGTTGGTAATTTCTAATGTACGTTCTTCGTAAATTTTATGCGTAGATGAACATTCTTAGGCTGCAGTGGTTAGAGTAGGTTTAAAAAAATCAAATTTAGAATAAGGGCATTAGTCTCTATTTTAGTTTTTTTGGTGTTTCTTTGGATTCATAGGAAATCCGTAGTTGGGATCGGCCTCGATTTTGTGGTCGGGTAGTCGGTGTGTCTCCAGAAAAGAATCATAAGGAAAAGGTCGACCTCCGACCCATCTTGGAAAATTCTTAGCTTGGAGAAGTCTTGAAGTCGGAACTCGTGTTTAAGTTGATTGTTTTATACATTTGTAAATTATGAATTATATTTACATTATTTTTTTGTTTAGACGAGGGATAAGGGGTTGATATCTTTTAAATATTTTAATACTATTTTGTTTTAATTTGTGCATATTTTTTGGTTTTTTATGTTAAACTTTTAGATAGAAATAATAATGATCTTTTCTGTAGAATTACTTTAAATGAATTTGTCTTATAAAAATAATGTCTATTGATAAATTATAGACACATGTTTCTTATGTGCGCCTCCATATGGGAAATTCAGAGCTCAGACTGATTATGAGGTCAGAGGTTGCGGTTGTAAGCACATATGGCTATACAAATATATTTCTTTTGTGGCCCCCACGAAGAGAAAGTTGGAGTTCAGTTGAGGGTCGACATTATCGTTTGAATAGTTTCTCTAGACACTCTCAAATACTGGAACTGCTCGACCAATTCGGTTCCAACTTCAATACTTCACCTGGTGTGAGGTCAGAAAAATTCAACATAGGTTGCAATATTTGTTTGATTTTAATATTATTTTAATCAAAATTGTTGACTTATACATTAATGTTGATATTGTTTGAAATTAAAGTATTCCGTTGGTAAGTTAATTTTTTTATTCAATATAAATTGAAAGTATAAATTTTTTGGGTTTTGTTCTAAATATAAATAGGCAAGAAAATAGTTTTTATAATAATTTATATTGTTTATTGCTGATTGATTTTTATCATTAGGAAAAAAACCATATTGACATTATTTTTTTCTTCAAATAAGGGCTAATGAGTTCATTTATTTTAAAAAATTTATCTTATAAGACTTATTGGTTCAATTTACATTTTTATTGATAAAAATAAATATTTTAAATTATTTCTATTAAATAATATGTTATATGAAAAAACAAAATTATAAATTATAAAATGGCCCACTATACATATATGTTTGTTTTGTGGGCCTTGCCAGAAGCAAGTTGGAGGTCAAGGTGGCTATTGGGTCAGAGGTCGGCATTGTCTTTTGAACGATGTTATGGCATTTCGCAACCTATTCGGCTTTGTCAACATGCCTAACTATATGCACACATTTGTTTTGTGGTCCATATTGAAAGAAAGTCAAAATTCAGATATGGATATAATGTCGGAAGTTGGAATTGTCATTTTAATGGTGTCTCTGGACACTTGTGACTATTGAAAATACTCGACCAAATAATTTCCAACTACAATAATACATGCAAGCTGGTACAAGTGATGAAGAGTTGAATGGAATTTTCCATATGCGTTATATTTAAATATTATTTTAGTTAAAATTATTCGTGTATACATTAATGTTGATATTATGTGAGATTAATGTGCTATGTTTTTTTACTAAGAAATGAATAGCAATGGTCAAATTATCTTGCTTCATGGTGTTATCTTGCTTCATGGTGTTTATCTTTATGTTGATATTTCAGAGTGTTGGTGCCATTTATTACTTGCAAATTGTATCTTATTCTTCCGTCCATGTTTTATTTTTGTTATGATACATATTTGACATGTAATATACTTTTTTATTCAATATGGAATGAAAAAATAATTTTTGGATTTTTTTTTTCTAGAATTCAAGTCCATGTTTTATTTCTCTTATGATACATATTTGGCGTGTAAAATACTTTTTTATTCAATATGGAATGAAAACATAATTTTTGGATTTTGTTTTCTAGAATTCAAGTCACTATTGTTATTATTATTATTTTGTATAAATGACTTAAATGAGTTCTATGATCATGTCTATCATTAATTGATCTTTTTTTTCTAAAATATAAATAGGCAAGTAAATAATTTTTATGTTTCGTTTTTTTCCCTTTTGTTTCAAATTTCAAAATTATTTATTTAAATCTCATTTTTAGACCATAGATTCTAAAATATTAAATTTATTTAGATACATAAAGATTATATATATATATATATATATATATATATATATATATATATATATATATATATATATATATATATAATCTTGTCATAAAAATCTATTTACAATGTATATAGAATAATTAAACTCTTTTATACTTTTTAGCTATTTTATCAATTTATATTTAAAATACAATTTCACATTATATTTATCTTTTGGTTTATAGTACATATTTATATTTTTTTTTAAAAATTGTTTTTTTTATTGGCCATGTTTTTTTTTTAAATTGTGGGAATTGCCTAAGTTGTCAAGTTTTATTTGTTTTGCTTAAGATTGTGGATGGTTGCAAAACTAATTACAGTTTCAGTGAGTGCTTTAATTATTTTTACTAAACTTTATAAAAGTAAAAAGGACTTAGTTTAAAAGTATGTGAATGTGAGCTTAAACTTTATTTGAATTTAAATTTTATTTTATTTATATATATTAAGTATTTGGAATATTAAATAATTAATTAAATTTAAAATTATTTATATTTATATAATTTTCACACATATAACATTTTTCATTAAAAAAACATATATTAAAATTTCAATAATGTTGTATTTTTTTTAGTTGTTTATATAATGCTAAAATATTTTATTATCAAAATTTAGTGATTTTATATATAAATAAATAAAGTATTAAATTATTATATAAAGTTGCTTTATATTTTCTTATTTTAAATTCCATTATTGTTAAAATTGCTTATTCCTAATATTCTTGGACATCATTCTGATGTTGTTTCATTTAAAAGAAGAAAATAAATAAATGTAAATAAACATGAAAATTACAATAATCTTGTAGTTAAAAGATACATTTTGTTGTATTATATTATAGCAACTTATATATATATATATATATATATATATATATATATATATATATATATATATATATATTATTTTATTGGAGTATTAATATATAGTATATACATAGATATATTATATATATTATTTTTTTTTAATCATATATAGTTAGAAACATTTTATTAGTTTTATTTGTTTTTTTCCTACATCATAATGGATTGTTTGATATTTAATGAACAAACGTTATTGAGAAAAAAATTAGTAATTGATTTGAGTTGTAATTGATTTGAGCAATAAAAATATAAAGTCATGGAGACAAATCACTAATATAAACTATTCCATTTAAGTGTTTTATGTAAATACATTATGCACTAGTTTACAGTCTTCATAATATTCATAATGGGCCTTTGAAATATATATTTTTAGAATTTGATAAAGTGATTACTATATTAGCTGAGAGGTATTTGGTTTTCCATGCACTTTTTATTTTATAGATATAGGATCGTAATAATTAACATGTTGTAGACATTTGGGCATGTTTGAATTTTCTTTGTGTTTTAAAGTGCGAAACACTTTTATGTAGGGAAGACAATATCCTAAACTTAACAATTTTTTATAAATTTTAAATGAAATTTATTTTTATCCATTTATTTGGCGTTAAATTACATGTTACTTATGTCTAAGTGGCAAGCTTTTTTTTTTTAATTATTGAATTACGAAATAATATTAGTGATTTTATGTAGCAATTATGTGTTTTTTTTTTCTTCAGAACAAGTGAAAAACAACAAAAGACAAATGAGAACTAGAAGGAATTAAAGAATATTACAACCTTTGTTATTTGAAATTGTGGTATTTAAGAGCATTTAATGTTTGAATACTTAGAAAGACAATTATAATGTTTTTTGAATACTTCTAGATACCTAGATTTGACTTTTTTTTGTTAGTTGACATTTGGTATGATTCAAAGTTCAGTGTCTAATTTGTTTACGTTTGAACATTTTCAACAAACAAAATTAGTTTTTAGAACACTTTTTCTTGGTATTATGTATTGTAGTTGATACTATTTTTTTTTTAAAGAGTAGTGTTATTTAAATTGTTAAATCAATATTTGACTTGATGATATACTGGATTCAGGAAATGTTTGCTAGTTTGGGTGGAATATGTCAAAAAATAGTTTTATGCAGTTGTGAGTGATTTTGAGTCATGGATTGTGTATTTGCGTAATTTTCCAAGTCGTTGCAACAAATTATAAAGGAGGAGGAGACTCATGACCATAAATTGGATTCTGCAAATAAAACAGAGGAGGAAAAATAATGAGTGGTTTGGGTGCAATTTCCGTGGTAGGTGGATTAGTTGCAGTTTTAAATGGTGAAAATATTTGTGATGTTGTATGAAATATATTTGTTCAAATACAGAAAACAATGAATGATTGTTAAAGGGAAAAATTCATTAATTTTTTTTACTGATTTAAATGATAAATTTGTTTATTCAGTATGTTCATGTGAAAAAGAATTTTGGTAGATTATAATGCTAAAATTAGCAGGTATTAGATTTGGATTTAAGTCTCATATTTGTTTTTGTTGCATATGTGTACTTGGAATCTTTATTCCAAGATATGTGACTATATAAGCTTACATTATTGCATTTTTAGACATTTTTGGTGCAATATCTTTTCCTCAAATTGAAACATTTAATAAAGTGAATATGTAATTTGATGTAGTTATAGAACTATGATTAATATTGAGCTAGAATGTTCTTTGTTATATATGACATAGTAGATAATGCTTTCAATAACTATCAAACAATATGATATAAAGTCGCATTGGCTACTTTGATTTGCAATTTAATGTAGTTATAGTCCTATGATTACAATTGCGCAATGATTGTTTATTTGTGATTTTTTAGCCATATGTCACTAGAATGTTGTGTGTTACTTATAATAATAGATAATGCTTTCAATGGCTAACAAACAATATGATATAAAATCACATTACAATGTATAGAATTGAATGCAATGTTAGTTTTTATTTGTACACAAGTGTTGTTTACCTTTCCTAAATTCATTGCTACAATGCTATAAATAATATTGTAGATTGCACAAATTGTTGGTGGTTCTCATGTAGTTTCATTTTAAGTAGATCAATCTCTTAATGATTAATGGATGAACACAAATACATTTGAACTATATATAGGAAACACATGAAAAAAAAGTATATAGAACTAATGTGATTTGTTTATTGTGTCATAAATCATAGAGAGACAATTTAGATAGAAGTAATCTAAAATCATATATGTAGCAAAAAAACTAGAGTTTTTATGACAAAATAAATTGCATAGGTGTTTGTGAGAAAAAGAACAATGTGTGGTGTGTTTTATTGATCAAAACACTTGCAAATTTTCTTTGGTTCTTATTTCTACATAGAAACATCAATTATTAGTTTTTCTAGTTTTCATTTTTTCCATTAACTCCATGTATTTTTTTTTTGTCCACCAATTATGTATGGGTTTTGTTCCCACATATGGACACACTAACTATGAGACTTTTTTCACTTGCTATTATGTGCATATATGAAAATACTGTGGTGTTCATGTGTTAACAATATGTATGTTCAATTAATTAAAACTATATTCACTTGCATCAAGCCTTAAAAAACAAATATTACATTATACTAGGAACCCAAATACTTTACATTTTATTTGATAACATACTTTCTTTATAATGCAACAATAGTTTAGTAACTTAGACATGGTGCAATTAATAGTTTTATAGTAATGAGCATTTTAATATGCTTATTATTTCAATAAGGTATTGAATATGATTATTGTTTTAAGTAGCTTTATGCTTGTTTTTCCGATGGACATGATCATTTAAGGTTGGCGGTTCCTTGGATCATCGAGCTAGAGGGGCCTTCACATGCCACAAAAACACAATGAATGGGCTTTGGAACCCGTACCCTTCTCCCCACGAGCTGAGTTTAATACCACACAGGGAACAACGAGAGATCATTTGCAGGAATTGGGCAATGAGGAGAGAATGCTGAGAGAGAACGAGGTGTGGTTTTTTTGTGTCCTGGCTCAAGCTATGGCTTGGGGCAACAGAACATGACAAGACTGTTGAATGTGAATGGGAGGGGAATTAGAACCTGCACTAAGCATGGCCATGCGATCTAGGGGAATTTTTCTCTATCCGTCGTAACGATTTATTTGGTCTTTGGCCTGGATTGCATGGGTCAGGAGCATACACAGAGTTTTCCTTAGCTAGACTCTTTCTTTGGTTTGATCAAGCTTCACTCGATCGTCAGCCTGATGGAGGGAGCGACTTCAGGTGCCATTCCTGGGGATGTATGAGTTCTTGAGACCCCGGGGCATGTGGCCTGTCTTCCTGCTTCTTTGTTGCTCATGGTTGTGGTGCTGGTGCTCAGGACTTTAGACTCCTTCCTAGTTGGATAGTTTTGTCCAGCGACTCTGGTATTGTAAGCGGTGTGTTATTTTAGTATTTTCAATTCAGTATTTTGTGGTGTGTTTCTCAGGTCAGGAAGTACGCATCCCATGGTGGTGGAGTTGGTAGTATGCCTCGACAACGACGATTTTCCCGTAGGGGGGATGTCGACCCACGTATGGATGAATGCCAGCAGCATGGGGAACCTAACTTGGAATCTGAGTCGACTGGAAGCTGCCACTCCGCTGCGGATATGGCCCTTTCTCAAGACCACTCACAAGGCCACGTAGAAGCTTCAGTCACCTTGGAGTCCATTGCGACCCAACTAAATCACATACAACTCAACATTGATACGCTGAGGGAACACAGGTACGAGGACATGAAAAAATTGGTTGCTTATATCAATGATCTCCAACATATGTAGAGTGAGACCTTGGACTCTATGGAAGGACTCCGATGTCATCAACGATGCACAAATTACCATCTTTGTGCCTTAGAGATTTGGGCGGAACACATTTATTACCATATGCATGAATTTGTTGCTCTCTTTGCTGCACCTCCAGCATTACCTCCCAATCTCCCTCCTCAATGTGTAATTCTGAGATATGTAATTTTTCTATTTTTGTGTCGGAAATAAACAAAGACACCGGTTTTCTTGACTCCTCTTCAAGCTTCTTACTATTCAGACCAAGGATTGTGCCAACTCTTAAGCTCATGTCACTGTATTTTGTTGCAGTGGTGATGTAGTTTTTTGACACTTATGCTATGATAATATAATGAATTTTTTTGACCAAAAAAAAAAGAATAAGTAGCTTTATTTTAAATTAAATTTGTTTATTATAGGAAGCTATATTGAATTTTTATTTTTTCTTTTTAAGTAATATTTGGATTCTATTTGATTTATGCATTCTGAAAATAATTTACAATAAGTGTCAAATTTTTTTTATGGAATTTTGAAAATTAAATATTGTGTTTTGAAATTTGTTAAAATGATAAAAACGCTTATGTTTCTTTTATCTTAAATTGTATAAATGCCTTCAGTTTTAAATTATGTTTCAATTGCAAAGAATGCAGTATTCAAGGTTTCTTATTTCCATTTCATCTATTCCTTTGTCGTAGTGTTAGGTACTCATTTTCGAAGGATTATGAAACAAAAAAAGGCGAAAAAGATAGTGACAAAGACAATATAAACTAGATAATCTATGAGGTCTGGAAATTTTCTAGTATCATATTTGGTGATTGAACAATCAATGCAGTTCATGCTCTTAATGATATAAATCATTGTCACATTTGGAAAATTTGTCACATTGTCTCAATATACTTTATGGCAATGGAAAATAGGTTCACGTTGAAAGGTTCAAAATTGAAAGAAATTGATCACAAGTTATCTAGATTCAATTTACATAGATTGAAGCATTTCTTCTATTATCCTGGTGACTATTTATTTGAGTCATTTGTTGTTTTTCTTCCCTTTCACTATAGTTCAACTAAAATACGACATGGTATTATAAACCACTTTCTATATTTCTTATGTCATGGACATGACTCTGCTTTCCATTCATTGCATACAAAATTGTCTCTTGAATATCTTCAGGATCTTCATCATTTTAATGATCATGAAGTCTACTTAAAAGGATTTTATACACCTTCTTCTATTTATGCTTCATATACAATTAGCTTATGGGGGGATGCATTTTGTATCAAATGGTTCTCCAAGTGTTTGTAAGTTCCATTCAATGTTTGGATATTTACAAATGGCCAAGCATATCTACGATTCAATTCAGACATTCATGATTATCAATATAATATTTTTCTACATGACCAAAATCCTGCATGTGGACATTTTGAACCACTCTTGTTACATAGGATAATAGATAATGTAGATTCAATATATAGAACAAGTGGCCCATGCATTTGTCCATATCAATTCTCACTTGAACAATTTGACATACTATTAATTGAGAAAATGTTATTTTAACAAGGCTTCTTGATCTATCGGCAAAATTTCAATGACTTTCATGACTCTTTGTTTGAGTCTATTTGCATGCTTACATCGTGGTTTGATATGTATAATATGAGAAAAACAGTTGCAAATTTTTTTTACAAGTGTTTCATTTGCAATGACGATAGAGTTGTGAATTGTTTACAACAACACCTGAATGCTGGAAACATTGAACAAGAGAAATGTATCAATTATTGGAAATCTTGCATTATAAACTTATCAATGCCATATGAAAATGGACATATAAAAGGAAAAGGTTTTGCAATACACTAGATATGTGAACTCCTTGGTGTTAACATATATATTTGGAATATATAAACGAAAAAATATTTCTTTGAGATTCTATTTAAAAACAGCTTGCTCCAAATTCTTCTACCTTATGCATATACCAATATCTACATCTCATGCACATTTCCATGCAATGCTAGAAGTTCAAAGTGTTGAAAATATTAATGGAAATGAAAAGAAACAAAAAATTCTCCAAAGAATCTTGGAAAGAGAAGATTGCAATTTGTTCTCAAGTGTACCTTGTAGGTATCTTGTTAACAAAGAATCTAGGTATACTAGATGTTTTAGTGAGTTAAAACATTTTTCAGATAACAATACAATATATATATATATAATTGATTAAGTATCAAAGGATTTCACATCATCAAATGAGAAAAATATTCCTTTTTCAATGAAGATACAAAATAACAAAGAAATTTGTATTTATTTCACCAATGCATATAATAAGTGGTATACTTATTTACATTAATTAAAATCTGCAATATGAGCACAAGGTGTGATCCAGGTGGATATTGGTGGCCACCCACCTATTCCACTTGGGGCCCCACCATTGTCTCTTTCAATTTTTCAGTTTCGGCACAACTTACTATTTTTGGCAGTTTTTCGGGTCCTGAACTTCCAGAGCCATTTTGAGGCCCTAAACGACGTTTTTTGGGAAAATTGAGAACAGCATACACTATCTATCTCACACAAAAAGTTTTACTCCTCAGATAGATCTTTCTAACGAGCTATTGAGCACTTCAAACATAGATCTTATGCCAAAGTTACATTCCCGGGAAGTTGAAACACCAATTTACCCAAACTGGGTCAATAGTTTTGGCACTTCATCTCCTAGGGTTAGGTTTTTGGACGTTTGGAGTTTTCCATTGTTTCTCAATAATAAATAGGCCCTCGAGCCTCATTCTAACACATTTCAGAGATCTGTAGCCGCCACATCTCTTCTCAAAGATATGCTACCAACACCCTAGCTATTTTTATTTCCATTATGTCTGTAAGCATATTTAAGTCATTCTTTTATTAATAAAATGAAGTATTGTTTCCATTGCATCTCTGTGTTTATGTCTATTTCTGTATTTTATTGCATTCCTGCATATAATCTGGATCAAGGTGCTATAATAAAAAAAACACAAAAGCAATATGTAAAGTCAAATATAGAAACTAAGGCATATTTTCAATCAATCCAAGGCACACCTACATATGCATGTTGCATTTGTGAAATATTGTCCTTTGGGAAGGACATGAAATCTATTGACAAAGACATATTATCCATTATTTGTTATCATATGCCTAATTCAAATTCAAAGTCATTAAACTCAATGAAAAAAGATGCAAATTTTGTAATAATTAAATACTCAATTAGAAAGTGCCTACATTTTCATCACCTCTTTATATTCGACGAAACGAAGAATTGATGTCCAGTGCATAATTGACATATTTGGAAGAGAGATTAGTGGCATCGAGGATGGATTTTGCACAAATAAGACAACTTGGTTACAAAAGGTCACAAATTGGATTAACAAGAACAATTATAAATGTTCATTCTAGTTTATATATAATTCATACATCTTTACCTAGAGATATTGATGACAATATGAAAGTGGGAATTATGGTAAAAAGAAAATTGGAACACGAGAATGCCTATTTGTTTGGAAATATTTCATCGAAAAAGTTATGTCTTCATTACATGATTTGTGCAACACATCTCTATACAAGAGAAAACATAAAGTAATTAACTATGAATGGAAAAAACATTTTTATCAAAGTAAGCAAGATCATCAGAACGATAATCCAAAAATGAGGGAATCAAACTCACCAAATGCAAATAATGATCTAGAGCTAGAAACTAAAACACTTGCACATTGTTATTCAGAGGCCAAACTTATCCATGATACAAGGATAATACAAATTGCACCTTGTGAAGGTTTTCGTCCCTTGGGAAAATTTTCAAGATAAATTCTCTGAAGAACTGAACTTTACGACACTATTATTTGGATCAATTCGCCCTATTGATGTTATCAATAACTTTTCGTATCAAAACATTTCACAATGGTAACAATTGCACATGTTTGGTAACTTTTCAACACATATTACAAACATATTTTTTAAATCAATTCATATTTTGATAAACCAGGTTTCTAACTCAGCTTGGATTTCTATTTGCAAAGCAGAGCTGAAAGGACAAAACCAGTTTCCAAAGACGTTAAAAATAAAATCGATCTTAAGAAATTATTAAAATCACCAATTGCATATCAATGCTTAAGAATCATTAGCACATCAACAAACTATTTTGAACACTTACGAAAATATATATTTGCAATGATACGATAGATTGGCCCACCAATTTTCTTTGTGACATTCACTAGTGTTGAGCATCCTTGGGAACCATTGATAAATGAACTAAAAATACAAAGTAGTGAGTCGATAACAAATGAGGCAAAGAAACTTGATGATGAATGAATTGACACATTGATCAAATGTCAGCCGATCATATGTAGTCGATATTATAGGCATAGAATCTCGTCACTACGTTACTTGATAACAAAAAACAATGAATTATTTGGTCAAGTGCAAGATTAGTTTTTTATTAAAAAATTCCAAAGTAGAGGAACAAAGCATGACTATGGATTACTTTGGATTCAAAATGCGCCTGTATATCAATAATACCTTGATGTCGATGTCATAGTTTTCATTGATCAATATTTGAATTGGGATTCAACAATTTTGTTGACTCAAGTGATTCAAATTCAAATTCATCACCACATAAAAAATTGCAAAAAACATAAAAATTCTACTTGTAGATTTGGTTTCCCTATATCGCCAATTGATGAAATTTGTATTTTACATCCTTTGTGCAATGAAAACAATGAGAACCAAACAATGAAAAATAATCTTTCAGTTCTTTTGCAGAACAAATCCTATTAAAAAAACATAACATTTGCAATGTTTTTAGTTGATCTTAGAATCATAAAACAAGAATACATCATGATGTTGTGATTTTGTATCACTCGGCCATGTGTGTTGCTCAAAATAAATCCTTGCGATGTGTGGATAAATGCATTTTCAAAAAAAATCCCTTCCTTATGGTAAGAAAACATAGATTCTCAATTTATTTTAGATGCCTATGCTGCAACAATATATTGTAGTTCATATATGAAAAAAATGAAGCGGTCCATGACAACTTCATTCAAACAAATTCGAGAAAAATGCATATCTTGCGGAGACAAAAAAATTGAAACTATTCATAAGATTGGAAACACACTGCTAAATATGCAACAAATGTCAAGTCGACAAGAAATTCCCATTCCTTTGTCATTTCCTTTGTATTCAACTTCTAGAATTTTTTTTTTCATTAACATTACTCCAGCAGAAAAACAAACATATGTTTTAATTCAGAGGATATTGTTTGCATGACAACTGTTGATAGATATATTGCACATCCTGTTGCTCTTGATCACGTTTTCTTGGAAAAATATGCTTCCTCTTATTTAATCCAAAACAACATTAAAAAAGAAAATATAATGTCCATGTGTCATAAGATTCATTTGATACAATGAACACATGGACCCATAAAACAATTATAGAGAAAAAATGAAGCTTTATATCCCATACAAAGAGTCTGAATATAGATTAAAGAAAAATGAAGAAACGTGGGCTTAAACATACTTTTCACATAAACACATTATCGATTTCATAGAAAAAGTAATTTTCTCATTTAGTCACACCGTGGGGTGATATTGAAACTGCTTCTACTACAATTGCATCCAAAAGTGACAAGATATTTATGCTTCAATTTACCGTATAAACTGAAAATGGGCCTTGTCCTAATGCAAAATATGACATTCAACAATATTTTCAAGAGAAAATGAAATTAAAAAACAGTCAAACTAAATATAGAAAAAACAATGAATTCATTAAGCATCCCTAACACATTTGCATACCATGAGATTATGAGACAATTAAATCAAGAGAAACAATCAATAATTAAAAAAATAGTTAAATGGAAAAATAATAATCCTAGTAAGCGCATCTATTTTTTTATCACTAGAGACATTCACTGCATAATCACTTTACCATACACTAGTACGTCTTTATAACAAAGACTTACAAAGTGACCCTTTGAAAAAGAAAGGCCTAATATTTGCATTTACTAGAAAAACTGCATATATTGCACCTGGTGTTACATTCCATTCAACTTTTCATTTTCCACTTTCACCACATCACATGGTTCCATTGGCTTCTAATGCAGTTGATATATTGAGCAAATAATACGAAGATCTTAAATTTCTATTGATAGATGAGGTTTCATTAATTGGGTCTCGATTGCTATATAACATTAACAAGCGACTCTGTGAAAGTATGCCTACTCAAACTTACCCATTTGGAAACCTTGACATAATATTATGTGGTGACATATGTCAAGCGCAACCTATACGTGATTGTTGGATATTTGAAGAACCAAAGCTTAAAGGAACTAGTGCTCCTTATATCTTTTTGAAAGAAAATGTGAAAGCTTATGAACTAAAACAAGTCATGTGGCAAGACAATAAACAATTTGTATCCATCTTAAATAGAATCAGAATATGTTCACATACTGATGACGATCTTGAAGTTTTGAACAACCATTGCTATAGATTGACACCAAATGATCCAAATTTTCCATACCTTTTTTATTTGAAAAAAAGTGTACATGAACATAATTAAAGAATGTTGTCTCTTATAAAGAAAGAAGCGATTGAATTAAATTCATATGATATAAAATTGAGTCAACAAATATAAATTGTAATAAATAGAACAAAATGAAGTTTCCATCTTCTATTGTGCTCAAAGGAAATATACTTATTGAACTAATTTGTGGAAATTACAATATTCAGGATGGCTTGGTCAATGGTGTTGAAGGAATTTTTAGAGCATCAAAGCCATTTGAAAATGGTGCAATTTGGATCGAATTTGTTGATTAAGTTGTTGGCACTATTCAACGGAAAAAAAATGGCACATTTGTACAAAGATGGAATAATGTCTACGTGGACGCCTAATACAAGAGTTGGTAGGAATAATGAATCAAGCAACAAAAGTTTTACAAGAGAAAAATTTCTTGTTCAACTTGCATGTGCACGAACTATACATCGATCACAAGGGTTAACAATGGACAGATTAGATTTTGATCCAAATGTAGTTAGGTAACATGGACTTGTTTATACTGCACTTTATTGTGTCAAAGATATGAAATCCTTGGATTTATTAAACAAATTGGGACATAGTATATTTTCCCTCAATGAAAAAATTTATATTGAGCTAAATATACTTAGAAACAATGCCTCTTATGAGCTTGAATATATAATATATCAAAATTAAACACTTGACGAATTGAAAGTATGTTCATTTAACACTCGTAGTCTGTGCTTTCCTTTTGAATATATCATTGCTGACTATGATCTAATGAGTGCTGACATTCTTTGTTTCCAAGAAAAAAAACAAAAATCAGCTCCATCGAATCCATTATTGTCAAGCAAATATCATTATATACATTTATACCATTTACATGGAATTCTCACATACTACAAAAAAATATTGTGGTTTAGAATCATTTGACTTATACAAAAATCCAAATTGAATCAACAATTGCAACATTCCATGTTCAAGAAAAACTATTATAGTTGCAAATGTATATATTGCACCAAATACAAACATTTAAGAAATAATTAATTTGATTAGATTCAATTTATAGCACACATGTAACAATTACCCAATTTTGCTTTTTGGTGATTTCAATTTTGACATGTTGCAAAGTAGCCTTCAACAAAAAATACTACTTTCGTTTATGCAAAATAATGGCTTCAATTTCATACCAAAAAACCAACAAATGGCTATAGCTAAATGCTAGATCATTTTTGGACAAATATTTCAGCTAGTATTGTTTCTGTCCACGCCTTTGATTCTTATTGGACAGATCACCATACAATTTTTCTAACCATATATTTGTTATCGACTAGAGCCATTTTGGAAATGCTCATATTCTGCAATTTCATTGTTGACTTGTCACAATATTTTTCACATTTGCAAATATATTTAGTTTTGACGTATGCTTTGATATATAAACATTGAAAAACAAAAACAAAAAATGCAAATTTCAAATTTTATTAAGTCTTTGAACCGTGAACATAGATTTGTTCAGTTTGTCTTGTATACCTATAATTTTTTGTGTCATGGTTAGCATGCAATTTACACATTTTTTTTCACTTTGTGGCATTTTGTTCTATATATTGAATAATATCGTCTATTTTATCTTATAATTCATGTTTCATTATTTATTGTGTAAGTGCTTTAGGAAAAAAAAACCAAAAAAAAAAATGTGACCATAGTGGTTCTTAATAACACATTTTTAGAAATGAACTATATGTGTGTTTTTCAATGAAATCTATAAAAAAAATTATTTATTGTAACTTATGCACATTTACTACATAGACACCAACAATGCCTAATAGTACTATAAAAATAGAATACATGAATATATAATTTATCATTGTATAGAACACAATGTTTTAAATGTTCTTTATACACTTGTTTCACACTTGATGACTTGCATTTTCGTTTTATAACAACGATTGGTCCAGTCATTTGGAACAATATCATGGAAACCTAGATCTAGCAAACAATTATTTGAAGAAGAAACGATGGAAGATGAGAACCCCAAAAGGTTACGTTTATGTTGCAATGAACATTTGTATTTTTTTTTAGGAATTAGGCTAGCTTCTATTAATTATGGTACAAAAAATCATACAAAAAGACACAACGGGTCAACCGATAGCTTGATAAGTTTAGCCTACCCTTATCCGATTCAGGGACACAAAAGAAAGAGTTGTAGCTTCCCTTTATGGGGAAACCAGCTCATAGAGTATCTTAATGTATCCTGTCTGTCTAGATTATGGCAATAAGAAAATAAAACAACTCTGAGCCTATACAAAAAAAAATAGAAAAAGAGCAGTAACTGACATCTACAAAGATTTTTTCTCATCATCCTCATAATCATGGGTCTTTTCCAGGGCCGAGAAGCCAAATTCCAAACCTGTGTCTTCCTCCATAGCTGATGGCAAGGCTAAGGATGTCGTTGGTTGCGAGGGCGACTCAAGGCCCTGAATAGTCAAATCTTTCGCACCCTGGTTGATGCCCATTTCCTCATTTTTCCAGCTACCATCCGGATGGAGAGACCGAAAGCCCATGTCGTCGTCCGCAGGGATTTTGACGGGGAGGCTACACAATTTCTTGGGAACAGGAGGCATAGAGACCGAGATGGTGGACTTACGCTTCCTATTACGCCCAATTTGCTGGAGTTGTTGGTCGTTGGAGAGACCTTCGTTGAGATGCACCCTAGATTTTGGTTCCAAGATGCACTCAGGGTCTAGACGGGGAGGAGCCAGGAGACAGGAAATTGAATAAGCTTCCATAACCTCTGTTATGGATTGCAGATAAAGAGGCGAGCCTCGATAGGGGTGACGGGAAGGTTCACTTCTCCCTCGGCTACAAAGGGAGTGCATGCGATGGCGAGGAGGCATAGTTGCCAATGCCAAAAGAATAGCAAGGTGTTGACAAAGGCTAGATGCATGATGATGAAAGCAGAAGAATGCTAGAGGAGTGAAAGGGAGAGCCCATCTGTAAATTGAACCAAAATGAGGCGAGCCAGAGATGAGGAAAATTAAGTGGGGGTTGATTGTTACCCCTACCATCAAAGCGAACATCTTATCAACCATTGAATTCTAGGGATGCCAACAGGAGGGAAAAGACCAGCCTTTACCTCCCTTCTGATAGAATTCATTTCCAAGATCTCCCATGAGCAGCGTGGGATGTCCCATACTCTGCCAGATGTCCAGGTGAATGCATGTTGGGTGTATTCACATTCTTTAGGCGTTTAGCAGACTCTCAATGACTAGCACACGCATCCAGGTGTTCAATATCCTTGTGCACTATGTTGTAGACAATTCTGTCCCCCTAGAGACAGCCTAGAGTTGCTATAGACCAGTGCCTAGGACATCTTAACATAGCAAGGAGCTCATAATATAGCTTGGGTTGTCAATCCAAAAGCTCTCTTACTATCTCTTGCAAAACAAGGAAATTAGTTTAAATGGAACCAAACTCTCTCAGAAGATGATACAAAGATAAGAATAATGTAGGAACAACATGCAAAAATCCAATACAAAAGCATCAGATAGTTAAGAGACAGCTTACTGCAAAGAGGGCCAGTTCAAATAATATACCACAGAAATCAAATGTCAGAAAGTGGATGCAGTGAAGAAACATGAAGAAGATACTAGTTAGCATGAGGCTGATACCCAGATACACAACAAAACCACATATGGGCTTATCCAACTAAGAATCCATAAATGACAATGGCGTTTTAAAAGCACCCTCCTCAAGTAACTAATATAGCAGAAAATAAGGATGAAATGAACATGGAACAGTATATCATGACTAGGCCTATTTAAAGTGCTTGACTAATCCAAATATGGGCACCAACTAGGATGAATCCTTACTTAAGACCAGTGAGCCACTCGCATTCTAGAACATGATACAAGAAGATAAATAGCATGAAATGAGATATTATATTAACACATAAGAAAATATTACATACTGTGGGATACCAAAGACCAGAATCCTCATTACAGTGATAACTCCTCCTCACTGAAACCCTACGGGCTCTGAGCCTTCATACAGAAACTTTGCAAGCTGTATACAAAAGCCTTTCACTGCACAGTTTGCTGATAGAAATCTGAAACCCTTACAATGTCTTTCTTTCTAGTTTTTATAGGAGAAGGAGAAAACTCTAGAGAATGAGGTAGGTGATACATTTAATGATTTGATTTGAGTAAAATGGTGGAAAACATTCGCGCCCACACTGTGAATGACTAAATATAATTAACTGTACTTTGTAATCTACCTCTAGAAATAAATGTTGAGGATGAAAATCTCCTTATAAACAAGACACAAATAATAAAATATACGAATGTTCTGCCCTTTGCTGAAAGGGAAAAATCTGCTGCCATGAAACCTTGAGATTGCTTGTGATTGTGCATAGTACTCTCGGCCCTCTAACTTTGAATTAAAATCCCAGATCTTTAATGCAGGGCGTTGCATTTCTCGATCTTTCACTGATATCCTTATGCCGTGAAATAAATGTCTTCATCTACCAAAAACTACCTTTTGTATTGCTCCGAAGGGTTTGATAAATTCTAGCCTTGCTTCATTAAATAAAAGTCTTGTCAACAATATTTCCTCGGATCTTTGCTTCATCATCCAACACCTGTTGAATAGCTCTTTGAAATGCACTCTTCCTCTATGATGCAAATCCCAAATTATAATGGCTCTCCAGCAACGAACACCTACAAAAATCCACAAACACATTAAAGTAAACCAGACACTGGGGTGGCGAATGGGACCATGACCACGGGATGATGATGTGGACTGGGAGAAATGGCGAGGAGATGCAGGGCGACGGTGAAATATGCAGGGAAACAATGATGAATGCATGAGGGGGAGATATGTAATGTAAACACAGTAATATGACACGTAAATGAAATATGTAAATGGTGGAGGGGAACACGGATGACACGTGGACGCTGTCGTGGTGGGAGGCTCGGTCAGCAGGTGGTTAAGCGGATGATATGGGCCACACAATCATTGGATGAGATCGACGGTTTTAACGCATCGGAGGACAATGAAATGATGGGCCAGGGACACAATAGACGTGGGTTAAAACAATGTGCAGCTCCGGAGGATAGCCACTGTTGGATGGAGGACTTGAGATCTGATGGCTGACGATGATTCCGCTGCCCGACCTTTGACTGAACAATAAGGCGCAAAATGGGCGATTTTCGAAATAGTACACTCAGACACGCGTCACCCAGCGTATGGAATCGCTGGGTCCGCGGGAAATACCGCCGGCTATGGATGGGTGGTGCGGAATGAAACCACTGGTTTTCACACAATGAACGCGGGCGCGGGGACCACCACGGGAAACAGTTACGCTCCGTTGATTGGTTTTTGATCAGACGGCGGAGATGAACTGCGGGGGGCCAAGGTGAATGGACACGAGACTTTTGGAGCAACCCCCCGTAATGAATGGCAGTCGTTAGATTAAGTCTTCACCCATCCCGAGGAGTCAACTACGGGGGCACCAAGGTTTGACCCTAGGGATAGAGTAAAGCCCCTGCAGGGGAAACGCTTCGGTCACGGCGTCGGGTCACATGGAGAGAAAAAGGCGCGGGGCTAGCGGAGAAGGGGCTGGGCCCAATATATTTTCAAATATGGATTCTGGAAATTAAAAATACAATTTTAAAGCAGCGAGAGGGCAACGATAGACAACCAAAGGGTTTTACCAGACATGGCGAGGGAATGTGATGATTTAAATCAGCTGGCTCATGGAGATTTTCATAAAGAGAGGATAGTGAACAACATTGGCTCCATCTGGGGACGGCATGTTCATCCTTGGACATGTCGAGAACCTGCAGACCATCTGATCATTTTGTGCGAATTCTACTCTTCGACACCTCTAGTTTTCATTTTATAATTCATCAGCACACACACATTATTAAAAGAATGATGAAACAAAAAAGAAAACTAATGTACAATATAATACACCAGGTTGTCTTTGCCTCCTGGGTCCCATACTTTGCTTTGTTGGTATCCATTAGTTGCATTATTCTTCAACTGTACCCTTCTATGTTTCCATATTTTGTTCTGCAACTTGCCTCCAGCTATGCTTTCACTTTCTGTTCTTGTTCTTCCATTGCCAAGTTTTCTTTGCTTTCTTGCTGCTATCTGCTGTTTCTAAGACACCTTCATCATCAGTCTTCTGATGTTGTCAATTTCCATGTCCAACTTTTCTTTTTTCTGGAACTTACTTTTCCCACTGCTGTCTTCAATATGGCTCTTGAAAGCCTGATCGCCTTCTTCTTGTATTTTGAAAGGCAGTGGGATCTCTTCTTTTTGTTCCACAATAGCAGCTTTGAAAAATTTTCTCTCTGCTGGCAACATGCTGCTAGAAAGGACCCTTGATCCTTCTTCAAATGTTTGTAGGAAATGCACATAAGGATCATGAAATGATACCTGGTTAAGAGTATCTGGCAGGCAGGCTTCAACCAGGATTTTATCTCCTTTCACTGGATCGAGAAGAAGACTCTCTTGAGAGAGAGAATCTACTTCATTCTCTAAAATGGAGGACTCATCGTATACTGGAGCTAAGTCCTTTTGGAGCTCTGGTATATTCTGCTCTGCTGTGCTGAGCTCCGTGAAAAGATCCATGAATTCTTGAGCAGGGGCTTGCTCCATTATTTCCTCTTTTTCAAGAGAAAGCTCGTTGTTTTCATCTTGCTCAAGAATCTCTTCTTTGCTCTCCTCCTCTTCTTCCTGTATTGAATCATATTTATTCAACATAATCTCCAGCAACCTGATTTCTTCATTCCATGGGTTAAAATCTTCCACCGAATTTCCTTCCTCCTTTCTTTGACTATCAAATGGTGTCAAATTTCTTTCATCAGCATCAATCTCTACTTCTTCTTCTTCTTCTTGCAATGGGCATTCCATTTCATCATTGTTTGAGAAAGCAAGATTTGAATCTTCTAATTGATAAGCAACATCTTCAGTGGAGTCATCTGTTGGACCTTCCAGGTACAAGGGATGTGGTACCTGATCTTGCTGCTCCTTTGCTTCCCTTGGCAATATTTGCAATGGTGGTATCTTATACTGGGGATTGTATCCTCTATTTGGAGCATTATAGAAATTCTTGGGAGCTGCATTCTTAGCCTCCAACTCAAGCTTGACCATCTTCTTTATCATTTTGCTTATTTCATCCATCTTATCTGAATCCTTCTCCTAGTTAGAGGAGGAAACCTCTTCTTTACCTCTCCTCCTATCCTGTTCAACTTTTCCCTTTGATTTCCCAGTGGAGGCAAAGTTTGCTTCCAACTCCAGAGCATCTGACTGAACATCATCTAAAGTGGCAGGTTTTCTTTCCCTCAAGGAGAAGCCAAAATCTTAGTCAAAGGCTGCTATGAAAACCACTTTAGCAGCAGTCTCGTGAGGCTTCATCTCAGGAGGCAGGCTCAAATATAACTTGTTAAATCTTTTAATAAACTCTAACACTCCTTCATTATGTTTCTTCTTAAGAGTATTGAACTCAGTGAGGCACATTCCATGATCTTTCTTTTCTCCCCATTTCCTGAGAAAAACTTATTCCATTCTTTCCCAAGTGGTGACTGAGCGGTCTGCCAATGTTTTAAACCATTTTCTGGCTTCACCATCAAGAGATTGAACAAACAATCTTAAGACTACATCCAAATGTTCAACGTTTAAGTTTTCTGCAAAAGCGCAGAAGACCTCAAGATGTTTCTGTGCATCAATCTCATTTTCTCCATTGAATCTAGGAAAAATCTTCAAATAATCCTGTGGCATATCATTTAGCACTTGTGGTAAGGCCAGTGGAGCATATTTATTCAGTAGGAAAGCTGCAACATTAGCCATTAGAGGAGGTGGGGGTTTTGCAATGATCTGATGTACAAATGGAGGAAGAGGAGGAGGTGGAAGTGGGGAATGAATAACAATAGGAATATATTGTACAGCTACCTGAGGTGTAGATGGAAACAATTCACGGTTAACAGCAGCTACTTCTGTGATTTCTTTAACTTCTTCGGCCTCAAGGGTGAGATGAAGGTTTTCTTTGGTTCTAGCACTTCCCCTGGGTGGGCTATCTGAGTAATATTCAGGATTTTCTTTAGTAAAGTCAGGATTTTCTACTGGAATTTCTTGAGAAGAAGAGGATGGATAATCTTCTTGAGAAAACTCAGGGATTTCAACACGGGCTGATTGTCTTTCTCTCCAACTTCTTCTATGTATAATATTTTCTGGGTCAGGCACAGAAGATGTCTTTAACTTAGCAGTATCTGACCTCAAATGTGGCTTACGAGGAGCCAGGACTACCAATAAATTTATCAAATAAATAACAGTGGAGTCGCCAAGGTGAGAGATATGCAACTCTTCAACTCTCTGTGCTCACCTGATTAGAGAATGAATATGATTTGTCGAGGCCCAGGGAAACTAATATTCTCAAATTCGTCCACGGCAACGGTGCCAGAAAGATGTTGTAGACAATTCTGTCCCCCTAGAGACAGGCTAGAGTTGCTATAGACCAGTGCCTAGGACATCTTAACATAGCAAGGAGCTCATAATATAGCTTGAGTTTTCAATCCAAAATCTCTCTTACTATCTCTTGAAAAACAAGGAAATTAGTTTAAATGGAACCAAACTCTCTCAGAAGCTGATACAAAGATAAGAATAATGTAGGAATAGCATGCAAAACTCCAATACAAAAGCATCAGACAGTTAAGAGACAGCTTACTGCAAAGAGGGCCAGTTCAAATAATATGCCACAGAAATCAAATATCAGAAAGTGGATGCAGTGAAGAAACATGAAGAAGATACTAGTTAGCATGAAGCTGATACCCAGATACACAACAAAACCACATATGGGCTTATCCAACTAAGAATCCATAAATGACAATGGCGTTTTAAAAGCACCCTCCTCAAGTAACTAATATAGCAGAAAATATGGATGAAATGAACATGGAACAATATATCATGACTAGGCCTATTTAAAGTGCTTGACTAATCCAGGTATGGGCACCAACTAGGATGAATCCTTACTTAAGACCAGTGAGCCACTCGCATTCTAGAACATGATACAATAATATAAATAGCATGAAATGAGATATTATATTAACACATAAGAAAAGATTACATACTGTGGGATACCAAAGACCAGAATCCTCATTACAGTTATAACTCCTCCTCACTGAAACCCTACGGGCTCTGAGCCTTCATACAGAAACTTTACAAGATGTATACAAAAGCCTTTCACTGCACAGTTTGCGGATAGAAATTTGGAACCCTTACAATGTCTTTCTTTCTAGTTTTTATAGGAGAAGGAGAAAACTCTAGAGAATGAGGTAGGTGATACAATTAATGATCTGATTTGAATAAAATGGTGGAAAACATTCGCGCCCACACTGTGAATGACTAAATATAATTAACTGTACTTTGTAATCTACCTCTAGAAATAAATGCCGAGGATGAAAATCTCCTTATAAACAAGACACAAATAATAAAATATACGAATGTTCTGCCCTTTGCTGAAAGGGAAAAATCTGCTGCCATGAAACCTTGAGATTGCTTGTGATTGTGCATAGTACCCTCGGCCCTCTAACTTTGAATTAAAATCCCAGATCTTTAATGCAGGGCGTTGCATTTCTCGATATTTCACTGATATCCTTATGCCGTGAAATAAATGTCTTCATCTACCAGAAGCTACCTTTTGTATTGCTCCGAAGGGTTTGATAAATTCTAGCCCTGCTTCATTAAATAAAAGTCTTGTCAACAATATTTCATGGGATCTTTGCTTCATCATCCAGCACCTGTTGAATAGCTCTTTGAAATGCACTCGTCCTCTGTGATGCAAATCCCAAATTATAATGGCTCTCCAGCAACGAACACCTGCAAAAATCCACAAACACATTAAATTAAACCAGACACTGGGGTGGCGAATGGGACCATGACCACGGGATGATGATGTGGACTAGGAGAAATGGCGAGGAGATGCAGGGCGACGGTGAAATATGCAGGGAAACAATGATGAATGCATGAGGGGGAGATATGTAATGAAAACAAAGTAATATGACACGTAAATGAAATATGTAAATGGTGGAGGGGAACACGGATGACACGTGGACGCTGTCGTGGTGGGAGGCTCGGTCAGCAGGTGGTCAAGCAGATGATATGGGCCACACGATCATTGGATGAGATCGACGGTTTTAACGCATCGGAGGACAATGAAATGATGGGCCAGGGACGCAATAGACGTGGGTTAAAACAATGTGCAGCTCCGAAGGATAGCCACCATTGGATGGAGTACTTGAGATCTGATGGCTGACGATGATTCCGCTGGCCGACCTTTGACTGAACAATAATGCGCGAAATGGGAAGTTTTCGAAATAGTACACTCGGACACGCGTCACCCAGCGTATGGAATCGCTGGGTCCGCGGGAAATACCACCGGCTATGGATGGGTGGTGCAGAATGAAACCACCAGTTTTCACACAATGAACGCGGGCGCAGGGACCACCACGGGAAACAGTTCCGCTCCATCGATTGGTTTTTTATCAGACGGCGGAGATGAACTGCGGGGGGCCAAGGTGTATAGACACGAGAATTTTGGAGCAACCCCCCGTAAAGAATGGCAGCCGTTAGATTAAGTCTTCACCCATCCCGAGGAGTCAACTACGGGGGCACCAAGGTTTGACCCTACGGATAGAGTAAAGCCCCCGCAGGGGAAATGCTTTGGTCACGGCGTCGGGTCACATGGAGAGAAAATGGCGCGGGGCTAGCGGAGAAGGGGCTGGGCCCAATATAATTTCAAATATGGATTCTGGCAATTAAAAATACAATTTTAAAGCAGCGAGAGGGAAACGATAGACAACCAAAGGGTTTTACAAGACATGGTGAGGGAATGTGATGATTTAAATCAGCTGGCTCATGGAGATTTTCGTAAATAGAGGATAGTGAACAACACACTAGTTGGTTGCAGGTATTTCGTAGAGTTCCATCTTCAATAGATTGGAAAATGCTAGAGAAAAGTGGAGACTCGTGGCCGACTCCCTTGTTGGCAAGGAGATCCACCACTGCATTGGCTTTCCTTCGGGCATGATTAAAAGTTATGGCTTTTTATATTTGAAGCCATTATTCGAGTTGACTCATTCTGGTTGATAAGCGCCAACTATTGAAGACTTTTGAGGATGGAGATCCATGGAGGAGGCAAGCTGTTGATTGAATGATAATACAGGAATCTCCTTCTACTTCAATAGGAAAGAACTTGATCTCCCTCGCTGTGATGATACCCTAGATGAGACCCCTCATCTCAACAGAATTGTTTATGTCCCAACCAATGGAGTCAAAGAAGATATTCAGGGGAGAACCTTAATAATTTCAAAAAATTCCCCCAAATCCATCCTCACTGGGATTTCCTTTAAAGGCTCTGTCGAAGTTGAGCACAAGATCCTGTGAGGGGGAGGCATCCAGAAGTTGGGAGAGGTGGCTGGAAAGTAGTGGAGAGGAGAAACATCGGTGAAGTTGGAAAGTGCAAGGTTCCAGTCAACCCAAATAATGTTTCGGGAGGAAATTTGGGAAGATCGGAGCTCGACCATTGCTTGAGGGTCAAGGTTTCTTTTAAATAATTGCGTAATTTGGTCTAGAACATCTCCCGAGTCTCATTGGTTTCTTTGAATATTCTGCTATTTCTTTCTTTCCATATGGTCCAAGATAAGAGGCATGGAATGAGCTGCCATAGCCGGTTGAGGAGGTTCCTTGAGTACAGGGCATCTTGCCATTGACTGATGGTTTGAGTGATGTTTCCCTGATTTCTATTGGTTCTTCTGCATATAGTGGAAATCATGTCCCAGAGAGTGCTGGAGAAGGGGCAGAGATCCAGAAGATGATCAGTGGTCTCCAATCTATCCTGACATAAGGGGAAACATGATGGTCCCACAAAGGCTCTTTTTAAAAGATTGTCCAATGTTAAAATTCGAAGTTTGCTGAGTAGCCAGAGGAAAGTTTCCACTTTGGGCCAGAGGTTGTAATTCCAATTATTCAACCATTTTTACCTGTGTATCCATGCAGAGGTGGAAGAAGCATATGGTATGATTCCTTGGTGGTGAATATTCCTTGAGGGGTGTGGCCCCATCTAAGAATGCCTGACCCTTCATGGATTTTGAGTTTCATTTTTCTTATCTCCATCCATATGTCATCATAGGATTCATTTTACCAATTTAACTACCATTGTTCAGCTGGGAGCCAAGTGCGATATCCCTGAGTTTCATTAGGGATAAAAAAATTTCTTACTTTGTTTTGTTCCCTTTCAAGTAGAGTGGAATGACATCGGGGCCAGTGGAAGAGGTTGGAAATACCAGGTTGTTGCTGCCATGAGTCTTCCAAGAATCAAGCTTGAGTTCCCGATCGAATTTCCAAAAAACTATGGGATTGCATGAGGTGTTTATGTTGACTAGAAACTTTCCATATTAGGGAGCCTCCGATCTCCAATTTGTACCAAATCAGGTCTTCATGGGGACAATTATCTGCGTATTTTTCAGCCCAGAGTTGAGCCCAAGGCATGTGTTGGTTGGACACCCATATCCACCAGATGTGGGCTCCCATTGTGATGTTGAGCTTAGGATCCCTTAGTCCCAACCCTCTAGAGGCTTTGGGAGAGAAAAATTTCGTCCAATTAACTAGTGCCCATTTTTTAGTATCCTTGTTGCTGCCCCAAAGAAATTTTCATTGAATTTTGTGGATGGATTTAAGAACCCATTTGGGGGCTGCAAGCATAGAGAAAATATAAAGAGGCATCTATTGTAAAACAAATTTGATGCGCACTAGACGTACTGCATTATTGAGGGCACGATAGTTCCAGGTGGTCAATAAAGCTTCGAGTTTATCCAACAATTCCTTCCAAGAGGTGTGCGTGATGGACGAATCCACGAGAGGGGCTCCAAGATATTTGGAAGGAAGAGAAGAAATGGAAAAACCCAGAATTATGGCGATGTTGCTCTGGGTTATGGTCGAAGTGTTGAAGAAGAAAATATGGGAGTTTTTGGAGTTGATGGTAGTGCCAGAGGCTTCGGAGAAGCAATCTAGAAAATATTGGAAAGTTATAGCTTCCAAAATAGAGGGATGACCCATGAGCATGTTATCATCTACAAATTGTTGAACGAAGTGGGGAGGGCCATTGTCTAGAGAGATGCCTCTAAGAACCTGAGTGTGTATTGTGTGATGAATCGAATGGCCAAGACCTTCAACCATGAGCATGTAAAGAAAAGGGGAAAGTGGATCTCATTGTCTAATACCACGCGAATGAGTGAAAGTGGAAGAGGGAAATCCATTGACCAAAATTGAGAAGAAGGGTGGGGATACCATACTCATGATCCATCTGATCCAAGTAGGAGAGAAATCGAAGGCAAGTAGGACATGTCGAATATAGGTCCAGCTCAATTTGTCAAAAGTTTTGGAAAAATCGACCTTAAGAAGCATACCTGATTTTTTCATCACCTTCAAGGAATGGATAAAAACATGAGTTAATATAATTCCTTCAAGAATTTTCCATCCTTCCACATACCCCATTTTCTCCAGGTAAATTAACAGTGGGAGAAGAGGTTTAAGCCTATTAGCAATGAATTTTGAGATGATTTTGTAAATGACGTTACAGAGAGAAATGGGTCTGTACTTACCAAGCGTAGCAACTTGATACTCCTTGGCAATTAAAGTGAGGAAGGTTGTGTTGAGGGATGGAAGGACCCAATGGGTGTTGCAAAACTCTCCCACCAGTTCCCAAACCTCCTGCTTGATCACATCCAAAAAGAAGTGGAAGAAGTTGGAGGTGAAGCCATCTGGAACAAGAGATTTTCCATATTTGAGCTGGAAAATTGCTTGTTCGACTTCTTGCAAGGTTGTAGGCCTAAGCATCATTTGATTGTGCTCTTTAGTGATAATATTGGGGATGTGTTGTTTAATTCTATTGATGTCATTATTGCGGTGGTCATTGGGCTCTTTGAAAATGTACTTAAAATAGTCCCACAATTCGTTCTCGATATCCTCATGAGCTTCCAGCCGATTCCCATTTCCATCCTTGAGGACAAAGATTCTGTTGTGCATTCTATGATGTACGGTGGATCGATGGAAAAATTTGGTATTTATTTCTCCTTCTTTAAGCCATCTGACTTTGGATTTCTATTTCTAGAGGAGTTCTTCTTGCTGCCTTCTATCTTCGAGTTTCTCAGTTAGCATAGCTTCCAAGTGGCTAGGGCTTCTGACCATCCTTCTAGAATTTTTTTTTGCTGGAGGCTTTCCATTTGATTTTCTATCTCTCTTTGATTTTGGAAGATGTTTCCAAAGGAGGTATGATTCGAGTATTTCAATTTTTCCTTGAGCGCTTTGAGCTTTTGTTGAAAATGATATATTTTTTATCCGACAGGAGGAATTGGAATGTGCCACCAATCAATGACTAGTTATTTGAATCCCATATGCGTTAGCTAGAATTTCTCAAAGAGGAACAAATTTTTTATTGCAATGCCAGGTCTAGACCATTGTAGCTTAATGGGCCAATGGTATAATCTAGAGGCGAGAATAATGGTGGCAGAAAAATATCCTCCAAGGTGGATAGAGTTATCTAAGATCATGAATCTATTGAGACACGTAGCAATTTTGTGAGATCCACCGTGTCGATTGTTCCATGTGAAGATGCCATTGGAGGTGTGAAGGTCACTTAACTGGTTCTACTGGATGAAGATTTTAAATATGGAGCTATCTAGCTCAATCCAAGGACGTCCTCCTTTCCTTTCATTCAAGCTTGTTATCATATTGAAATATCCCCCCAACACACAAAGGGGGTTGGAGCGCTGAGAATTTACATGCTCAATGGTATCTAGAAGGTCAATTTTTTTGCGCCATCGGTTGGGGGATGTAAACATTTGTGAGATGCCCATGGATGTTGGTACCCAAGATATGGAAAGTGACCTTGGAATTTTTGGAGGCATGAAAGTGCTCCAAAGCCACCATGAGCGGGTTCCAAATGATCACTAGGGGGCATGAGGCTCCACAGGCATCTACAACCATAGTGTGACATCCTTTCCAGAGTTTAGAGAGAATCATATCTAGGGTGGAGATGGAGCATTTTGTTTCTTGCATAAAAAAAATTGTGGGGTTTTCTTGGGAACTGTTTTCTTGATCAAACGGTGCTTGGAAGGATTGTTTATCCCTCTTATATTCCATGAGATAAGCTTCATTGAGAAATAAGGGGTATAGTAGAATAGAACAGGGTTATATTTTGATACCATCCAGATTCTACAAGTTGTCCACCCAAAAGGACAAGGCGTTGCAAGTTAGAGCATCTACCTCTTTTCTTGGTATCTTTTTGAATTTTCTTAGTATCTAGCATGGTTCCCCCCTGTATTCCAAGAGTATGAAGATGTTGAGCGCGAGATAAAACCTCCTCTAAAAATTGGATCTACTGATTAGGGATTGAGTGGAATGCTTTATGCTTGCATGCATGCTCAAGGCTTAGGATGTTGAGGTCACCATAGTCAATGCTTTCCGGTTCTTCATCCATTGCTATGGGTACTTCCATTTCCATGATTTTTACTTTATCATTGGCTGCTTCTTAAGATTCTTTGAGTAGAGGTTTCTCAGAGGACAGAGGGGCATTCGAAATAATGGAAAATATTTGGGATACTTTCTCTTCCAGATAAGCTTGAGAAGTCTTCAAAGGAGGTTATGGGGGCTGAGGGGTAGTTGAATCCTCCATGTTTTTCTTGGAAAATAAATAAAATCTATTGTTGGTTGTTGGTTGAGAAGATGTTGGGACCATAGGTGGCTTTCTGGCTTGTCTTCTTCTACCTGTGACTCTCGTGAAACCCTTTGAATCTTAAGCTTCTAATTCCTTGTTAGTTTTCTAACTTTGATTGAGGGCGGAATTTTTGAAGAGATGCCCATGTTCATGACATTTGCAATATATGAAAGGCACATGTTCATAATCGACAATTTTAACCCAATCAAAATCATCATGGAGAAGACTTACCGAATCGAAAAGGGTTTTGGCAAGTGCATGTAGACACAAATCCTTGCATAAGTTGTATAACAATTTTTCCTTGTCTCATCGGTGACTTTGATGAATTCTCCGAGATTGTTCCTGATCTCCTTTAGGGTTAAATCATCCCAGTAGTCCTGAGGGAGAGAATGTAGCCATACCCATACTAAGGCCCAACTAAAGTCTTATTTGTCGGGATTGAAGTGTTTGATACAGTTTTTGAGAAAGAGACCTGCAGAGTTAAAAAATAGGGCCCGTTATCCATAACTCTATTTTTGTTCTCGATGCATGTGAAAACTATATTGAAGAAGCCTTTGGATCTAATTTGGAGATCGATGTGTACTTTAGGCTTCCATTTTGACGCGATCAAGCCAGGGAGGGATTTCTCTGTGGGCCAAAAACTGATAAACTTGCTGATTAATTCATGCTATTTCATGTATTATACCTTTCCATTGATTTAGTGTGTTGGGATATAAATTATTGGTCTCTCTGTCACCTTGGGGATGCAAGTGGAGGAGATCGCTTTCGGTAGTGAAAATTTTTCTGTTTGCTTGCTGGTCAAAGTGTTTGGCGTCCCTGTGGGGCCTAAGTGAGAAGAAGAGGGGGATTGACAAAGAATATCAGATTCTTCTGCCACATTTTTATTGGGTGGAGAAGAAAGCAGGGGATCCATGATCCACATAATGGGTTATGACATGTGATGCGTACCCTACCGCATGGAAATGGACGGGAGGCGCAAATCCAGAGGGGGATTTGAGGGCAACAATAAATAAAATTGAATATTTATATATCGAAATGACATGTTTGCATTAAATCAATGTCAATGTTTTTTGAAGGATATTGTTTTAGATTTGAATGCAAACAAAGCAAAAACAATAGAAACAACATCCTCATAAATCATTGAAATATGCTTAGGAACATATGCAAAGAGTTTTGAAGGCCATATATTTTTTATTTATGGCCCAACACAAAATAAAATTTATAAATTTTCCGCAAAGGCGCGACTGATCCATGTCGATTTGTTTGATTTCCATGGTCAACTCACTATCATAGTGAACATGAGAAACAACCTTAAAGAGTGGTTCCAAGGCATGTTTAATATTGGAAACAATGTTTGAATTACATATTTTATGATAAGAAACAAGGGTATTTATGAATGAGGATATTCAAAATGTTGCATAGTGTGGCAAGAAAAAACCACAATTAAATCAATTTCACAAGTTTGCAAAAAAACGTAGGTTGATTCCAGATAAAAAAATACATAGTATTCTTGTCTCAAATGACACATATGCAATTGGTTCAGTAGGACAAATAGTAATTGGCTATCATAAAAATAACAAGAAACTTGAACTCAATATAAAATATGGTGAAGCTACAGATGACAATGTAATTGCAAGTCTACTACTAGAATAATTATACTTGCATTTTGAACAAAATCAAATAGTTTCTTTGAAACTATGTGTTATGAAACCAACTCTAAAAATAGAAGAAAAGAGAGATGAACGCCTTTGAAATAAGCCACTTCGAGGGGGAACCCTCCTTTACATTACATAAATGAACAATTCTTGGATGATACAAATGAAAAAACCTCCTTCTATATATAGGAGTCCATGGGGTCACAATATAATCCTACCTGACCTAACAATAATAATGTAAAGGCACAATAATAACAATATGGGGGTTACAAGGGTACAACAATAAGAATAAGGGGGCTACACTAACAACAATATGGGACTATACTAGTAATATAGGGACCTAACATGCCCCTCTCCTTCAAAAAAGTGTTGTCAACAATGCTTGAGTAGCTCTGGATGCTTCTCTATAAAATTTTCATCCTCACATGTAGAATATTCAGTGGGTAAGTTCTTCCACTTGATGAGATACTTTGAAATTGATCGATTTCATAGTTGTCGAGTTCTTGCTTCCGTGACTGTTCCAATATGATTTTTCCTTCCTCATCAAGTTCTGGCAATATTGTTTGAACTAGAAGTTTGTCACCAATAAGCTTCTTTAAGCATGAAACATGGAAAACTGGATGCACTTGCGAAGAAGCAGGAATCTCCAATTTGTATTCCATAGTACCAATATTTTGCAACACCTTGTAAGGACCATAGTACTTTGGCGATAATTTATTATCCTTCTTAGCTTGCTCAAGGGACATTTGTTTGTATGGTTGTAGCCGTAAAAATACCCAGTCTCCTACATCAAAACTTCTCTCGCTGCATTGTTAATCTGCCTGTTTTTTCATTCGATTTTGTGCCAAATTTAGGTTATCCTTTAAGACTTGGAGAAATTGTTGGTGATGTTCAATGTGATCTTCCACTACTTGAACCTTAGAATTTTCTCTTAAAGATGATGTGATGGAAGGTGGATGATATCCATAAAGTGCCATAAATGGGGTCATTTTTGCTGCAGTATGGAAGGAAGTGTTCTACCACAATTCAACTTGAGGTAACCACTTGACCCCTTGTGTTTGTTTATCATATACAAAACAACGAAGATATCCTTCCAAACATTTTTTCACTATCTCAGTTTGACCATCAGATTGAGGATAATAAGATGAGCTAGTTGAGTACCCAAACAAGAAAATAATCCCGTCCAAAAATTTCTAGTAAAAATGGGATCTCTGTCGCTTACAATAATCTTTAGGTTTCCATGCATCTTTTGAATTGTTTCCATAAATGTAGTATCAATTGTACTTGCTTTAAATGGATGAGATAATGCACAAAAGTGTGCATACTTGGTAAGTCTATCAACTACCACCATGATGACACTCTTTCCTTCGAACTTAAGTAAACCTATGATAAAATCCATTGAAATCTCCTCCCAATGTTGACTTGGAATGGATAAAGGTTGTAGAATACCCGAGGTCTTAATTGTCTCAACTTTATTTTGTTGGAAAACCAAACATTTTGCCACAAACTTTTGAAGTTTAGATTTAAGGCCATCCCAGAAAAAAACTTTCTTCACCCTGTGGTAAGTTTTTAAAATTCCCGAGTGTCCTCCTAAAGGAAAAGTGTGCAATTCCAAAATAATCTTTTGTTTTAGTTGGGAATTATTACAAAGATATAAACGATCTTTGTACCATAAGGAATCATTTTTCCAACTAAATGTATCATATGTACCAGGATATTGCTGCAACTTTTGAATGAGTGTCCACACTTATTCTTCCTTCTTCCATTCATCCCTTGCTTTAGTTATCCAATATATTTGGATAATAGAAATGGCACAAAGAAATGCTTCCACCTCTTCATCCTTTCTTGAGAGTGCATCTGCAACAACATTTAGCTTCCCTTTTTTGTAGATGATTTTAAAGTCATAACCCAAAATCTTTGCAACCCATTTTTGCTGCTCTTCTGAAGATAGTCTTTGTTCCAAAAAGTGTTTAATACTATCATGATCAGTTTTTACCTTGAAGTGTCTTCCCATTAGGCAAGGTCACCATTTCTTTAGTGCATGTATTATTGCCAACATTTCCTTCTCATAAATAGATTTATGTAAATACTTTTCTTTGATTGGATGACTTTCAAAAGCAATGGGTCTTCCTTCTTGCATTAAAACAACACCAATTCCATTTCCTAAGGCATCACATTCCACAATAAAGGTTTTTCGAATTCTGGCATAGCTAAGACCGGTGCTAGGAAAATTGCCTCTTTAAGATGTTCAAAGGCCTTAGCTGCTTCAGGATTCCATGAAAATGCATATTTCTTCAATAATGTTGTTAGAGGTGCTACTGTTCTCCCATAATTCTTAACAAACTTGCGATAATACCCTGTTAACCCAAGAAATCCTCACAACTGCTTTATGGTTGTGTGGACTTTCCATTCCTTAATGGATTTAATTTTGTTAGGGTCTACCTTAACACCCTTGTGAGATACAATATGACCTAGATATTCCACCTCTTGTATTCCAAAGAAACATTTGGAGGTTTTTGCATATAATTGTTTCTCCTCCAATAGTTTTAGCACCCTATCAACATGTTGAACATGATCCTTCCAAGACCTGTTGTAGATTAGTATATCATAAAAAAATACTAACACAAATTTTCTAAGTAAGGGTTTGAAAATGGAATTCATCAACCCTTGAAATGTAGAAGGTGCATTGGTAAGGCCAAAAGGCATGACCAAAAATTCATAATGACCCTCATGAGTTAGAAATATTTTTTTCCGAAATATATTTAGTCTTCATTCTAATTTGATGATATCCTGAATGAAGATCCAACTTGGTAAAATAAATTGCTCCATGTAAATCCAATAATTCATCAATCACAGGAATGGGGAATTTATGTTTAATAGTGATCTTATTGAGCTCCCTATAATCCGGACACATGCCACATGATCCATCCTTATTGTGCACCAATACTACTGGAGAAGAGAAAGAACTTTGACTAGGTTGAATTATACAAGCCTCTAACATTTATGCAATCATACGTTCAATTTCGCTCTTTTGGACATAAAGATATCTGTAAGGCTTGATGATTGGAGGAACACTTCCTGGAATCAAATGAATAGCATGATCATGATCACGAATAGGTGGAAGTCCTTTGGGAGTTTCAAACACCTTAGAATGATTGTCCAAGACTTTTTGGAGATCTGGAGAAATATATGATTTTGATGTTGGAACTTCTAAAATAGGCGTAATTGTGAGTAAACTCCCTTGTTCTTTTCTTTGGAAGCTTAAGTTCATGGGAATTAGAGCTTATCTTGGTTATCTTGACTTCCCTATAACATTATCATTCGAATTCCTTTCCTTAAAAAAAATTCCAGAAAGTTCTTGAAAATTAAAAGTTGTCGTCCCCAAAGATTGTAACCATTGTACTCCTAGTACAACATCAACACCTCCCATTGGAATGGAAATCATTGGACTATTCAATACATATTCCCCCATGGTTAGCTTGATATTATGGCATTTTCCAGAGCAATTTATAGTTCCTCCATTTGCAACCATCACTTGACATTCTAGTGCTGGGTATAGGAAGAAATTTAATTCCTTGGCTACCTTACAATGAATAAAACTATGGGTACTACCCGAATCAATCAACAATATTACCTTTTTCTTCTTGATATGTCCTTATATCTTGAGATTTTGAGGAGTGGTAATGCCTACCAATGCATTACACGATATGTTCAGACTCATTTCTTCTTTCTCTAAGGTTGGTTCCTAGTGTATATCCTCTTCTTTTGAAGTTTCTTGTTAATTTTCTTCCTCCTCTTCACAATCTATATAAAATAATTTATTCACAGCACACTTATGACCTTTAGTGTATTTGATATCACAACTGTAGAAAATCCCTTTTGCTCTTTTTCCTTCCAATTGTTGTGGTGCCAACCTTGTAGGTTGTGGAAGTCTAGGAGTAGCAACACTTCCATATTTATAGATGTGAGTGGTAGGCTTCCTTGTCGCCATAATTTTACTTTCAATTTTTCTTGCCAACCTAAATGCCTTCTCCAATGAATCAGGTTCCCAAACGTGAAACTCATGTTGGACATTATCCTTTAATGTCCCTATGAAGACATCAATCCTGTGTTCCTCTCAAATATCAGTTACCCTTATATTCAATTTTTGGAAGTCCTCAATGTGCTCCACCACTGAACCCTTTTGTTTGATATTTACCAATTGGCTAAAAAAAGTGTTGCTCTTTGTATCCTCATAATGTGCTATTATTTCCTCTGCAAAAATTGACCAAGTGACAATTTTTTTACGCGAGCAAAGCCATAGATACCATACAAATGTATTTTGTTCTAAATATAAATTTGCAATGCATACCTTTTGTGTGTTTTGCATATTATTGAGATCAAAATATTGCTCCATTTGTAGTTTACATGTTACGGGATCATTGCCATCAAACTTCCTCATATCGATATTTGGAATATGGTGGGTCTTCCATCCAACATTTGAGTTTATGAAATCATGATTAACATTCATTTTTCTCCCATCATGTGTGTCCTCTACTATCTTTTCATCATTAAGAATCATTTCTTGTATCAACTTTGTCAAATCTTCCATTTTTTCTTCCATACCATCCATCTTAGCTTCCACGCCTTTCTCCAAACCATCCATATTAGCTTCCACACCTTTCTTAAAACCATCCATATTAGCTTACACGCCTTTCCTCAAAACTTCCATTTCATTTTTTGTTTCTCTTTGCGAGAGCGAAATTTGGTGCACTTGCTCTTGTAATTTTGATATATCATGTTGCACTTCTTCATCTACATGAGTCATAATAGAGCCTTCTAAAGGCTTAATGGGTGTTGAATTCTTTTTAGGGGGGAATTTTAGAACCTAATACTGATATCTATTCTACAATATTCCTTTGGAAGAAATTCAAACTAATTTTTCAAACAAGACTTACGCAATTTGAAGAAAAAAAATAGACACCTTCTTCTTGCTTTTGAGGAGCTCAATATTGAAACTGAATTATATTTTTGATTTCAGATCTTCTATATCTAAAATTTAGTCTTGTAGTAGCCCTCTAAATCTTCTTTCTAATGCCATAGTTTTGACTTGATTTGGATTCTTCAAGGCAAAGCTATGCCCAATATCCAACAATGACCTAATTATGGACTTGTTCAGTAGAGCGAACTTGTACGACGTGTCACTGTTTCCTCCTTCAACTCTAAAATTGATACAAAGGAAAATGAAGTACGTGTACTTGCGGCCACATTTTACATAATTCCAATCTGATGCTCAGAGAGAGAGAGTTATGACGATTTTCCCACGGTCACCTGTTTGAGATGAAATTCGAGAGCCTGAAAAAAAACCCTAACTTCCACAGATCATATCTCCGAAAATATTGTGAACCAAGATCTGAATTTTTTACACGAAGTTCGTTAGCATTTCGACTTCTCTTGATAAAAATTTCAACTTCTAAACCTTCGTAGAAAAAATATTATAGCGAAAATTCCACGATGACCTATTTGGAGCATCGAACCCCTAGAATCCAAAGCTCTGATACCAAATGTTATGAAACCAAATCCAAAATAGAAGAAAAGAGAGATCAACGCCTTAGAAATAAGCGACTTCGAGGGGGAAATCTCCTTTAAATTACATAAATGAACAATTCTTGGATGATGCAAATGACAAAACCTCCTTCTATATATAGGAGTCCATGGGGTCACAATATTATCTTAGCCGACCTAACACTAATAATGTAAAGGCACAACAATAACAATATGGAGGTTACAAGGGTACAAAAATAAGAATAAGGGGTTTGCACTAACAACAATAAGGGACTATACTAGTAATATAGGGACCTAACACTACGTTTTTGTATGTTTTTTTCCCATTGTTATCAAGGAAACATTTGTCTCATTATTTCTTGCACAAATTTAAAAATAAAAATAAAAAAATATTTGATTCATTGCAACTGCTATTGAACGATAGTCATAGAGTACATTTTTTCAAAATACAATATGAATTGGCATCAAAGCCAACTCCACTTTATTTTTTTTTAAACATTGTCAGAAATGATGTGAAAGGCAGTCAATAGTTACAATCTGGATCAACAAATTTTTTTGATCCATTGAATGATGAATTTGCGAGACCGCATTTATTATCTTTTACGATGTCAAGAGCACATGCATATTTACTAATAACTTCTTTTTTCAAGTAACAATAATTTTAGTTTGATGTACAAAATATTGAATTTTTATAATACTTTTGAATCTAATAATTCATTTTTCTCGGACAAAAATAAAAATAAAAAGAAAGATTGAAGGAGTGTTGAAGGCTAAAAATGTTTTCTCTCATTTTCAGTGAATTTGCAGTAAATGAAAACAGCTCGTCCATGCAAACAAAGCTAAATTCATAGTCTGTAAAGATGACACAACATTTAACTATGAACACATTGTTGAATGTACAATGAAAACAGAGAGTGGAAAATTTGATTATATATTACATATGCCACAACTAATATATCATTGCCCAATTATTGTTGAGACAAGATTTTAGGAATACATGCAAAGTACATCATCTACAGTTTTCAATTTAAGAAAACTTTGTATTCAAGGAATTTTTACTTTAACAATTAACAACAATATTGCTAAGGTAAAAGAATTGTGATCATGAAACAAAAATATTCTTTCATACATCAAGATGGTACATTTTGGCAATTAACATATTCTTCCTTTTTCCATTTTTATTTTTTGTATCCCATTAATTCATAATTCACAAATACTTGCCATAGGAATAATATATAGTTTTTCTTTTAATGTAGGTTCCAAAATTACAAAACACTAAAAATATTTAGTTCAACTCTTTCTGAACATTTTCTACAATACATCAATGAAGAATGTTTTCCTTTTTTTGTGTGTTTAAAATAACTAGTTCTTGTTTCTCTTTTTCCTTGTAAGTTTTGAATCAAACAACTTTTTCTATTGCAAACGAAAACATAGAGCAAGGTGCACATCTTGCAATATAGTATTTTAGTTGTAACAAAAGTTATATGACACTATGGTCTTGTTTTTGTTAATAAGAACATTATATCTTAGTTGCACAATTCTATATTGTAAATTCAAATTGCTTATTATACCACATTATATATATGCTGATATTTTTCTCTCCACTATTGTAATATTAACTTGGATTCTCATTTGCTATAAATTTTGGAATTGTGTTATGTTAGGAAAAGAAAAAAAAAACAGAAAAGAACGCAGTTGCATGTGTATGAATGTGTTCATTTCTATGTATGCTCAATTAAATGCTATGTGTTAAAAGAAGACAACACGAGAGAATTCAGATAGTTGTGTTCTCATATTCTTTTCCCATGGATCAATTTGTCCTTATTTTCCTATTTGTATAATTTTTTTTCATGTAGTGTTCATTTTATAATTAACTCCCCCCACCCCCCATGTTTTTTGGGCTATATAGTGTTACCTTGCAGTTATATACAATTGCAAATTTATTTCTCCATTTCAAGATAATAACCTATTATTTATCATAGTACATGTTAATAATTTTCAATGTTTGGTTTGTGATAATTATTCTTTGATTAATGGTGAACGATATGTGTGCTATTTGAAATCAGTGATCCCTGTTTTGAAGCACAATGTCACTACTATCAATAATAATCATATTAGTTGTTTTGAACTACGATCTCTTATGGTAAAATTTTCATTGTTTGAAATCAATTTTAGTTGGACATTATGATATATTTTATTCTCTCCCCACCATATTATTTTTTGTACCAATATTGTGTTAGGTATTTTGTATATCTATTATTTAACATATGCAATTTAGTGCTGTAGATATATTGTAAACAAGAAATTGAGGTATTTGTAAAATAATCTCTGAATCATTGGTGACTTGATTTCTTATTTTTGATGTCTCATGCCACTCTAGATCCTGTGGTTTCACTGTAACAATATGGTAATCAATATAATTGTTAAAAATGTCACTAAAATTATATGTTTCGATGCACCTAGTTCCAGAATGTTGAAAGCTCTTGGATTGTGAGTCAACTGCTTTTATTCATTTATTCATTAATCATAGTAGAATTATTTTCAATGTTAATTCAATGTCCTTTAGCCATGAATTCAAGGCAGAAATTGTTATTTTCATCAATACATGAATCAAAAATATATGTCAGATGAACACTTTAAAACAGAGTTACGGATTGTAGCATAAAATGTGTCTACATTTGGTCTTTAACCATATATTTTTATTGTTCCAATATTATGAATGAATCAATGAGGTCAGATCAATGATGATCCAAAACAAATGCCAAAGAGTTCAAGTAGTGGAGTGACTTAGAGAACAAAAAAGTATAAATTTTTGGATAAATAGGTATGTGCTCTTTAAGGACTTATTACCTATTATTTAATATTGTTGGAAAGTCTTAAGAAATACACATTGATTACACTCATTTGTCATTTGATGTAGTCAGTAAAACAATATTAAGGAACCACATAATCATTATACTGTTAATAATGGACTCATTTATGAAGCTGAAAATAATCTGCATGTATTTCATATCTTAATATTTAATGTTAATATGATAATTAATCTCATAATTAAATGATCTTCCCCATAATTTTGTGATGTTCAACGTTAGTATTTCCTTTATCATGTGAAGTTTGCAAATAATCCATTATGATGCCTTTTTATGGATTATGTATTACATTGTTCTTCTACTTCCAGAATGATACATATTGTGAGATTGTCTCACTGAATTCAGAAACTACAAAATACAAGAATGATATGAATCTCATTTCTAGGTAAACCAACAATTCATAAATACCATGTTTTACTCTTGTGATTTTTGAGCTTATTTTGCTTTACAGTCATACTAAATTATTTCTTTTACAAGAAAAATTATGATATATTTATTTCTGTACTGGGCGCCTGCAAGGCTACCCTATGTGCTTTGGCTCAATATTGATATCTAGTAAAATCTAACTATCGTTATTGTAATACAACAATAAAAAATAAAAATAAAAACTTGCTTTCATGAACAACAGAAAAAATGATCTTTGTCACATATTAAGCAATGCATACATGGTTATGTTTTGTGTGTTAAAGCTTATATTACCTCGGTTTCCAACCTTGCAGGAGATTTTGTGCTTCTCGAAAACTAAAAACATTATGTGTTCTGGATAGTCTTGTACTGCCCTTGGTGTTAGCATAGCAAAATTTGTAGGTTTGTCTTTTTTTATAACTCTATTTGTATTTCCTGATTCAATTTAAATAGAGGTATAGAGATTTTATTTCCTAAATCAAATATGAATAAAAACACATTGATTAACAAAATTGAATCTTAGGAACCTTGGAAATAGAAATCATCTCTATGTAGCCCTAATCAAAGAACTTATTAATAGATTTTTGCTAACAAGGGAAAAAGCATATATCTTCAAATCATTAAGTAACACCCCATTTTCCTACTCCTTTTCCACAATTATGATTGAAATAAAGACAAATGTTATCGTTGCTATTTACTTTCATGTACCTGCTTAATGTTCATAGATTTCACCTTGCTGATTTTAGAATTATGCATTGTGTAGAATAATCACAAATCTGTGGCACCAGAGAGGAAACCAATGAAAAACATGATAACTATGATATATGTGGCGATCTTAGGTATACTCTTCTTTGCTCATAGATTCATAATCCAAAAATTCATTAATTATTTTTCCCTGTTGTTATTATATGCCTCTTATTGGTTTCTTTCGCTGCAATATCGGTACACATGGTGCAACTGTCTTCAAAGTTTTTTATTCCAAAAATATATTTGATTACTGTGGATAAAAATCAAAGCAACCTGGTATTTACGTACAGGAATAGTTCTATCTATAACATGTATATACCATGCTTCTAGTTGTATGAACAATTTTCTTGGCGATTATGGAACATAGTCTACAATAGTAACTTTAACTATCTAAACAATTATTTAGTAATTATCGAAGCTAGCTTTCATTACTAGCTTCAAGTAACTAGAAACCAAATATTTATTTGGCCATTGAAAAATCCAGTTTTATTGCTAATATTAATTAAATGGCACACAAGAACTAAAGCTAAAATTGCAAAGGTCTATGGTTTTATTAAATAATATGTTATATTAAAAAATTAAAATAAGTTATAAAGAGGAAGTTGTACATATATGTTTGTTTTTTGGACCCTGCCAGAAGTAAGTCAGAGGTCGGGTTGGCTATGAGACCGAAGGTCAACATTTTATTTTTAACACTATTATTACATTCCAAGACTTATTCGGCTCTGTAAACATGCCCGAATATACACTTTTTTTTTTTAGTCCCTATTGAAAGAAATTCAGGAGTTAGACGTGGCTATGAGGTTGGAATTCAACCTTTTCATTTTATAAATAATCCAGGCGACCTCTCCACTTCACCATTCCACGACCTTGAAACCATAGGACCTAATTAAATCACTTGACTATGGTATAGTTGGGGTCGTGGTGGAATAAATGAAACAACAAACAAAAAACGTGTGACTACTCGACCTCCCGACTGCATGATCAGGGAAAATAAAAAAAATAAAAAACAAGAAGCTTGATTTGTGTGCAATGCGCATTTTTATATAGAAATTGAAAATTTTACGTTTTAGGTTAAATTGATTTTTTATTAAAACAATAAAAAAATTCGTTGTGCTTTCTCGATTCAGGAAAATAAAAACTATCAAACTGGTCACAAGAATTCAATGAACATGTTTTATTTCCATATTTTCTTATTTTAAACAAAATTTTAAGATTACAAAGTGAGTTTCCTAGATGTTGTTTTCTTAACCCTGGTTCGAAGAAACATTGAATTAAGAAAATATAGCAGCAATTTTAAAAAAAACTATGTAACCATAATATTATTTTACAAATTTGTGCATTCAATTCCAAATTTTAAATAAGGGGAACATATATATACTTTTCTACGGTTCATAGGTGGTCAAATGTGAAAAAACCACTCAATCCCCCGACTTCCCAACTAGTCAACGAGTTGACTACTTGACTTAAAGACAAAACTCGACTATGCTATTGTGGTGGTTGAGATATGGAAAATTAATCATAAAATAATAAAATTCTCGACTGCCCGACTGACCAACCTCCCAACTGAATGATCATTCGAATAAAATACTATTATTATTGTGCAATGTTACTTTTAACAAAGATTTTCAAAATTTTCCCATTTGATGTTCAATTGATTGTTTGTTAAATCAACAATAAATTTTCGAACGCTTTCTCGATTCCTGAAAAAAAAAAAAAATTTGGGCTATTTATAGGAAATTAATGCACACGTTCATTTGCGATTTTCGCATTTTTCTAAACAATATTTTAAGATTTTAGGCTCTCTTGCCTGCATGTTCTTTTATTAAGTGTTGTTGGAAGAAAATTTGAATTAAGGAAACACAGTAGTAGTTTAAAAAAACTCTCTATAAGCATAGGGTCATTTTTTTCAGATACTCCAAAGTTTAATTTCAAATTTTAAATTCGCAAAACATATGCATGTTGTATTAGCATTTACGGGTCATAAAATGCCAAAGAAGGGAAGCTCCCTGGGGAAAATTTGAGATTTTAGGGCCTTTTGGCTGGAAGTTGTTCTCTTCGCTCTTATTCGAAGAAGAATTGAATTGAGGCATTACAATATCAGTCTCAAAAAATTATTTGTAAGGCTAATGTTATTTCCATTTTACAAATTTTCGAATTCAATTCCAATTTTTGAATAATCAAATATTACATATGATTTGTTGATATTTACAACTCCTAAAATGCCAAAAAAAGGAAAAATATACAATGGGAAATTTAAGATTTTAGGATATTCTGGTCACATGCTCTTTTCTTAAGTTCTGTTGCAAGAAGCACTCAAATAAAGAAAAACAACATCGGTTTCAAAAAATTCTGTGTAAGCATAATGCTATTTGTTTTAGAGATTATTGAATTCAAGTTAGAATTTTAAATAGGAAAAGGTTATATATCCTCTGTTACTTTTTACAAGTTATTAAATGGGGAAAATGGAAAATCCACAACAGCAAAGCAATGAATAGAACATATTAGAGAAAATATTAAGGGAATGGATGATGCACCGACACAAAAAGTAAACTTCAACTCATTACTCATGTCAGATACAACCTACAAAACACAAAAAGAAGGTACGATGCATTGGGAGGAGATGTTTGAATTCTTTGAGGAAAGAGAATGGTTAAAAAACACAAGAGATACTCAAACAAATAACAATCGATTTGAAGAAATTAGACCGACAGAGTTACATAAAATAACAACTAGGGACAAATTTTTTACCTTGTATTACATGATTTCGTGGATTCTCTCTCACACTAATATTAAAACCCGAACAATATTTGATTATCAACAAATTGTCATAGCTTCCTGGAAATCTGGAATCTTATCGACCATGTATAATCTTAGTCCCCCAGAAATCCAACTTGATGTTGACTTCCTTTATCAGTTTCGAAGAATTTTCTTGAGGAAATGTCAAGACAATTATGATGTAATTGAAGTCTGGTTGATAGAAGGAGCGGTAGGTTTCAAGCTCAAAGAAAAAAAGGAGTATCCAATAGCTATTTTTAAGAAGCATGTTAGATTTCTTATTAAAATGCTAAGCAGATTATATGGGGAACAAGATCTTAAACATTGCAAAATTAAATGGATCCCAATAATCCATAGAATTTTGAATGACGAGAAACACCTAAACTGGGCTGACATCTTGTCAAAAAATATAATAGATTCATTAAAAATTTCAGTCTCATCTCCCCCTAGATTCAAATGTATTTTTTGTATGTCTACCTATTTGATAGATGTTGTTATTGCCTCGTTCCCATTTCCCACCATGAAATGGAATTACCCATCTAACTAGGAACTCCCGATTCAAAATTATGCTCATATTCTCTCGGAGTGTAATTTTAAATACCATTTTTATGATATTTTCCACTATGTTTTGATTCCTTTGTATCAAATCCTATTTGGAACACCACCTCCTAGGATAAATCAAAATCTAAAAGAAGGCCTAGAATCGATAGGGCACTGGTTTGTTGAAGAATTATTTTCTTACATCGAAGTTTTTGGAAGTGATGTTGGTCCCCATCTTCTACCCCGATATATCTCGGAAAGACTTGATTTGAGAGAAGTGGCTAATCAAGCCACTTTGAATGGAAAAACTAAAAATTTTAGTAAACTGAAAAAGAAACCCTGGCCTAATTTTCCAATAAAATTTGGTGACATTAATATTCGAGACAAAGGGAACGATTCAAAGAAGCTGAGGAGATTGATGAAATTTGGTTATTTACTTTGCCCCATTATGACTATGATCCTCACGGTCTCATTGGAATTCATTATATAAAAATCAGTTACATTAAAAATTTTATTCATTAGGAACCACCTTTCGATGAGATGTTTATAGACATTGATGATTTTTAGCTAGTCGTCCAAAGAGTCAAATTCTTGCATGCTGAAACAAGACGGAAATTGCAAGAATTTAGGGAAGAACTCAAAATTTTCTTAAAGGAAAAGGATATGCACCTCAAAATTTCATTCGAAGAGTTAATGGCTATTGATTTTTTGCATTTTAATTTCAACGAACTCAGTTCAAAACCTCCTATTGTTTCTCATAAGGATAAAGCAATAGAAATTGAAAAAATAGAAGGTTTTTTTGTTACAGGTAAAGAAGTTGAATCGACAACAATGAAAAATCCTCAAGAATAATAGGAGGATACAATAAGAGCAAAGAATCCAGAAAAATAAGACACAACTCAATAGGATATTATTGTTATTAATTCTCTTAATAAAAGAGATTAAGAGAAACCAGAAACCGTAAAAATAAAAGAAATAAAAGTACCTAAGGAGAAATAAAAACAAATATCTACTCCAACCAACACCAAGAAAAATGAGCAAACAATGGAATCACGCAAGATATTGGATACTGTATCTACTGTATCTCCTCAGGCATTAGTAACACCGATTTCTACTAAGATTCCTTGGGAATCATTCTTGTTTAAATTGTTCACTGAGATAGATCCAATTTCAAATACTATTCCTTATTTGATAGATTATTACTTTAATACTCAAACAAAATCAGTTGTGCGTAGAACAAAGAAAAGAAAACATGATGCTTTGGAGATTGCATCTGAATTCAGCTAGCAGACTCAAGGAGACATGCACGAAAAATCTCAAGAATCTTCCCAAGCTTTAGGAGATTTTTTTAATTACCAAGTACCATTTGAATGAGCTTGCAACTTCATAAGATGAGAGTTTACAAAAAATTAAAGTTTTGGAGGAAAAACTGAAGAAAAACTAATTGTCCAATGAAGAAAACTGGCAGCTCAATTCTGCTACTTTAATTCAAGGGTTTGTTGTAGAAAGAGAAAAACTACAAAATAATTTTTAGAAAGAATCAAAACAAGAAAATGAAAAACATGCATAAGGGATTCACCAATTGAGAAAATTGCATGAAGATCAAAGTCGTATATTCAAAGAAGAAGTAGAGAAAAATTATTCCATTGTTGTCACATCTTTGCAACAGGAAATTGAATCTCTCAGATATCAACTAAATGAGAATAAACAGGAAACACAGAGTCTTGAGATTTTCAAAGACCAAGCTTTACAAATTTGTTTGATTTTAATGAAGAATCAATCAAACTTCAATAAAAGAAATGGATAAAATCTCAAGATTTTATCAATAACTTAAAGATTTGAATGGAAGAATTGATCCATTGGTAGAGGAAGACAAATCAATTAAAAATAATTTTTGTTTATCCTTGACATGTAAAACGAATTTCAATCTAGTGGAATCCCAAAAGTTTCTAAGAGAGATAAAATACTGATGGTTGCTTCCTTAAGTTGCAGGGAAAACGAGGAAAAATAATCAGAGCATACATACAAGTGACATATGAGAAATGCTTATCAATTTGGGAAAAGGGAACAAAATTTATAGAAGAATTTAACCTATCAGGTAGCATGTCATTAAAGGAAGCAGTTCCAGGAGAATTAAAACAACCTACAGAAGATCTTGTTGTCAAGGACCAAGTAGAAATTAAAAAAAAAACATAACATTTTGGGTACAACAAAGTTTCCAAAAAATTCTGTAACTACCATTTGAAAAAATCAAGCTTATTTCCAAGTTTGAGGTCAAATATCAGAAGACAAATAAGCATGTATAACGATTGATTTCCAACTGCCAAATCAAGATCAATCAATTTCCTTCTATTTATTTCTCTGTAGTGCAGGACATATATTCACAATGGGAAACTTATATCGAAGTACAGGCACCTCACCTTATCCTTAGTATCAATTACGAGGACGCTAAAGATGAGGAGAATGTGCCTTATTTCCTGCCAGTTATCAACTGAACATACAAATGTTTAGAATTAAGTATTTAGTTTAAGAAAATATGTTGATTTTCATGTTCAAAGACCTATTTTATTTTATTATATTTTAGTACTTTTAGACCTTTATGCGTTGGTGCAAAGGGTCCAGAATCAATGAAGACTATATACTTAGATGTTTTTAATCAATTTTCAAATTCCATATTTTTTCAATGGCATTTTCAGTTCTCGTGTGTGATGGCCTATGAAATTTATGTTAGTACATGACTTTGAGCCCTTAATAAATGCCTTTGTTTTTACTCTATGGCTTATGTTGTTTAGTTCTGAATGAATACTTGATAATTTTGTTTAAGATTCCTTATGACAATTTTTCAATTGACAAATTTTTATAATTAGAAATTTACTTATTGTTAGTTGATCATTGTAATACAATACTGGAATGTAGGCACACTCGCTCTGCTCTATGAGATATAAATTGCTATTTATTTACTTTAAATTATGCATGTATAGATACTCCACAAAATACTAAGGAATCTATCTCAATAGTATCCAAACCCAAAAATATTTTTTGAAATTTGTATTTAAATGTCCAGCCAAATCCTATCTGTTCAATTTTGTGAAGTCAATTCCAATTATCAATTTAAATTTCATGATATTATGTGTGGTGTCATGCTAATTTAAATGTTTTAATTGCTAGTATTTAAATTGATTAAATCAATCATTAAGTGTGCATCAGATAAAAATGTTGTTAGATGCATAACATACAACACTTTGGAGCAAGTGTTTGATGAATAAAATCTCAAGAAAACATCTTTTGTTTATGTATTGCAGTTATATATGTTAAGATAAAGTATTTTGCAAATGCATTCTATTCCAGAATATTTTTCCTCTATGTGTCGATATGCATATGACAATAATGAGTTTATAGTATAATCCTATGAATCATTGATACATTTCTCTTGTTCAATGTTTCTAGCATTAAGGTATTGTTTTAAGCAATTAACAGTTCTATTGACATTGCAAATGATACATTTACAAAATAACTTGAACAATTGATTTTCTCATATTATACATATCAAAACATCGTGCAAGTGGACAATAGACTGAAAAAAAACAGGCATCACAATCATCAATATTTTTTCCATAGATTTATAAACCTTGTTCAATTAAATTCTTCTCAATTGACAATATGTCAAAGTATCCAACTGAGAATTTATATGGACAAATACATGAACCAATCACTTAAGGTATTGAATCTAGAATATCTATTGTCTTATGTAACAAGAGTGGCGCAAAACTTCCAGATACAAAATTTTGATTATGTTGCAAAATATTCTATTCATGTCCATCAATGTCCGCATTGAACTGTAGATATTAGTTTAATCTTGTTTTAGATAAGCAACTGGACATTTGTTACAAGTGATATAAAACCATAGAAAACAAAGAAAAAAAATATAAATGAAACTTTGATTGACCACACAGTAACTTGTTACATGAGGATTTTTTCCACATGTCAACAATTCCTAATGTAAATTGGATACAAGCATATTAATTCTTGCAGTCATAGTTGCACCTTGATCCATGTTTGCATTGGTAATGTTTATAATATAGTAGATCCATCTATTTTCTGTTAATTTTTTTATGATTTTTTATGGCATAGTAAAGTCAGTATTCTTTTGAGCACTGTTGTACATGTTTCCTCAAGAAAATACATTCCACTAGTTTTTGTTGCACTATTGTTTCTTGTAATATATGTATGTAATCATGTCCATGCAAACAATTACGCCTATAAAATCAAACACAACATGATAGAAGATTCCATTTTTAGCCTCGTTTCCTCACTAAGTGTGCCCAAAGCTCCAGCAGAAGAGTTATTATACACAAAGCTAGCATAAAGCGTTAATCGAATACTTACACATTTCATCAAAAACTACTCTATCAATTACTATGTTCTTGTATTCAATTCTGTCAAGTATTTAGCTATGAATACAATTGCGACTAGACAACTCGGAGTCATTAGGTTATTATTCTAACAAAATGGGTCTTTTTAGAACATATGTTTCTTTTCCAGCTTGAGTAGAGTTTACTAGAATTTTTTTTCCAGAAGCTTAGTACAAAGAAAAACACAAAAAAATGTGCATTACTTGTCCAGTTGACATTTGTTGTATATTTAGCGATGTGTTTCCAAGTTTCCAAAAAACTTCAATTTTGTATTCTTGACAAGATATATGATTTTTTTTTCTCAGATTTGTTTAAATGCAATTGTCATAGAGAAATCCATTTTCGTGATATAAAAAATGCAATATTTTTATGCAACATAGTTATCTAAAATAGATTGAGCATCTCTGTTTTCTTGTCACACTATGTTCTTGTATTTAGTAGTCTCAAGTGTTTAACTTTGAATACAATTGTAACTAGAGAACTCTTATAATTTAATCCTATTGATACAAAAGGGAAAAACATGAAAATGTGTTGGTAGTTATAAATGTAGAGACAAATAAACATGAAATATGAAATTTGAGAATCCGTTATTGAAATTCTAGAAACAATTCATAGTGTCACATAACATACAAACTTATGATTTCAATAATTGGCCTGAGAAGCATGAAAATAATTGCCATTACGCACAAAGTAAACTCTTTTCATATCCTCTTGGGAAACAACAAATATAATCTTCTATATTTCTCTGTTCTCTAATTTTTCGGTATGAAACTTATAATTTAAATATACACCGAATAATTTTCATTCTTGTTATCAAGTTTACAGCACAATTTTTTATCTTTTGTGTATCACAAAAAAATAAAAAAATAAATAAAAAATAAAAAAATTCTTAAACATTTTTTTCCAATTTTGAAAAGTTAAGTTGCGTGTCGGAACCAGAATTTTTTTGTAAAAAAATACACCCTACCGACTTCAGGACCTTCTGACCACATGAGTAGAAGGTCCAACTGAATACGTTTTTTTTTAATAAAGAATCCTCTTGAACTCCTGACCTCAGCATTGTTTCCTACCAAACCTAATGAATTCAACCAACTATGGTCTAGTCCAGGTTGCAATAGAATAAATGATATCAAAAAAAAAAAAAAAAACAACTGATTTTTGGACCTTGGGACATCACGATTACCTCGAAAAAATAAATAAATTTGCAGTCTTGTTAGAAATCTTGTACTTTTTATGCTTTAAGAATCAGTTACTGAAAATCTAGCCTCATTTATTTGTTTGCTCTATGATTTTTTGGTATGAAACATATAATTCAAGAATTCACATAATAATTTCATCGCTGCCATCAATTTTGCAAGAGGCCCTTTTTTTTCTTTTGTACATCATGAAATGAATAAAAAGCAAAAAGCTTAAACATTTTTTCTTATTTTTTGAAAATTAAGTAGAAAGTTAGATCAAGAAACATTTTGTAAAAAAGGAATAGAACCTTCCACCTACCTGACCTCTTGACTACTCAACTAACAACACAGAGTAACTACATTTATTTTTTATTATAAATAATCAACCCTACCTCCCGACCTCAACATTCTAGATGGTCAAACTACCTAACCTTATGAAACCCCTCGACTATTCTATAGTCGAGGTCGCTATACAATCAATTAATCATAAAACAAAAAAAAGTCGACTGTCTAACCTCTCAACTATTTGATCAACTCAATTAAAAAAAAAAACCCCTCTTGTACTTTCCGACTACCCGAACTTTCTACCACCTGACTTATAATGCAAAGTTGCTAATTTTTTTATTATAAATAATAGGCCCGAATTCCCAACCTTGCCATTGCCCAACTGTCAACTTAGCCGACCTCCCGACCTTAGCATTCACGACTGTCAAACTACCCAACCTCCCAACCTCAGCATTGTTGACTATCAAAGTACTTGACGTAATGAAACCACCCCAATATGTTATATTCAGGGTCACCATAGAATAAATGAATTATGAAAAAAAACACTCGAGTATCCGACCTCCCAACTGTTCGACCTCCTGACTACGATCGACCAAAAATAATAATAATAATAATAATTATCTCTCACATTATGGACAACAATTTTGTAGTTTTTTCGCTTTGAGAATTAGTTACTGAAAATTTAGTCATCTTTATTTATTTGTTCAGTATTTTTTTTACATGAAACATATAATTTGAAAATTCACAAAATAATTTGCATTCATGTTATCAGGTGTGCAAGGATTTATTTCTTTTGTGAATAAAAAAAATTGCAAAAACAAAAGCCCTAAACATTTTTTTTCCCTTTTTCAATAATTGAGTCAGAGATCAGATCCAAAAAAAAATTGTAAAAAAAAATTGAAACCTTCCAACCACGTGACTACCAACATGGGGTGACTACGAACACAAAGCATCCGAGCACCTAACATTGCACTAAGTGCCTTTTGCCAAAAAAAATCTTATGCTATTATGCAACTGTTAAACCATGCCCCCAACTCTATGTTACCCACCTCGTTGCTTGAAACCTTCATATATCTCATCTTCAGTGTCCAATCGTACAACAGGGGAATCTTGCTGGGCGGATATGTGAAGATGGGTTACACTTTTGTGAGAATCGGGGGCCGAAAACTTTTTTCAGCAATAGTTCGGCCAAACTATTTAATAGCTCGACCGAACTTTCTTAGAAAGTTTGGCCGAACTCGTGATTCCATTTAGATTGACAGCACACTGACGGCGTGGGCAAACAGAATTTTTGCCGGAGATGGGAAAACTGGCAACAAAAGTTCGACCGAACTTCCAACAAAATTTCAGCCGAACTTTGAGTTCGGCCAAACTAGTTTCTATAAATAAATCGCCCGCGAAGTTGATTTGTTTACCGATCTCTCTATTCGTGCGTTTTTTTGTCACTATTGCTGCTGGTCTGTTTGTTCGCGTGTTTTCGCTCCTCCCGTCCGCGTTGTTGGTCTACTGCAGGTATGTTTGTTCGCATGTTTTTGCTCCTCCCATCCGCGTTGTTGCTCCTCCCGTCCGCGCTGTTGGTCTACTGCAATACCAGGTATGTTGCTCCTCCCGTCCGTGCGGTATGGTCTACTGCAAATGGTGTATGTCGTTGCAATTTGTAACATTCAATATGCCTATTCACAAAGACTTTGTTATCTTTATATCGTCTGTATTGATATTTCTATGAAAGCAGGTTGAGATTGCGTATTTTATGCAGTGGTGTTTCCTTGAATGAGGGAAATTTTATGAATGTATTTTGTTTTTTAAATTGAGGGGGTTCCGAGAAACTAGTTTTTGGAGCTTGTATTTGAGATTCTGTAGTCGTTTTGTTTTACGATACTATATCATTTTTCTGTTACTAGCATACTTGATTGATTAACAATGCCAGTATTGTATCAAGTTTGGGAATTTCAGGAAATTTTGTTTCTATAAGTTATTTTTTTAATTGTGATCTTCAAGGCAAGGAAGGATGGATTTCAAATTTGTGAGTTTTTTTTTTTTTTTTGGTTTCTTCCTTCTGTTATCTCCATTTGTTAATGTTATTTCATTTGGAACATGATTTGTTGTAGGACTTCTGTCAAATGAATGTCCCAACTGACTTTTTATTTGAATTGATCTTTAGTTAATTAAAATTTGAATTAGATTGGCTTATTTTAATTGCATAGTTGTCAAACGAAATTGCAAATCTTGTTACTTTGATCTTGATGCAGGATATTCTTTAAGCTTGTTTGACCCGTTTTGTTGTTTGTTTGAGGAACCTGTGATTATCCCATTCACGAATGGTGATAATGATCTTAGTTGCATTCGGTTGCATTGATTCTTTATGCTTCAGATTGTTTTTTTAGTTGTTTATTGGTTTATTTCTAGTTATTTTTTTAGTTTAAAAATTCCACATAACTGGTGCTGCTGCTGAACACCATTAACCGGTGTTGTTACAATAAGCTTCATTATTTCAATAATTTCAGAAAACCTAATACAATAAGTGTTAGTTTTTTTTTTTCAAATAGAAAAACAGTCTTTCTTATTTAAATTAGAAAAGAAAGTACAATTACATAGATCTTTCATAGTTTAGCTGGACTTGTCTCTACAAAATATGAGAATCAAAACAAAAGTATTACTTTGATCTCAATGCAGGATATTATTTAAGCTTGTTTGACCCGTTTTGTTGTTTGTTTGAGGAACCTGTGATTATCCCATTCACGAATGGTGATAATGATCTTAGTTGCATTCAGTTGCATTGAGTCTTTCTGCTTCAGATTGTTTTTTTAGTTGTTTATTGGTTTATTTCTAGTTGTTTTTTTAGTTTAAAAATTCCACATAACCAGTGTTGCTATTGCACACCATTAACCGGTGCTGCTGCAATAGGCTTCATTATTTCAATAATTTTAGAAAACCTAATACAAGAAGTGTTAGTTTTTTTTTTCAAATAGAAAAAACAGTCTTTCTTATGTTTTAGAAAAGAAAGTACAATTACATAGATCTTTCACAGTTCAATTGGACTTGTCTCTACAAAATATGAGAATCAAAACAAAATTATTACAATATATGTCTTGTATATGCAACTGCTATCATTCACTAATTCTTCAGTTTGGTCAAAATCTTAAAAGAAAAAAAAAGAAAAAAAAAACCAAAATGGGACATAGTACATTTTAAAATATCAAATTAGATGTATAAACTAAAAAGTAAGAATAATTCCATAATTAGTCATGGATTCATATTTGTATTTAGAATAATGAATAACCTCAAGTGCTAATGAAACTTCTATTTTCTAAAGTATTTAGCATAACCTAATACAAAATGGTAGGTTATTACTTAAACAAACCTGCTTTGAACTTCCAAAGTGTTAGGTTATTTCTTACAAAGTGGACTTGAACTCCCAAAGTGTTAAAGGTTATTGCTTACAAAATAGACTTGAACGCCCAAAATAAAACACATGTCTAAATGTATCTAAGAGTATATATATTTTTTTAGTTTGGAGAAGTGTAGATGTTTATCAATACAAAATTTTGTTATTTAATAGTCAAGTTTTATAGTTATTATAATGAAATAGTTTCTCACAACAAATTTGATAAAATAAGTGAAATCTATATAATGAATATTAATTTGTATTTAAGTTTTAGATCTTTTAATAACTAAATTTCTATTTAAATGAATAAAACAATCAAATGTAAGAAATATAAAACATAATGAAACACAATGTAAGAAATAGAGAACATAATGAAACACACACATACATATCTAGACAATCAACACAATTATTTTCCTAGGAAATCCTTATGGGAGACAAGAAACCCTAAAAAGTAATGATGCTCTACTCCTTTTTCCCTAGGAAATCCTTATGGGAGAAAAACAACACTAAAATGTAAACATGCTCTACTCTCTCTTTTTTGGTATGGAAAATATGTAAGTACAAAGAAAGAGGTAATCTCTCTAGAGTTAGCTAAGACTTTTGGCGTGTAAGGTTGCTATAAAAACTTAACTTCATACATTTTTCTCTCTAACTTCACACTCCTAGTTGTATTTTCAACTATGGAACAAAATACAATAACACAAAATGGAACTCTTATTCCTCCTACTACCCAAATATTTAACATAGCGTGATAGCCAACTAAGTGTAAGATTTGACTCCATCAACCATTAACAAGGTTTGTGATTTTAGACCTTTTAGATTCTTGTTAAAATTCCACATGTAGCTAGCTTACTATGCATGAGTAGCGGGGCTAAAATGGAATTCTCTCGTACCATGGTGGTCAACATGATAGGTCAACTTACTAAAGGCATAAATTTTGAATGAACTTCATTTGATGTTTTTCTTGCACCATTGGATATGTCTTTAAGTGTAGAACAATGGTCAAGGTTTCGGCACAAGGGATAATCGTTTTACCCCAAGTAATGTCATTTAATACCTCAAAATGAATCCAAAAGGTTTTAGACCCCAATTCTCCACCCACCATTAAAATGACCCTACAAGTTGATTCTTTCAGTTTTTTCACTCTATAAGCATCAAAATATATGACAAATAATATAATTATCCAATCTAGATCATTATTTAATAATTTGTTAAAATTATGAGTAAGATATACATCATGGAATTTAAATTTAGCGTTAATTCATTGAACACCCTTGTAAATTCCTTGTTGATACTTTGAAAGTAATACGTTTTGAAAAATAATTTGTTTATGGATTCTATTTTCCACATTCTCTCAACCATATCAAAAACCTTCTTATAATATTTGAAACCATCTATACAACTTTTCATTTGTTTCGATAGGAATTAACATATTGAAATATTAATTATATTTATGTCTTGTGTGCTAAGGAAGGGAGGTCATGAATCTTATGGGAAGAGATAATATTTTTTAAGTTAGGAGGCATACTTTTTATGAGATAGAATTAATTTAAAATGCTTCTTAAGATTATGTAACTTTCGAACCATAATTACAAATTTATTTATTTTTTTACTTATCATTTAGTTGCTAAAAGTTGAAGAATTTATGTTGGTAAATAATTAATTAGGTCTATTTAAATCATTTACCACTTTTGGGGTTTTCGTTTTCGTGGTTTCATTCATATTTTCACTATTTTGCATTGTCAATTTCAATTTTTCACACCACATGTGCACAGTCAAAGGACCTAAGGTCTTTCCCATACCAAAGTATGTTCTTTTAAAACATGTTTTCTTGGTGATACGGGTGATTTAGAAATGATTGGGGGAGCGAAATTCCTCATTTAATACATAATATGCTTGGTTCATCCCACTAAGCCAAGAATTTTAAATTCAACTGAATTTTAATATAACCAACTAAATCCTGCAAAAAAAGAATAAAACAATTTATGTTAGGGTTGTGGATTTAGGCATTAAAACAACACACCGTGATATTTCAAATTTAAAAATAATGGTTTGAGTCATAGGTAGCTTAGAATTCTATCTATAGGTTTGTTTTCAAAATAAGGATGCACTCCCATTTGATTCTCATGATTAGGTTGTAATCATGAGGCTCTCGCTCAAGAGCAGACCTTCCCAAAATTTTGTGACGTCTTGTCACAAACAAAACCATCAAACTGAAAAACACATCATGCAAGAAACATAGCTCGCTAACATATCATTTTTCTCCTTCAAAGAAAAAAAATTCACATCATGTGAATATCTCCATGTACTCTTACATATTGGTGTACAAAACCATCAACCAAAAACAAGTCGACAAAACATGCCTCTTCAAACAACTGACTCTCAAGTCAAATAATAGCTCATGTACAAATTTCCATATTTGTTGCATTTAAGTGTGTCAACATAACTCTACTTTCAACATCTTGCTTCATGCAACATGCACCATACTTTGAATTTTCAAAGAAATTCATGAAACATCAAAATACATTCAAGGCCTTAATTGGATAAGAAATCTAACCATCCCTTACCAAACCATTTCAATGGTGCTTCTTTCAGCTGCACTTCATCATCATGTGAATCATCCTGACCCTCATCGATTATGGAATCATGTTTTCCATTCTTGTCAATATCTCTTTCCACCTTCTTCAAATGTCATGGATGACTTGTTGGATACAAAGTCCAACACTTGTCTACAAGGTGACCTTTCTTATGGCAATGAGTGCAAAACAATTGCATCTTATTTTCAACATCATTTTCCTTGTCCAATGGGCCTTTGATTTTTTGCCTCATTTATTTAGAAATTTTCATGTGCATGGATATCTTCTTCCAACATCTATAAACATTATGATTATTCAAACCACAAAAGGAACATGCAAACTTTTCCAAATATTATGTGAATATTTACCATGTTTATCGTAATCAAAAGCAATTTGATTAAAGGCAAATTTATACCTTGAACATACACCTTTGTCGCCTTCTTGAGGAGGTGAATTTGATGAGGCAGTGGCTCTCCTCTGAATACTAGCAATGAATTCAATGACTCTAGAGCTTTCAAAATCCTCTTCTTTTACATTCTCATTAGCAGCATGATTATTAACATCTTCTTGCAAAGTGGGTGTCAAACTTTTCCATTCATCATGAACACAAACTTCACGAGCTTGAGGTAATGAACACGAAATGAAATTCCTTCTTGGAACAGCTTCATGTGCCTCCTTGGCTTTGGAGCATTCTCCATCATGTTTTCCATAACCAAGACCCAAATAATTAGGCCTTTCCTCAACAACATTTGGCTCAACTATGCCTTGTACATGTTTGCCTTTAACCCTTTACTTTCATAGCCCATTTTCATCAAAAATTTGGACCTTATTTTTCTAGTGTGTCTCTCAAAATCACTTACACATTCATTTTGAGAGGAAATTGAAGATAGAAACCAATAGCTAATTCTTCTAACTAACCTTGACTAAAATGAGCTAAATTTTACTTTGATACCAACTTGATTTGAATATGGAAAAACTAGTTTTGTTGGGCTATCTCCCTCATCAGTTAAATAAAAATGTGTTTAGGATCGTCTAAAGTTAGCCAATTGGGAAGGGGTTTATGTGTCAAGCTTTAAGTGTATTTTGTGATAAATTTATGAGTTAATTAGCTTTTAAAAACTCATGTGTACAACAAATAAAATGCAAAATTTTTATTTTGGAAATTTTTTTCCCTCAATCCAGATTCTGATCATTGGACATGTAAGAGGAAGAAAGAGGGAATTCACTTTTCAAATTCTAGACCTTGTCTAAACCAAAATAAACTATAGGTTCGGTTTTCAAATACATTCACTTATTTGGAAAATTTCTAGCTACCAAAAGTCCATATGCTAATCTACCTCCCAAGAAATCCATTTATTACACCACTGGTTAGTTTTTTGTCTTCCTATATTCTTTATCAACCTCTTCTAGTGATTCTTGAAATGTGGATACTTAAATCCTTCCTAAAAATTTGAGCTCTAAAACGAGAAGACATACAAGGTCATTTTAAGTCATTCCTCTACCCAATTATAAAAACCAAGTGAATTTTTCTACATATTGATTTTTGTCCCATAAACTGTACAATATAGGTCAATTTTTTCCTTTAACTTATTTAAATATTGTTAGCGCACAATTGTTCAATGGTCTGATGAAATTTCATTGATAAAGGCATGATTATGCCAATCCATGTTGCATATTTCCATTAACAATGTTTACTTACATGTAAAACAATGTTGTCTCTGCTTTTATGTTATTTTGAGTTTGTTTTTAGTGTTGAAATTGGAATATATGATATTAATTTATGACTTGCAATTATAGCTGCTGAGATACTATTCTTTTTCTCTACTATATTGTTATTTCTAGTCCTCTGGGTGCTTTCTTCATATTTTTTTTTTTTACTAATTGAAGGGATTCGTAATTCTATATTTTACCATATTGCTTGTTGGTTCCATGTAGATTTAATTGACATATAATAGGTGGTTTCTGTTTTTGGGATGTCTGTAAAGTTTTTGGCACATCATATTGAATTTCTATAATGTGTAGCTCCCTAACATTCAGATAGAACCTTCATTGAAAAATGTGAGGGGGTTTCAAATTCACATTGGATAACACCCTCCTCTGGGATAAAAAAGTTTAACAAACACAATAACAGAGAAACAATTAGTGACGTCACCAAAATATGTAGCCTCTTCAAGGTATCATATCCTCTCATCAAGGTCAAGAATCTATTCACCAAAAATGTCCTATGGAAATGATGGTTTAAGAAACAAAACTAGACAAAAACCTTCGGTGAGAACAACAAAATCTAAAACCTCTTCAAGGTCTTCAATCTGCTCGTAAAGTTAAATTGTGTCTTGATCAAGTCCAACAACAAAGAAACATTCAGTGACAACACCAAGATCTACAACTTCTTCAACGTCTTCTAAACCATCTTCAAAGTCAATATTGTGTGCATCAAATTCCTCAGTAAGGTCATCAATGGAGTCTTCAAAACTACTATTTCAAACTTCAATGCCAAAAATAAGTCGAAAGAATTCAATTTCTCCTCAAAAACCTTCTTCTCTAAGCAAAGCTAGCATGATGTCGTCAATAAATTCAGTAATTCCACGAGGAAATTCTATCAAAGTTAAAACAAATCCTTTTCATCCATATTTAATGCCTACTTTTTCAGGTGGAACACCTCCAAATTTAAGGACCACAATGCCATAAAATACAACTTTACCTAATAGGTGTAGACCTAGAACCCCCAACTTTGCGTGACATGTACAACTGAAGATCCTATGGTAAGCAGTGTGAGAAGAGAGTCATGGTCATTGAGTTGAGCAAGAGAAATAGTTTGGTATGAAAACCTTACTTGTGATAGGTCTAGCTAGCAGACTACCAAACTACATGGTAATGGCATTCAAAATGTGAAAATTCCCATTTCACTTGGAAATAAGATGGTAAAGAAAGGTATAGATGAAAGGAGATATCTATCTATGGTAAAGAAATCAAATAGTTCTATCAATTCCACCTTGCAACTCTAAGAGACATTGAATTAAATTTCATCTCAAGATAGGGCTTTGGGAGGACACTCTCAAAGCCAACCTTCGTTATGGCTTTGAAACACATGGTAAGTATTGACTCAACAACCTTATTTGCATAATTTTTTCTAGCATGGACCTTAATGTCATAGCCTTCTTTTGCCTAAAATGAATGAAAATTTCCTTGCAATTTGGCTTGCAACATTCATAATTCATGCTCATGGAACATGATTGTGTTGCAATTGTGATAACATCTGCTGTATGCAAAAGCTTTAATAAAAAATGATCGAAAATGACATTTTTTCTCTGTTTTTTTCAAGATTTAAGGAAAATTACACCAAGTAGCTTCCAGCCTCATATGACCATCATGTCAAACTCATATCAGGATATTGTCCAAGTAAGAGCCACTTAAGCAAGAAATCTAGTATACATGACTCTCCAATTTCAATTAGTAGCAATGACAGTTCTAAGTATGGTGCAAACATTGCTCCAGATCCTCAATGGGGCATGTTTGATGACAATAATTTGGGGAGTGAGAGAGGGAGATGGTAGGAGAAAAAATTCAAGGAATCCACGGAAAATTGAAAAATATATAACTAATAAGGTTTTGAATAAGATCAAACTAAAAGTCCACAAGATAGGAAATAATTTGTGCCATTGAGTTGCTACCCGGATAATAGATGACATCTGGCATAATACTGTACACATTTTGTGCTTAACATCATGAATATTGTTAGTAATGGGTAGTTAGTGTGCATCAATTTCAGTGTTTAATCATCATGAGGATCATGACATCATGTCCTACCATAGCTTTTTTCCTATTCATTTCTATAGTTCTAATGCGATGGATGTTCTATGGAAGAATGTTTGAACATGATGAATCCTAGTTTCAATGTTGAAAGTTTTTTTTCTAATTCATTTTCAATATAAAATGCTTCCTTTAACTATCAATAAAATATATTACATGTTAGTAATGTCACACAAAATGGTTCCCAACTGAGAAGTCTCAACGATTGAAAAAAGTCATGTGAAAATCCCTTGTATCTATAAAAAGTTGCCCAACAACATAAAGCCTATCAAAATTGACACATGGACATAAATTTTAGAAGCAACATTTCTTTAAATTTGCTTGAAATAAGAGGGGGAAAAACCAAAATTCTTTCCATAAAGGCACAAAAGCAGTTTTCATAGATTTCCAAACAATTCACTAACTATCATGATGAAACTTGCAATTAAAGGGGTACCTTATTTGTCATTAGGAATGGACCACAACCATTATTATTTCCCTAAAAAATTGTGATAATGTAAATTAAAACATCATTAACATGATAAAAATATTTGGTTGGCTTCTTATTCTTTGAAATAATGAGGAAAATTGTTAACAACTTATCAATCTGGGGTAGTGGTGGAGGACTACATGGACTAGATATGGTGATTCTCACCTTTAGCAATCAAAAAAATTAGATTCATGACTTGGCCTTCTACTAGAATTTTTTGATTCCATAGAGAAAGCAGCTCGGGAGTATGAGAACCAATAAATTGTTTCCTGCTCATAGTGCAAAGAGATCCCCTAAATATTCTTGGATATTTCACATCCTACTAACTTTTGCATTTGAAAAAAAAATTGCATCTAAATAATGAAGTCTTGCATATGTAGTTTATTTGTTTTCCGAAATAAAAATTTGACCATCTTAGCCATTGTTAAAATCTAAACAAGAAGTATTTCTTCTCTTACACACTTGAGAAATAGAATTCCAGCTCTAATAATCTATTGAGGTCTATGGAAGTTAATGGCCTAAGACACTTTGTAACCTAAGAGAGAAACTTGTTAGGAAATGGGTGAAGTTGGTATTACACACCCAATTGGATAACCTCGAGGAGAAAACATTTCTCCCACTTTATTTGTTGGCATAACATAGTAAGTGTTATTCACTAGCATGTATTTTGTAAAGGCCTTGACCTAGTTCCAATTCAACTCCATCCACCAAGTTGTAGAGGATTCCAAGCCTAATTTCATGAAAAGTAAGTTGGGGATGATCACATTGACCTGCTTGATGACGTGTCTATGAATATTAACTACCTTGAACTATTTTTTTGCGTAGGGAAAGAGACACATATTCCCATGTCCGAGCATGAAAACGTTCTTTGATATTGCTAATGCCTCTACTGTTTACTTCTAAAAGTTCTATAGGCAGAGTCTGTAAAGGGCCAGGTAGCCTCTGGATCTCATCTTTTATGAAAGGTGACATATCTAGTAAATGCCCCTACAGTCAATCTCTGGAATGGATCTAAATAGAAGTTCTTCATTTTAATATCCATAAACACAACAACTTTAAGGTAAACTATGTACATGTGTCATTTCTCCAACAAACTAAAGTGTATAAGTGGTAAATTTTATACCAAGTGTGCTCCCACCATGTAAAGCGCAATTTGGTGAACTTATCATTTTTATAATTTCTTTTTCGCTTAAATTGAGTTTCACACATCAATTATTGCTTTGAAAGTTGTGTTCTACATAATTTGTGTACACTAAATTACAAATTGATTTTCTGAAATCTATTTTGTGTAAATTTCCACCAATAGATATATATATCATGGAGGATGAATGAAAAAGATCAACCGAATCCCATATGGGAGTTCAGGGATCGGGGGATGTTCACGATATTTAAATATAATCTTAAATCTCCATACATGTGTGTACATATGGAATTGATTTTTTATTAACTTTGTGAGTTAAATTAGTTGTTAATAAGTTTCATTTTTTAATTTTTAGGAGGTAAGAGGAGAAGGGTTTCTACTCCATCCATGGATCGTGCCCATGGTTCAACCAGTCATGGTATGGTTCACACAATTTAATCAATGAATATGTATATGTATTTATATGTACACATGAATGTATTTTTCAATTGATTATAAATTCGTATTTGTTTATGAAGCTTCTCTCTCGTCTCGAGAGGTTGGTGGTGGTTCAAATCCACCTAGAGGGCCATCAACGAGTGGTAGCAGGTTGCGTGAAGGGGGTGATATTTATTCCCCCGAAGGCCAATCAACAGCTGCTGGTTCTCAGCAGGGTCATTTTGGGTCTGGTTCTCAGAAGGGTTGTTCTGGGTCTGGTTCTCAGCAGGGTCATGTTGGAGAAGATGCTAACCAACAATGTCAAGGTTGCCATCAATTTCAATATTTTTTTCATTAAATTTTTACAATTTTTTTTACATGTGTTTTTTCTAATATACGAAATTATATATATATTGATGCAGAGGCCGAAAATGTTCCAACTAGTGGTCAAAATAAATGCAGGGCAGACCGCTACATTCAAGAAGAAGGTTGTCTACCCAGCACAACTTATCCGGCCGACATTACTGATATACCATGGGAAACCAACATGGCGCAATGCACCTTACAAATGTGTGAAAGAATTTATTCAAAATTGCAGAGAGATCTTGTGGCGTTGTCTCTATCTGCTGAGAGTCGACAAAGCCTTGAAATAGTTACACATTCATTAGGCGAAATTGTAAATGTGTACAGAACTCTTGGGCCAACGACTGATACATTTGTAGAAGTGATGAGAAAGAGAAAAGAAACAGTAATGGGTCCAGATAAATGGGAGGATGTAAAACAAAAATTTACAAAAGAAGTGGCCAAGTCAATGTTTAATTTCAAGGAAGGGCCAAAAAGAAAAATGTTGAAGGTGCAATATTTCAAGCACCCAAACATAGCTCGTTATTTGTATGATAGGCACCTTGCGGCCTATGGAAGGCTCCCATGGAACGATGAGGTTCCTGTTTATTTTGCACAAATGTTTTATGCAGAATTTTTTTTGGGTATGAAACCCAACTACAATGACCTTCCTTCAAAATTTTTTGGCCCGGGGAAAGGTCGATTATATGACCGTAAGGGCGCTAAGCGAGATGTGGAGTTGCCTCGCCCTGAGCCGCCATTGGTGAGTCAACCTTTTCGGGTCGAAACTCTGCGGTCAGAGATGGATGCGACTTCTCAAATAAGTCGAGAAGCAAGGGATGTTATGATCGACAATGTTTATAGCGGATTGGGTGGAGTTGATGTTTGTTTAAATCGACAAAGAGCACGTGAAAATGCACGTGCCAATTTTGTGTATTGTACAGATGAGGAGATTGACAACATGAATGTTGAAGATCTCCGAATATATGCAAAAAATTGTCGCAATGGTTTGCAAGACCTAATTCTTCATGAGGAAGAGGGCAACGGAACGGTATGTGTTAATGACCTTAGGGTTTGAAATTATTTTAACATACATACACATGTGTACAATTTGTAATAAATACATGTGTATACATTTATTTGTATGTACATTAATCTAACAAAAATGTATGATTATATTTTAAAACACCATTTGCAGTTCTCACACATGATGCGTGACGAAAATTTTAATATCACGTTCGGGACCGCTGGTTCAAACAATGCAGATAGGTCTGACCATCAAGATATGTTGGCAAATGTTAATGTTTTTTAAGTGATTTTAAAATAAATAATTGTGCACACATGTACATGTATGTATATATAATTTGATAAAATGTTTTAACAGATACCGATTCCGTCCGATGTTTTTGGGATGGCAGTACCTTCTTCTTCCTTGGGAGATGTACCTTCTACTTCCTTGGGAGATGAGCCACAAATATGGACAATTTTTTACAAGTTCAAAATTTATGTTTAAAATTTATATATATATATATATATTCCACCTCAAAAAGTTCCATTAAAATTTGAGATATATATATACAGAGAGAGATCTATATTTTGAGTTATTTAAAATTTTTTGAATTTAGGTTCCTATAGAAGATTTCTTTAATCCGCGGACTCTAGCGACGAAGATAGGAACATCCACAACATTTGAACAAGTTGTCTTTAGTTCCTTTTTTTAATATTATTGAAAATAAGTTTATATATGTACACGTGCATTTTCATTTGAAAGTTTTTAATATATATATATATATAACTGTACATGTATATTGTACAGTTTACCGATGCAGATGTTCCTATGGGGGCAGAAATTGTTCATCAAATGGAGAGGGAACCTCATGAGGTATTGCATGATTTTTTTGTTATATTTCGTTTTTGATATGAAGTTCTAGATATATATATTCTCACTCATTTTTAAAACATCTTATTTTAATGTTCAAGTACATGTGCATTGTGTATGTAGGTTTCCCATGATGCTTCACATGATAGGGTGCGGATTGAGACCCTGATAGGAAAGACGCTAGATCCATCTCTATTTGATGGACATGATTTGTAGATTTGATTTCAAGATTTAGATGGTCTTAAAAGTTGTTAAACTTGATACTGTTTGATACTTGTGAGATCTACAATTTTTGGACATATTTTATTACATTGTTAATATAATTTGTTTTATTTAATTTTTGGATGTTTTAGTACTTTTGGCATGTGAATGTGAAGTAATGTTGTCATCTATAAATTAATGTTGTCATTTGAACTACATTTGGCATGTTATGTAATGACATGTGTTATAATTTGTTTTGTTTTTAAAATTTAAGTTTTGGATGCTTGGAGTACATTTGGCATGTGAAGTAATGTTGTGATCTATAATTTTTTGTTAAAAATTAAAAGTTAAAAGTTTTGGATGGTTTCAATCTACATTTGGCATGTGATATTTAATGTTAAATGTTTTTACTGGATAGTTGAATTATAATTGGCATGGCATGTGAAGTTCTTAAAACTCAAGTTTTGGATGGTTTCAATCTACATTTCGCATGTGATATTTAATGAACTTTAAATTTTTAATGTTTTAATGTTGCACGATATATAATCAAAAGGTTTTTAAAAGTTAAGTTTTGGATGGTTTCAATCTACATTTGGCACATGTGGTATATAATGTTAAATGTTTCTATTGGATCTAGTTGAAATATAATTGGCATGGCATGTGAAGTAACGTTGCACGATATATATAATCAAAAAAAAATTAAAAATCAAGTTTTGAATGGTTTCAATCTACATTTCGCATGTGATATTTAATGTTTTAAATGTTTAATGTTTTAATGTTGCACGATATATTATCAAAAGTTTTTAGAATTTTAAAGTTTTGGATGGTTTCAATCTACATTTGGCACATGTGGTATATAATTTTAAATGTTTCTATTGGATAGTTGCTCACTATAATTGGCATGGCATGTAAATTAATGTTGCACAAATCCATTTTGGATGGTTGAAGTACATTTGGAATCTTAAGATTGCTTTTGATCTCTACATGTAGTATTGTTTGAATGAAAAAATTTCCAATAGGAAGAACATAGCTTTTCAATGCAACTAACCATGTATCAATTGAGCTCTAATTGAAAAAAGAGTTTAAAGAAGTAGATATATGTACAAATTATCCCTTTAATTTTGATTGAAAATATAAGTCTAGTACATATATATGTTTGTTGAATTTGGGTCAATGTCGTTAATGCACTCAAATAGGTAGCCTTGTTGATTTATTTACATTGTGGAAACTTTTTACCATAAAATCCAACTAGTTTTTCATCAATGCACATAGAAAAACTACTTGGAACAATTAATTGCATTCTAGAACATATCTATCCAATACAAGTAACATTTTTCATCAATGCACATTGAACATATCCGACCATTGGACAAACAAATTTTGTACTAGATTTTCAATCAAGAATAGAGATGTGGGTCAAATCCCACCAAAAGTCGGGGAAGTGCTCCGAGTCTCTTGTCTGAAAGGAATCTTCGTACAAAACTATACTGCGGATGATTTATTTACATTGTGGACCCATACTTTTTACCAGAAAATCCAACTAGTTTTTCATCAATGCACATAGAAAAACTAGTTCCAGTTAATTGCATTCTAGAACATATATATTGAGTACGTAAATAATTTTTCATCAATGCACATAGTAAAACTACTTGAACAATTAATTTCATTATAGAACACATATATATCAAGAAAATTCTTTAAACCCAAAACAATTCTTTGCAAAATTAGTCTGCTTCCAAGAAATGCCCTTAAATCCAAACCTCGAAGAAAAGTTTTTAAACCCAAACCAAGTCACCTTTGTAAAATCAGATGAAACATTATATATATCCAATACATGTAACATTTTTCATCAATGCACATGTATAGAAAAGCTACTTTCAGTTGATACTAGAGCACGTGCATGTACCAAAACAATTTGTACATGTGCAAACACTTGCACAAATAACATAAGCAGCTCAATTTTTAGTTGAGTATTGGAAGTTCTAAAACATATTTAATCCAAAGAGAATAAATTTTTGGACAATTCAATCAAAAAAATTCTAATGGAATTCCATCTTCAATAATCCGTTCATGATCGGATTTTGACATTTTCCATCTCTTAATTTTCGATTTTTTCTTTGATTGAACTTCTATCAACTTTATGAGTGCTGCACACACCAAGCGACTATATTGAAAACTTATGGAATTAGGTTCATAGTCTTCAAAGTAAACAAAGTCTCCACTTTGATGAGTTTGTCTGAAAAAATAACTTTTCAGTATAATAGACCCTCTGTCATATTGAAATCTGTGATCATTATAGTTTTGTAATAATTTCATTTTTCGTTCAGTGCAACGCATCAAATAATACTTCACATTTTCATTGTTGTCAATAGGTGCAATTACATCAAAAACATCTCCTGCACAATAAAAAAAACTTAACAAAATTATACATATTTAAATTTATTTCTAGATCTTTAAATCATTAGAAAGTAATTCAAATGTTACCTTCTCTAACAAGATCAAAAACTCGATCACCATCGAATGATATTGTAATTTCCTATGATCGCATTTCTTCAAACATTGCAACAGACATTTTTCCCTTTGTATTTAGCTCTGTACATTTCCAATCGTTCACATGCATTTTGTTTTCACAAACGTCATTGGATTTTGAGTTGTCTATGAAAACATCAAAAAAACAAGAATATTTTATTTTATCCAATGCAAACACATTTCTGGACGACTTTGTTTGAATTGAATGCAATTTTCGAGTCCCTTTTATTGTTTCAACGTCACTTCCAATTGATCTATCTACGTCTTCGATCCCAATATGCCAGAAAAACCTTTATATGGAAAATTAAAAGAAGAATTTGTAAATATGATATCAAAATACAATCAAAGATAATCATTGCATGATAAATGTACAATGTTTAAAATTATATTTCCAATATAAATTAAATTGAATGTACCTTCGCGCTTCCCTTGATGGGTTAGTCTCATGGCTTAGAGCAGCGATGCACCATTGAACAACTTCTTTAGCGTTCACAAGTTGGCTTGCAGAGTGGATCATTTGATATCTTCGAAGTGCTAGTTTTATGCATGCTCCTGCACCGTCATGTTCTCATTTTCCATGGTCAGTCTCAAAGAAATTCCAACAATGTTTAATGTAGGTTTTCTTATGAAGACAACACAACCAAAATAATGATCGTGCAGATTTGAATTGACCTGCGCATCCGTCTGACCATATCCAATGTTCATTGAATGTTATTCCATGATTTTTCAAGGAATCATAAATTTTTCCAAATCAATGTTGTACAAAACATGTATCATGTGTACGATCGTCACTGATATAAAAGTGATATTCTTTAATGATATGTCGATTTTCACTCGTGCTTTCTATATGATCGAAATTTTGTTCAGCATGTCTATATAGAATATGGACAAGCATGGAGACTTGGTTATAATGATAGTATTCACTATGAATTTCTTTTTGTGGAACAAATGTGTAGTTTTCTGCAAAATCAATCACTAACAAAATGGTCCCTGGTGGAAAAACTTCACGATATTTTTTGAATTGCAAGTCTTGCCATCGAGCTCTATGGGAATGCTTGGTGTATTTGTAAATTTCTGCCTCAAACTTTCTCAAAAAGTCTATCAGAAAAATTTCGTCTTTTGGTAATTCAATTCTTTTAACACTATTTGCACCTTGAATCGATGTATCGATATATTCATATCTCTTCCATTTCACTTTCATGTTGGACAATGATTGATCATTTATATCAATACGATATTTGTTTTGAAATTTAGTCAAATGTCCACAATCATCGCATTTTTTACCACCAACACATTTCTTTTTGTAAAATAGTTCATTGCTTTCTCTTTCACATAGAATTTGAGATATGAAATCACAGATAGTGGAAGGAGGAGGTCAATTCTTCCATAATGTTCTACCGAAATCAAGGAATGTGTCATGATATAACTCAAATTCCACATGATAACGGCAACAACAAGTGTCGCATACGGTGATAGGTTTTACATACCATGGTTTTTGTTGAACAAAAGCACTGAGTGAAACATGAATTTGACAATTCTCTTCTTTGAACTTGTTGAATAACTCTATCTGAGTGCTTTCCAAGAAATATTTTTCATGTTCTTCGTATTGATTTCGTGCTATTCTTCTTCGCATCACATGCCTTGCAATTGGCGAAACACGTGAATTGTTCTTCCAATATTCATATATTATTTTTTTAACATTTTATCCAAGTCTATCTTTGTACGGTTGCCTACAAATAGCTCTCCAACAAGCGAGTTCATCATTTACATCTATTTGCAGCTGAAATTTCTGATGTTTGTGAAACGTTTTTCGTGAGGTTCCCAGTGCTCGTGCCATAAATGTTACCAAACGATTCTCTTTAGTACTTGATGAAACCATTGCCATATGTATTCCTCTACGTACAATTGAAACATCTTTCTCTCTAGATCTCTTAATTGACTTTATAGCACTACTCATATTTTTTATCACATCATCTTTCATTTTTTTTAATCTTTGGTTGATTTTCGAATACCCAGTAGTGTCGTAGCTTCTTTTAATTTCCTTAATGATAGGAGACCTTTCAACATTTGAGCCTGAACTGTCACCCGCTCATTTAAGAAATGCTTTTCAAAAATGCAGTTAACACGATATCGTATAGCATGGTCAGGTTTTTTATCTCCATATGTGTGAGTGTCAACATTTTCTAACATCTCATCATCGACAGTGATTTCATCTATAATTTCAATAATACGTGCATGTGTTTAATATATATATATATACCTTGTGATTCAATTTCTTTATTTGGATTTCTTTCAATATTTTCACCATCTTCAATCATTGGTTCAATATCTCTTTCACTTTCTCTTTCAAAATTTTGTATCTCATCATCAATGTTTTGAGGAATATCTCTGTCTGTTTACATTAAACAAAATATTTTTCAAATTAGTTCATAAAATAAAAATTAAGCTTCATATTTTACACTAGGAAAATTTTAAATATATCAATAGATCATAATATTTACATTTACATACCTGCTTCAATTTCTGCTTGAGGTTTATTTTCCTCTTCAATATTTGAGAGGGCTTCTAACTTCCTTTTGCGAGATTGTCTCGTCTCTTCTCTACGTTCCTCAAGGTCTCTTTTTCGATCATATTTTCTCGCACAAGTCCTTCGATTTCCCATTATAACAGGGTATGAATTTCAAAAAATTTCCTTCAAAAAATTAGACAATAACTCAATTAGAAAAAACATCACAAAAGATTTAATTTTAAAAAAATTCGTTTTAATTTTTTTGCAAAAAATACATACTCCAATCCAAAACACTTACTTTAAAAAATTCGAGAAAAAAATGTCTTATAAAAATGAAACGAAACTCAAAAGATTTACTTCAACTCAAAACACGTACTCTAAAAAAATGTCACTTCAAAAAATGCCTCCAACTTAAAAAAAAAGGTCACTTTAAAAAATACTTCCAGAAAATGTCGTTTCGAAATTAAGCCAAACTCCATACTTTCAAAAAAAATGAAGCACAAAAAACATCCAAAAAAATGTATCACATACCTCCAAAAAATGTTCTTTGAATGTACGTCCAAGAAAATTCCTTAAGCCCAAAACAATTTTTTGCAAAATCAGGCCGCCTCCAAGAAATGTCCACTGCACCAATCAAAAATTTTCCTACACATCGTTCTAACTGAAATAGGATAAACCTTATCTAGTTCTTTCTATAAATTCAACATTCCATCCCTTTTCTCTGTAGTGAACATCCTTTCTTATTATTCAAGGATGACTGTGTCATGGGTATTTGGCTCTACAACACACAAAGCCTTTAGTCAACATTTTTGCATTCTCCCCAAAGACTAGATGTATTGCTGCATAAACTAATTCCAACTAATCCTCTCGATTTCAACCTGGTCTCAGGGATTCATTTCGCTTTTAGATCTAAATGAGCACCTGACCACTATGTCGAAGACATACTAAGATGTTCCACGATGTTACCCCTTCTAATCTTGGGTGATAATTACATTGAGGAATTTACTATCCCTTGGCGCTTATTTTCCTTCGGATAGTGAATTCATCCCATGCTGACATAAGCACTCTTGCAGATCTTATCTGATAGAAGCGTGATACCACCTCATAACCGGTCTGCACATCGATGCGACACAAAAAATATTCAAGTATTCTCACGAACTCTCTCAGCAACTTTTCAAGATTGCATGTGAGTAGCCAGGGATTTTGGCTATTGATAGGGGCTTATGAATCTCATTGTTAAGCTCTCTGTGGAGGGAATGGAGATTCATGCACAACAAAGGCTAAATCCTATGCATGTTCGACAATAAGACATAATCGACCCCAGAACAATTGCTTCACATCTCCCATATTGTTCTCCTGTCAAGTCATTATTTTTGTTAATATATATCTCGATGTACACATTGACTAAGTCTGTCAAACAAAATGTCTCTGTTATAAATTTGTTCATTAATACAAAGTGTCTCAGAACCTAATTTTTTTGATAGATCTTGTTTTGGAAAATAGATTATTGAGGTGCTTAACTTCACTTATTGAATAATTTATGATATCATTAAGCATTTAGTAAAAATTGTTATAAGACTCTTCTTTAGTTTGAACCTCAAATGCTCTGTAATTGTTATTTCTTACTATATTAACTTATTTATTTTTTCATACAAGCATAGGATACATCTACCGATGCATAATCAGAACCATAATGATAATTGAGACCTTTGTTACAGGTGATATACAACCATATTAAACCAAAATATATATATAAATGAAACTTTGATTGACCACATACTGACCTTTTATAAGAGGATTTTTGCCACTTGTCAACAATTCATAATGCAAATTGGATACACATATCAATTCTTGTAGTCATAGTTGCACCTTCATCCCTGTTAACATTGGTAATGCTTATAGCAGCATCATCTACTTCCTGTAAAAATGTTAAAGATTTTTAATGACACATTAAATTTAGTATTCTTTTGAGCAATGTTGTACATGTTTCCTCAAGAAAATACATTTCACTAGTTTTTGTTGTGCTATTGTTTCTCGTAATATATGTCTGTCATTATATCCATGGAAGAAATTATGCCTATAAGATCAGGCATAACGTGACATCAGATTCCATGTTAAGCCTCGCTTCCAAATTGCGTGTGCCCAAATTTCCAGCAGAAAAGTTATTATACACAAAGCTAGCAGAAAGACTTGACCAAATACTTGCACATTTCGTCAAAAATAACTACGTGAATTACTATGTTCTTGTATTTAATTTTGTCAAGTATTTAGCTCTGAATACAACTGCGACTATAGAACTCAGAGTCATTAGGTTATTCCCCATCCCTCCATTACTACTGCAACCTTGATCTTGCAATTACTCCATAAATTATGTTCCCATTTTCTCTTTGTATTATCTCAAATAAACACGTGGCTAAATATTTTCCTCAGACCACTAAATTTTAGGAAGCATCTCCTTTACCCCATGGACCAATCAACCCTTAATGCTTATCGTCAATGTCATGTCTCTTCTTTGCACAATAAACTATATCATCCTTACCACGGATTCTGCATTCCTAGCTCCACAATCCATGCCCTCAGACTCAATGTCCTCTTTTTGTGTTACTCCAAATATTACAACATATGTACAATATTTTTACAATGGAACTCATACCAAAACCTTCGCTGAAATTGTCACATAGACAGTAAAACTCATGAACACTAATAATTAGTAAAAACCCTTTTCTATTGTCTATGATGCAAAGTGAAACAAATGGTAAACAACTCTAACTGTTTACTCATTTTTTTAAGAAATAGAGTTTCTATCAAATTAATAATTGTAGGTATTAGTATGTAAACAAACAACAATGTTGTCGCTTATTCAAATAAAAAACACAAAGACACAAATGCCATTTTGCAAAAAACTAGGTAAAAGTAATTTTTGCAAAAAGGAAAAACCTATGCCAATAAAAATAACTTGAGTTATATATATATATATATATATATATATATATGTTCAGAAATTCATGTTTTTTTTTTTTAATTAAGAATATTGTACAAAATTACACTAGGAAATAAGTTTTAATATTTTGAAATTAGAAATTGAAATGGAATAGTTCACAAATAACATTATAACTACATAAACTAAAAACTAAATGCACGTGAATCATGTATACAAATAAGCAGTGGCATGCCACCACATGTCTCTTGTTTATTAATTAGGTTTTTTATTTTTCTATTTTATAATAACCTTTCCATAAATTTAATTTAATTATCAATAGTTATGAGGATTTAATTATTCATAATAATATTCACAGATCAAATATTAAGATTTTTCTCCAAATTAATTATGCTCTTTTAATTAATTTATCTTAAACTAATCAATTAGAAAAAATCTCATAGCAACCCAAGTCATATTGGGCATATGGTAAGGTATTGAGAAGTCATGGTATTACTAACATAAACTATTTACAAGTTAAATGTTTCTATAGTAAAGTGAGGTTGAATATCTATCCTTCATAATATTATTACATATTTTTAAAATGTATATATATTTAACTCATATATTATTAATTTTTTATAAATAACAATTTAAACTAAACAGTAAAAATATTAATTACTTTTATGATTTTTTTGTTTAGGCCATATATAAAAGTATTATGAATATGAAATAAATATTTTAATATTTATCATGAATTGATGTTTATAAACTTTTACCAATCAATTAAGTTATATAACTATACTAATTATTTAATTAATACAAAAATTAACATGTAAACTCCAAAACTATTATTATAAATTATCCTCACTTAATTACAAAAACATTCCAAAATAACCATTTAAGTTATATAACTATATTAATTATTTAATTAATACAAAAATTAACTTACGAACTCCAAAATTATTATTCTAGATTACTCTCCACAAACCCCTTAGATTACGAAAGCCTTCCAAAATAATACAAATGCCTAAATTCCAAGTAAGGCATCTTTATATCTTTATTCTCCTCTTTCCTTAACCATAAAAAGCTAAAAAAAAATCAAAATTCCTTCCCTTAACCATAAAAATCCACAACCTTTTTCCACCCACCGCATAAAACAAAAATTGAGAAACCACGGGACGGAGAAACAAACGGTGTGCTTCTTATTTTCTTTGGTGTTCTTTTCGTGGGTAGCTTCCCATGGCAAATCGATGAGACTGCTCCGTTTTCTCCACACCGCTTTGGTCAGTTCAAATTCTAATGGAACTTTTCAATCCAAATTTCCAGATTTTTTAAAATTTCAGTCCATCTTGCACTTAATTCTTTTGGAAAGTATGGTTTGAACGCGAGGCAAGGCAATATTACATATAATTGGTGTATTATAAATCTGGTCTGTTTATGGCTGGTTGGAAACGCAGAAGATATAAAATATAAAATAATACAAATAATTCACATAAATTTAATATTTATAATAAATTTAGTATGCAAATTACTCACTAAATTTATCTATTACATAATTTGACTTAACTCAATCCTAACTAACTCTCTAAATATAACAAACTCTTTCCTAAAATTAATTAATTATTTTAACATGTTTTAATGGTGGAAAGGGACGTGTGTGACTCAGTGTTCATCAAGGGACCTGTACAACAAATAATTAATAAACCTCAATAATTATGGGTAGCATGCCTTTTTTTGAATTTTATTTTAATTAAAGAGGACTACTTCGGTCGAACTTTAGCCACCCACATGATATCATATTAAACAAATTTTTTTAGCAAAACCTTTATAATTGTATTTTAATGAAAAAGACTACTTTGGTCTAACTTTAGCCACGCACATATATCATATCAAACATTTTTTTTATTATAAAGTAATGTTGAATGCTGAATTTTGGTATATATGGAAAATCAAAATGTGTTGTAATTTATTAATTGTTTTTTGTTGTGATTCATAATGTAGATGAATGTCTTCTCGATTAATCACATCATTAGGATTTGGTCGACTTTTCGAACCAATTAATGTGGTCATCCTTGGAACAAGGTGAGAAAGCCAATCAATTTTCAGGAATAAATAGCACGGATGCATCGTTGCCAAGGGAAAGTTGATGAAAACTAGTCGTTATTGAATTAGTTATTAAGGTAAATTATAGTCAAATATTGGTTTACAGAATAATTAAATTAACCCTAAATTACCAAAGGTTTAAAAATTGGTTAAAATATAAAATTATCTATTTTATAATAAAATATAGAATTATAGGTTGTAAAATAATTAATTATTTATTATAAATATATATAATGTCGAAAGAATAGGGCCGAGGTTAGTTTAATAAATTATTATATAAAGTAGTTATATATAGCCAATTTCAAAGGGACCAAAGAAATAGTAAAGAAATAAGGAACTTATTAATTAATATAAAATACTCCAAACATTATTAATCATAAAGATATAGGTCTAGGAAGGGATAACAAACGAAATAGCTAGGGGATTATTAAAAAGTGAAGAAACAAAGGAATAAAATAGAATAATAAGAAAAGGAACAAAATGACCTAATCCAACCCGACGAGGGGGTGGGGGCAAGGAATCAATGCAAAGGGGACATAATCACTCTTACTCAACTTCCAACCATGATCCATGTTGATATTCCTATCATGTCTCTTAATCAACTCAATAGCCTCTCTAATCTTCCTATGGTGGAAGTGATCAACCCTAGCAATTACTCTCGAGTCCTCAATATAGACATGGTGATGATATTTCTCCACATGCTCAACAAGATTCGAGGTGCATGAACGATTGTGCCTAATGTTTGCAACATGCTCATGGATTCTTTGATTAATGGACCAGCTCGTTTCCCAAATATAGGGAATACCAAAAGAACATGGAATTAGGTAAACCCCTTTCGTGTCCTTAGGGTCGACCAGGTCTTTAACAGAACCAAGAGAATTTATGATGGTACAGAGAGGTTGGAATGAAGAGGAGACATTATTATTTCTTAGGACATGGGCAATCCTATCGATGGTCCCTTGGATAAATGGGAGATGAACCTTGGAGATAGGATCAACCGATCAAATTTACTTCTTACTCCTTTATAGGATTTTTGAAAGGCCCTGGGGCCTTGAGATCTACTATAACCATTAAATTCAAAGACATCGAGAAGATGGGATTTTTCCGACTCCAGGTGGTTATTGTCAGAGATTCTCAGAGCACGGGTGGCAAGGGTGCTAAGAACTCCAAACTTCTGGGCAGGAAAATGATGAGAACTAGCATAAAGCTATTGTTCCGTGTGAGTTTTCTTGCGAAAATATTGACGTGAAATGGAACCATCAACATTTCTAGAGAGGAGAATATCAAGGAACGGAAAGCATATGTCCACCTCAACCTCCATCATAAACTTCATGGAGTCTGATAGGGAATTAAGGTGGCACATAAATAGATCAATATTCTCACGACCATGGGGCCATATGACACAAGTATCATAAAAAAAACTCTTCCATTTTATAGGGATAAATTGAGCTGAGGCTAAGGCCTTAGACTCAAAATATTCCATAAATGAGTTAGAAAATATAGGGGAAAGAGGGGAACCCATCGCAACACCGCAAGTTTGCTCATAGAACTCACCTTGGAAAATGAAGAAGGTCAAGGTGAGGCATAGGCCAATTAACTTGGAGGTGTCCTAGTCTGGGATCTGATTTATGATACTAATGGCCTCATGGATGGGGATTACGGTAAATAAGGAGACAACATCAAAACTAACTAACAAATCACCAGTTTCCAACTTGATACCCTTCCATTCTTTAATGAAGGAAGTCGAGTCTTTAACATAGGAATCGATGCGACCCACAAGGGGTTTAAGCTTTTGGGCCAAAAAATTAGCAAGAAGATAAGAAGGCCCACCTATTGTGTTAACACTGGGTCTTAATGGGGCATCATATTTATGAATCTTAGGAAGACCATAAATTTTGGGAGTGAGAGGATTTTTTTCAAAAATCGTTCTAGACAGAGGATTAAAAGATAAATTAGATTTAATGGCAAAGGCCACATCCTTCGATACAGACTTAAGGAAAATCATATTCCTTCAACCCTTCTGCTGTTGTATCATATTCGTGTTTGGGATATGGGAAATTCAACTTTACCCTCAATGTTGGCCTACTGAGCCATTTCTCCTTTCCACATGTAGAGAACATTATATCTTCACCAACATTGTTTGAGATGATGGCTCACAAGCAAGAAATGTTGCCCAAGCATTCCATTAATACCCATGATAACGCACATGTTCCGTACTCTAGCGCCAACAAGAAAACAACCTCTTTGACCTTTGTGCAAGACACGTAGATTCTAAATTATAAATTTCTACCTCGTACAACAAATCATTACATTACATATAAGTAATCACATACAAAAGCATAATGCATCTTCCATACATGAAAATTTGTGAAAACAACACAAAAAAAACAATATAGTTAAGAAGATAATTATACTTCCCCTCTATGCAACAAATCATTGCCTTGGAGATATCTCATTCAGTAATCACAGAAGAAGCAAAATGCATATTTTGAATCTTTCATGCATTCAAATTTATGAAAGCAATAAAAATTATGATGGAGGAAATCCTCTTTTCTCAAGGGAGTGCATGGAACCAATATAATCCAAAGGAGATGAGTGCTTCATAAGTCATTTTTCTTTAGAGCGTGTCAAATTATTTTATTCAGAATATGATTTGATAAAATAAGAAAAACTCTGTCCTTGACCTTTTTGCATGTATTAACCAGCAAAGCTTAGCAAGACCAACCAAATTTCATAATATGAACCAAACATGGTTTTCCTTATTCCAAAACTGTTACACTTTCCCATGTCTTGAGGACAATGGCAATGGTGAACAGGTTTTGTTTCAAGCCCCTGTATTGCTTATGGGAAAATAGTTTAAGTTTTCCTCACCATGCTCATACTATGCATATCCTGCAACCACTGCAGTCGACGGAATTTCTTTATGTATAGGGTTATCTAACTACGTAGGTATTGAGGCTCTGGTCCCAAAATTGTCATTCTAGGCACCAAAAGTTTTTCCTTTCAAATCTAGGAATTTTATTATTAAGTTTGGTAGAAAATAGGTTTAGAGGATGCCTAAAGACAATGCATAACACTGTAGTATGTGTGATTACTCAAAAGTGAATTTCTCTAACATCAACATGAATTTAACAGTGAGAAACTTTATGGATTAAAAGAATAAGACTGCTACCATAAGGGGAGGGAAGATCTACACAGGAACTTATATAACATGTCTTGCAGAGGAAGGTTTTGTTGTTGTTTGATGGAAAGGTTTAAAAAACAAACATAATCAACTAATAAACTATTATATTAATTAAACATAATGTTCCAACAACCAATCAATTAATCAGTTATTATGTTAGGAGACACCACTCCCTTGTGGAAATCTCCATGACTACACATACATACATTTTGCAGATAAAATCTCCATTTCTCATTTGTAGGTTTGAGAAACATATAAACTCAGGAAGATAAATTGGTGTATTCTCACCTTGCAAGAGACTCGTTAAATGTGCTATCCATGAGCTACTGTGAAACATTAAATACAAAAAGAACAAAAACACATCCCCATCAATATTGCAAACATAACGCGTCAACTGCAGAAAAAATCCTTTTTGGTTAAAAAAACTGTAAGGGTGACTGCGAGGATTTTCAAACAGATTCTGCCCTAATTTTGATGTCAATGGTTTTATATGCTCTGGTCTCATCTTTGTTCCTTTAGTCTTTTATTGTGACAATCAACCCCTTACCGCCTGGGTTGCGCCCTCCTTAATGCAACCTCCCTTTTCCCCTCTCTTTCTCCGCTATGAACTCATATGCGTATTGTATCGACAACTAAATCTATTTCTCCCTTCTCTGCACTTCACCATCCAATCACTGGTTTCAAAGAACCAAGACTGAACTTCTAAAAGAGAAACTTCCCAACCATTTCTCCATACTTAGGAAGATAAATTGGTTTATTCTCACCTTGCAACAGACTCACCAAATATGATATCCATCAGCTACTTTGAAACATAAAATACAAGAAGAACGAAAACAAATCCCCATCAATATTGCACACAGAAAATGTCAACTGCGGAAAAAACCCTTTTTGGTTAAAGAAACTGTATGAGTGACTGCGAGGATTTCCGGACATAGTTTGCCCTAATTTTGATCGAAAGGGTTTTATATCCTCTGGTCTCATCTCTGTTCCTTCAGCATCTTGTTGTGACAATTGACCCCTTACCATATGGGTTGTGTCCTCTTGACCGCAACCTACCTTTTCTCATATATTTCTCTTCTTTGAACTCATTAGCATCTTGTCTCGACAAATAACTCTATTTCTCCCTTCTCTGTGCTTCTCCTTCAAGCCATTGGTTGCAAAGAACCAAGAATAAAATTCTAAAAGAGAAACTTCCAAATTGTTTTTCCATGTTTCGAGTAACTCATTCGTTTTTCCATTTGGGACATTGTCAGTGCAAGACGTCTGCAGGTTCCACATGTGATTTTTTATTTGGAGAGAAGAGGATGAAAATAAAACAATCTTATTGGCTAAATCTGCCCAGCCAAACCCCTAAGAGGAACACCTTCGGTGTAAATATTTTGTGAAAATTAAATTGGTCCCATCCTCCAAACAAAGGTTGAATGCAGTGTTGTCCCTGCTAAATAATTCTGAAAATAAAAATGCTTAAATTTATGTTAATGAATTGTAGATATCTATAATCTTATTGTGCAATCAAATTGTATATATAAATAAGATTCTTACTATACATTAAATAATAGAAAAAATATATATCACAATTATTAATATTAATTAATTTAAATTCTTAATTAACAACAAAATATTCATAAATTACCAATAAATATTAAAACAAGTTGTATCCAAAATCATAGTAAAATATTGATATAGAAAAGTTATAACTATTATTCAATACACATTATACTAGGAACTAATAACAACTAAACAATTTCATTGATAATATTCTAAATCCAAAATCATTTATACAACAATCATTTAATATTAACAAGGAGAAAATAAATATAATATTAATTAAAATAAATAAAATTTGTTTGTAAAACTTCACTTAACTATGTTAACAATTTAGTAAGTGGCTAAATATTAAAAGATGAATGACAGTGAGTTGCATGATAGCATTTATGAAAGCAGCACTAAAATCATTAATAATATGTGGAATTTCCTCCGTTTTAAGAGCTTGAGGAATAGTATAATTTGCAAAATCCATGGCTTTGCTCAACATAATCTCTAGTCATGAAATGAGAAACTATTCTTTGGGTTGATAATTTCATTCCATAAACCTAGTCACTCATCTCTATTCAAAGAAACTCAAAGAAACTAAATACAAATGTTTTTCTATCAACTAAAAAACATGTAATAATATTATGTTTGAGTTCAAACTTCTTTAATTCCTACTAATCTTAACAATAAAAAGTCCCAGCACAAATATCCCAAAATCATAAATCATCAGAAAAATACTAGGTAGTTATCCACAACATCCCAAAATTATGAGAGAAAAATAATAGGCAATTATCCACATGGCTCAAAAGTTATGACAAAACCATAGTTTATGGTCCAATCAAATATTTAAAAATTAATTTTTACAATAATATTGAAAAATAAATATTTATTTTTCACATTTAAACATTAAAACTATATTAATCCATACTAAACTTTATTCTAAAATTCTATAAACTTTATTTTATAATTACACTATAAAAAATAGAAATAAAAATAAAATTACTAATAAAAGATTAACGACCCTTCAGGTTTATGAGCCAAATAATCCCTCCTATCCTATTTGTAAACCGAAATCCAATGCAACTGGTTAAATATTATTACTTGAAGGACGATTATTTTCCCAGCAGCTTCATCGGTCAGAGTCGTCGCCTGAAACAGAACCATACCGCTCTCCAATCTTCGTCAACCACTTGTACACTTCATACATGGACGGTCTTCCATCCGGATTGTAATTCACACATCGAAACGCCACCCGCATCACCTCTGCAACCACTGAACTCTCTTCCTCTGCCAACACACCGATCTGATTGGCGTAGCAACTTTGTGTTGTGGGAACTACACAATGGATGCCCTGATCATCATCTGCTGCATAAAGACGGCTTGTCCATTCATCTGATGATGATACACCCATCTCATGAATGCCCTCATCACAGCTTTCTGTTGCGGCTGGCTCAACAGTACAATGGATCCTCTCATCTGCAAAAAGGCGGCGTATCCATTCATCTGATGATACAGTGTTTTCATTAGCACAATAGTTTTGTATCGCCTGCTCTAAACAATCGCCCTCACGCGCAAAACGACCATGTATCCATTCAAGGAAAGTCATTTCCCTTCTGCTTTCTTCATCCATTACGGTGTCACAAGGCCTTAAACCAGTGATTATCTCCAACACAAGTATTCCAAAACTGTACACATCGCCTTTCAATGTCGCAACACACGAGTTCCTCCACACTTCCGGAGCATCGTATCCAAACTCCTCCACAAGCTGATCATCCTCTCCAGACGAAGAAATGGGAACACAAGTGTCCTTCGCATTCAAAAGTCTGGCCAGTCCAAATCCACTTATGTGCGCTTCGTACTCTTCGTCCAGAAAGATGACTCCACTGCTTATATTGCGGTGAACAACGTGGGGATTGCAGCTGTGGTGAAGCCATGCCAATCCTCTTGCCGTGCCTCTACAGATCTTCAGTCTCGTCTCCAAGTCGAGCTTATGCTGTTCGCCTTGAACGCCATGGAGGCAGTTGAGGAGTGTCCCCTTCCCCATGTATTTGTACACCAACAGCTTCTCTTCGTCTGCAATGTAGTAGCCTAGAAGAGGAACCAGATTTCGGTGCCTCAGGTGGGCCAATGCCTTCATCTCGCACTTGAAATCTTTTTCAGTCTCTACTGAACATGGCCGGAGTCTTTTTACTGCCAACAAAGATTGATCTGGCAGCTTGGCTGTGTAGAGTACACCTGTCCTTCCACACAAAACGATATTTTCTTCGCTAAAGTTGTTAGTGAAAGCCACGAGATCAGCCAATCTCATCTTCCTGATGGGCATCTCGAACGAGCAAACTTTAACAGATCTCCGAGCTCGGACATATTTCTGCCAATCGTTGGGCACATTGGTACTTGGCGGTGCGATTTTAAGAGATCTTCTGCATTCTGCTTTAGAAATCATCCACCCAAGACCAAGCAATATCCAGACAATTAACACAATGCCTATGAGGAGAAAAGCCGCGACAACCATGGGGTTTACTGGCTCGTTGGTCGATCCGCATGCTTTTGAAAGGGGAGGCCCACATAGCCCATGGTTACCCTGAAAATTAGGGGCGCTGAAGTTGTGACCGAATGAGGGTATAGTTCCAGTAAGCTTGTTGTTTGCTACATTTAAGTCCTTCAGACGGTCGAGCCGTGTCAATTGCCAGGGAATTTCCCCTCTAAGTTGATTGCCATTCAGGTGGAGGATATTGAGGTATGTGCAATTATGAAGCTCAGCAGAAATAGGTCCCGTAAACTGGTTCTGGGAGAGATCAATGACTACCAGATAAGGAAGCCACTGGCAGAGCTCCTTAGGAATGGACCCCGTAAGCCTGTTTTGAGAGAGAGTCAAGCTCGTCATACTCGTACAGTACCTTACTCCAGATGGAAACTCACCTTGAAGCCCCATATCTTGAAGCGAAATTGACAGCACTTTGTTATCATCATTTTTCCAACATGTAATTCCCAGAAAATCGCAAATAAACCCCTTGGTAGTGTTCTGGAAGTTCCAGGTACTGTAGAGGTTCCCGTCAGGGTCCTTCAATTCCTGGTAAGTAGTCTGAAGACACTGTACATCCTGTCCTGGAGAAACGGTCTGGGACGAAATGAGGCATATCAGTTGGAAAATCACTAGCATGAACCCCAGAAGGCCCAAACACCCAAAGTTTGTCATGGCTTAATCAGTGCTGATCTCCTGTCGTTTCGAACAATCCCGTGGCTGCCTAATCTCGACAAATGGCCGCTGCTCAAAGTACAGGATTGCTGCTATCCAACTGCAAGCATGAATCCCTTACTCCTCATATAACAATGAAACGTCCGTGAACGTGAACAGATGTTAATATCTCAATGGCCAGCCCCTAAATTACAATATCTTAATGGGCAAACGAAAGGGGTATCGCCGTGTGCGTTTTGTCTTCGCGGGCAGCTTCCGATGACAAATCTATGGCGGCTGCTACGTCTTCTTCACTGCATCGTAGTCAAAACGGCATCCTGCACCCCTTCAAATTTAACCGGGCCCCTTTCATGATCACCTCAAATTTAACTGGACCCTTTCATAGATTTAATTTAATTATTAATAGTTAAGCAGTTATTAGGATATTAGGGGGGAGACTAGAGATTTAATTATTCAGAGATAAAAAAAATTAGGTTTTTCTCTAAATTAATTAGGTTTTTTAATTCATTTATTTTAAATTTAAAAAAAAAAAAAATATCGACCCTTCATATTGAGTATCTGGTATCGAGAATATAAACTATTTACAAATTAAGAGTTTTCTTAATAAAATAGGGTTGAATTTCCATTCTTAAAAATATTATTACATATTTTTTTTAAAAATATATATATATTTAATTGATATGTTATTATTTTTTATAAATAATAATTTAAAATATTAATTATTTTTATAATTTTTTAAAGTTAACCAAAATATGAAATATGTTCTGAAATAAATATTTTAATATTTATCATAAATTGATATATATAAACCTTTGCCAACCATTTGAATTATATATCGACACTAATTATTTAATTAATACAAAAATTAACATAATACTTTATGCATAATAACTGACTCCAAAATTATTATTATTGTAGTTTCTCCTCCACAAACCCTATATTATAGATTGCCCTCCACAAATCCCTTGATTACAAAAGCCTTCCAAAATAATATATATTCCTAAGTTCCCATTCAGCAAAGATATTTTGGCCTGAAAGTCAGGGATCATTTAATAAAAAGATATATTTATTCTCCTCTTTCCGGAACCATAAAAGGCTAATATTTTTTTCCCTCCCCTTAACCATAAAAACCCACAACCTTTTTCCATCGCATAAAACAAAAATTGAGAAACCCACGGGATGGACAAACGAAACGTGTGATTCTTATTTTCTCTGGTGTTCTTTTCGCGCGTCGCTTTCGATCGCAAATCCACGAGACTCCTCCGGTTTTTCCACTCATCGTAGTCAACACGGCATCGTAGTCAACACGGCATATTTTTTGAGGTGAAATGTGTAATTGTGGTTAAAGATAAATATCTTATGCTATTACCTTCTAAAAATTATACACATAGATAACATAATTCATAATATCTTCTTTGGAAATAATATCTTTATCTTGTGTGTGAAATATAAGTCCATTGTGTTAATTCCTTTGCAATTAGAGTTTACAAAAGTTAAGTTACATGTTCTGGTGGGTAAAAGAATAAATTATTTGTGTTTGATTTAATTGCATAAAAAGTTTACCCTGGTATTATTTAAAAAGAAGGTTTTCTTACTTCTTATGAGCAAAAGAAAGGTTGGTTATGATTCTTTCTTGAAAACAAATTTATGACAACTTTGGACATAAAATATAGAGAAACTATGTTGGGTTCTTGAAGATAAGTATGTGATTATTTTTATGCTATCATAACTGTTATGTTAGTTACAAAGAATAGTCACGTTGTTTCTTTCTTGAAAACAAATTTATGACAACTTTGAACATAAAATATAGAGAAACTATGTTGGGTTCTTAAAGATAAGTATGTGATTATTTTTATGCTATCATAACTTTTATGTCAAGTCAGTTACAAAGAAATATCGAGTTATATTTCTTTATAGAAGAATTATGTGATTATTCTATTTTGTTAGTTTCTTTTGGAACAATATCATGTATATGCATGCAAGATTTGTATTATCTTTCATTGGAAAGAATATATAGTTGTATGTGAAAAATGATAGCATGTTTAGTTAGCCTACATTTGAAAATATTTTTTGGAAAAGAAGATGGATTACACGCATAAAATCCATATTAATGTGTTGGTTTCCTTGGAATATATATATGGTAATGTTTGTGTAATATTGGGAAAAGAATACATGTATTTGTATGTATTATTACTTAAGTTTTATGGAAAAGGAAACATGTTCTTCATGCCTTATTATTCTAAAATTTTCTCGAAAAGGAAAAGTATGTTTGCACGCTGGATTGTGTTAATGGGAAAATTCTTTTGGAAAATATATGCATTTGTATGCATACGAACAATATTTGTTGTGTTAACTTTCTTTACATGAACCAAAAGTAATAGCTTAAGAGTTAGTTATTTTGATTAAATTTATGTAAATCGCATGCACTAAAATCGTGTTAAAGTATTCCATTGGGAAGATTCTTTTGGAAACTATATGCATTTGTATGCATATGACAACATTTGTTGTGTTAGCTTTCTTTACATGAACCAAAAGTAATAGCTTAAGGGTTAGTTATTTTGATTGAATTTATGTAAATCGCATGCACGATGTATCAGTGTCTTTTAAATAAATGCTTGGCAGATGTAGCTATTGTCTTGCAGGAGTGTGTGCTTATGCGAGGGAAATATTAGTAAATGTGATTGTTGCTTGGCAGATATAGCTATTGTCTTGCAGGAATGTGTGCTTATGCAGGGGAAATATTAGTAAATGAGTAAATGTGATTGCTTATAACTAGCACATATGCAGTGCTATTAAATGAAGCATGTCAAGATATTTTACTTGCATGTCATGAATGTACATGAGTAGATGGAGAAGCATCACTAGTATAGATTTATGAATGGATTGTTTAATACTTTATGAATCTTGACATCAATGTATGTTGAAAACAATATTAACAGGAAATGATGTTAACTTGTACAAAGGAAATATCATGCTTAACATGGTGGCAGGTAAATGATTAATGGTTCATGCAAATGAGGATGGTCCAATGTACGATGGTTCATTGTAGGTACATCCATGCCACCAAGATATAAAGATATGAAGATTAGTGGGTAAATGCTATCATAATTAATGTAATGGCTTTAAGCTAGATATTTGTATATTTCTTTGTAAGATTTATAACAATGGTTAAGGGATGGTCTCCCTTATAAGCCATTGAGTGAGGGGTGAACACCCTCACGATGGTTCATTGTAGGTACATCCATGCCACCAAGATATGAAAATATGAATATTAGTGGGTAAATGCTATCATAATTACTGTAATGGCTTTAACCTAGATATTTGTATATTTCTTTGTAAGATTTATAACAATGGTTAAGGGATGGTCTCCCTTATAATCCATTAAGTGAGGGTGATAAAATTAAACGTTTGTTGGCTTTCACCTTACTGGATTTCCAGGGTATATCGGTGTTCAATTATGTGATTGGTCAAGATTGATGATGTTGATTCCTTTTTTGTTGTGATGTTCATAATGTCAAGTATGTAATGGGTACATGAATAATGACATAAATGCAAGAATTACACCATAGGGTTTTATGTTTATGTGCTACAACAGTGATTGTTAATGGTTAACCAACTTACTATTATTCTACTAAGGTTACACTATGAATTGATGAACATTCTATCTAATGGTTAATGAAAAAATCTTTAATAGTGATTTAAATAGTTACCCATAGATAATTTGTATAAAATTTTTCTAACTCTTTACATTTCTATGTAAAAATATCGAAACATGTTACATTTAAATTTAAAAAAAAAAAATATTTTAAATTTTATTTTTTATTAACTTTTATTTATTTTAATTTTTAATTTGTCTAAATTTTACACCTTTTGCATTTATAATAATTTAAATTTAAAAAAATATTCTTATTTTAAATTTTAAATTTTAAATTTTATTCACTTTAATTTTTATTTTTTAATTGGACTAAATTTCACACAAAGGCACTTATGAAGGAAAAATTTACAAAGCACTAAGTCCATAGTCAACACTCCAACAACAAGACGCGACAGGCTGCAAACAATTTTCTAAAATGTACGACACTGAAGCCGAGATGGGAATTGCATTCTCCCTTATTTTTCTGGGCACGGCAGCTTCCAATGGCAATTCCATGGTTGCTTTTTCTTTCCTTTCGCTCTCACTTGTGGATCACGGTATTCTTCCATATCGGAGTCAGCACGGCATGCTGGACTGCCATGCTCACTGCCATGCTCACTCCATCTCAGTGCCCCCAAGGTAGACTTGAATGGACAATTCAATAATAAGTGCGCCTCTTGCTGGATGGGAAAATAAAACGCAGTGTGAAAGCATTTTTTAACGAAAGAATTTGGTGTAAAAATGATTTTCTTCGTAATATAAGTTGAGGTCTAAGTTGGGATATGTATATTTTATAGTTCAATTTATTACTGATTATTATTATTGTAAATTGGTATATTAAAAGGTGTTTTACATTTAAGTATGGTTTATATATATATATATATATAAAGATAAAGTAATTGAAAGTAAAATAATAATAATAATTTATTTTTTTAGTATTTTTACTATTTTATATAGATTTGAGAGATGTCATGTAAAAATAATATTATTGATATTACAAGGTGTTTATTTTATTTCATGATCAATTGATATGTAATATTTATAACAAAAAAAAAAAAAAAAAAATTATTGTTAGCCATAAATAAAATATTCCAATATCCATATTACATAACATAATTTTACATAAATTCTATATAGAAAGTTTATTGCTATTAATATTAATTAAATTTTTTATATTTCCACTTTTTATTGCAAGATATATTTGTAATTTATTACATTCTTAATATGGAGTTGAAATATAACATTTAAAAATAATAATAGCAAAAAACATTAATGCATGAGAGATATCTTATTGGATTAATAGGTTCTTTTTAATTCAAGGTACAAGGGATATTTTTAATTCCTTTAATGTTTAATATCAAATTGATATATGCAACATTTTAACAAATATTAATAAAAAATATATGAACATATATCATTTAAAAAAAATATTTAATTAGGAATATGAATATCTTGTATTAATATTGTGATATGCAGAATGTGAATTATAAATAAAATATTTCAATATCAACTATGTACATATTATGCAAAACATGTGAATATATATATATATATATTGAAATAGAATCATTCGATCCAAGTTCAATTCCCATAAATCACATCATGAGTTTTTACAACACAAGTATATTCCTTGTATATATATATATATATATATATGACATCATTAGTGTTTACAACACAAGTATGTTCCTTTTATATATATATATATATATATATATATATATATATATATATATATAAGTGTCATTTTATATGAGCATAGATTCATTTTAACTCTAGATCTATCAAGATCCAAAAGTAATCACATCTTTAAATCCAAACATTTCCTCAAGTTTTGCATTCAAAAAAATACTTTTTGCATATAAAAATTGATTTTCATTTTGAGAGATTTGATCCCTCTCGACATTGGGTAGATCCCAAGTTAAGATGGATATATATTGGTATTATGTTATAAATTATGAGAAAAAATTATATATAGTTGGAATTAATAGCAACTTATATATTTTATTTCAAAATATTTATATATTTTAAAAAAATTGTAATTCTCTAGTATAAATAATATATAAGTAAAAGGATATTTATCCTAAATGGAATAGGAAAAACGGAAGAAAAATGAATTGTTAATGAAGAAAACTAGCAGCGCAATTCTGCTACTTTAATTCAGGGTTTTTTTGTAGAAAGAGAAAACATGCAAAAGAAATTTTAGAAACAATTGGAACAAGAAAATGCAAAACATGCACAAGAGACTCAACAATTGAAAAAATTGCATGAAGATCAAAGTCGTATATTCAAAGAAAAAGAAAATAAAAATTTTGTCATTATTGTCACATCTTTGTAACATGAAATTGAATCTCTCAAATATCAACTGAATGAGAATCAATAGGCAACACAGTCTCAAGATTTTCAAAGATCAAGCTTTACAAATTTGTTTGATTTTAAGGAATAATCGATCAAACTTCTATAAAAAAAAGTGGAAAAAATCTCAAGATTTTATCAATAAATTAAAGATTTGAATGAAAAAAATTATTCATTGGTAGAGGAAGACAAATCAATTAAAACAAGTTTCTGTCTATTCTTGACTGAGAAAACGAATTTCAATCTAGTAGAATTCCAAAAGTTTCTAAAAGAGATAAAAGACTGATGGTTTTTTCCTTAAGTTGTAGGGAAAAAGAAAAAAACGAAATGGGGGCATACACACAAGCGACATATGAGCAATGTTTATCAATTTGGGAGAAATGAACAAAATTTATAGAATTATTTCACCTACTAGATAACAATTCATTAACTGAGCAATTCCAGGATAATTAAAAAAACCTACAGAAGATCTTGTTGCCAAGGACCAGGTAGAAATAAAAAAACATAAAAATTTGGAGACAACAAAGTTTCCAAAAATCTTTGCAACTACCATTTCAACAAATCAAGCTTATTGCTAAATTTGAGGTCAAATATCAGAAGAAGAAGAAACATGTACAAGGATTGATTTCCAACTCCCAAATCAACATCAATAAATTTCCTTCCATTTATTTCACTGCACTGTAGGACATATATTCACAATGGGCAACTTATATCCAAGTACATGCACCTCACCTTCTCCTTATTATCAATTACGAGGACTCTGAAGATGAGGAGAATGCCTGCTTCCCTACTAGATATCAACTGAATATACAAATATTTAGAATTCAGTATTTAGTTTCAGAAAATGTGTTGATTTTCATGTTCCAAGACCTATTTTATTTTATTATATCTTAGTACTTTTACACCTTTATGCATTGGTGCAAAGAGTATAGAATCAATGAAGGCTACAGCCTTGGTGTTTTTAATAGATTTTGAAATTTCATCTATTTTCAATGGCATTTTCAATTCTCGTGTGTGATGGCCTATGGAATTTATGTCAGTACATGATTTTGATCCCTTAATAAATGCCTCTGATTTTACTCTATGGATTATGATGTTTGGTTCTAAATGAATACTTGATAATTATGTTTAAGATTCCTTATGACAATTTTGCAATTGACAATTTTTTACAATAAAATTTTTAAAAATTAGAAATTTAGTTATTGCTAGTTGATCATTGTAATACAATACTAAAATGTAGGCACACTCACTTTGCTCTATGATACATAAATTGTTATATTTAATTTAATTATGCATGTATAGATACTCCACAAAATACTAAAGAATTTGTCTCAATAATATCAAAACCCAATTTATTTATTTATTTATTATTTTTTGTTTATTTATTATTATTATTATTATTATTATTTTTGAAATTTATATTTAAATGTCCAGCCAAATCCTATCTGTTCAATTTTGTGAAGTCAATTTCAATTATCAATTTAAGTTTCATGATATTATGTGTGGTGTTATGCTCATTTAAATTCTTTAATTGTTGGTATTTTGATTGATTAAATCATTTGTTAAATGTGCATCTGATCTAAATGTTGTTAGATGCATAATGTACAACACTTTGGAGCAAGTGTTTGATATATAGGATCTCAAGAAAACATCTTTTGTTTCTATATTGTAGCTATATATGTTAAGATCAAGTATTTCACAAATGCATTCTATTCCAAAATATTTTTCCTCTATATGTCGATATGCATATGACAATAACGAGTTTATAGTATAAGCATGTGAATCATTGCTACATTGCTCTTGTTTAATGTTTCTAGCATTCAGATATTGTTTTAAGAAATTAATAGTTATATTGTCATTGCAAATGATACATTTACAAAATAACAGGTACAATTGTTTTTCTCATATTACACATATCAAAACATCGTGCAAGTGGAAAAATAGACTGAAACAAATAGTCATCACAATCATTGATATTTTTTCCATAGATGTGCAAATATTTTTCAAGTAAAATTTTCTCAATTGACAATATGTCAAAGTGTCCAAATGAGAATTTCTTTGGACAAATACATGAACCAACCACTTAAGGTATTGAAGCTAGAATATCAATTGTCCTATGTAACAAGAGTGGCACAGAATTTCCAAATACGGAATTTTGATTATGTTGCAAAATATTATATTCATGTCCATCAATGTCTGCATTGAACTGTAGGTATTAGTTTTAGATAACTAGTTGGACCTTTGCTATAGGTGATATACAACCATAGCAAATGAAGAAATTTTTTTTATTAATGGAACTTTTATTGACCACATAGTAACTTGTTACAAGAGTATTTTTGTCACCTGTCAACAATTCCTAATGTAAATTGGATACAAGCATATCAATTCTTGCAGTCATAGTTGCACCTTGATCCCTGTTCACATTGGTATTGCTTATAATATAGCAGAGCCATATATTTCATGTTAAAAATTTTATGATTGTTTATAGCAAAGCAAAGTTAGTTTTCTTTTGAGCATTGTTGTACAAGTTTCCTCAAGAAAATACATTCCACTAGTTTTTGTTGCACTATTTTTTCTTGTAATATATGTATGTCATTATGTCCATGGAAACATTTATGCCTATAAAATCAAGCACAGAGTGATAGCAAATTGCTTGTTGAGCCTCGTTTCCATACTAAGTGTGCCGAGAGTTCCAGTAAAATAATCATTATACACAAAACTAGTAGAAAGAGTTAACCAAATACTTGCACATTTCATTAAAAACTACTCTATCAATTACTATTTTATTGTATTTATTCTATCAAGTATTTAGCTCTGAATACAACTACAAATAGACAACCCAGAGTCGTTAGGTTAGTGTTCTAACAAAATAGTTCTTTTTAGAACATATGTTTCTTTTCCAGATCGAGAAGAGTTCATGAGAATTGTTTTTCTAGAAGCTTAGTACAAAGACAAACAAAAAAAATGTGCATTGCTTGTCGAGTTGAAATTTTTTGTATATTTAGCGACGTGTTTCCAAGTTTATGAAAAGATTCAATTTTTTTTGTCTTGACAAGATATATGATTTTTTTTCTCAAATTTGTTTAAATGAAATTGTCATAGAACAATCCATTTTCGTGATATAAATGCTACAATATGTCGTTGTAGCATAGGTATCTAAAATAGATTGAGCATCTGTGTTTCTTGTCACACTATGTTCTTGTATTCAACTATCTCAAGTGTTTAACTCTGAATACAATTGTAACTAGAGAACTCTTGTAATTTAATCCTATTGATACCAAAGGGAAAAACCGTGCAAATGTGTTGCTAGATATAAATGTAGAGACAAACAAACATGAAATTTGACTTTTGAGAACTAGTTACTGAAATTCTAGAAATAATTTATTGTGTTGCATAACAGACAAACTTATGTTTTCAATAACTGGCCCTAGAAGCATGAAAATAATTGCCATAGTGCACACAGTAAAATCTTTTCATAACCTCTTGGGAAATGACAAATATAGTATTATATATTTCTTTGTTCTCTAATTTTTCAGTATGAAATTTATAATCTAAATACACATCGAATAATTTGCATTCTTGTTATCATGTTTACAACACGTTTTTTTTTTTCTTGTGTGCATCTCAAAACAAATAAAAATAAAAGTCTTAAACAAATTTTGTCAATTTTGAAAAGGTAAGTCACAGGTCAGAACCAGAATTTTTTTGTAAAAAAATACGCCTCGCTGACTACAAGACCTTCCAAACACACGAGTAGAAGGTCAAACTGAGTGTGATTTGTCTTTATAAACAATCCTCCCGACCTCCCGACCTCAATATTGCTTCCTATCGAACCTAATGACTTCAATCGACTATGGTCTAGTCCAAGCCGCGATAGAATAAATGAAATCACAAAACAAAACAAAAAACACTTGACTGTTGGACCTCGCGACTGCATTATTACCTCGGGAAAAAAAGATTGCAATCCCGTCAGCAATCTTTTACTCTTTGTGCTCTCAGAATAAGCTACTAAAAATCTAGCCTCATTTATGTGTTTTTTTTTTGTGATTTTTTGGTATGAAACATATAATTTAAGAATTCACATAATAATTTGTATCACTGCCATCAAATTTGCAAGAGGCCTTTTTTTTCTTTTGTACATCATGAAACAAATAAAAAACAAAACCCTTAAACAATATTTTCCTTTTTTCAAAATTAAGTAGAAGTCGGATCTAGAAACATTTTGTTAAAAATGAATAGAACCTTACGACTACTCAACCTCCCAACCACTTGACTAACAACATGGAGTAACTATGATTTTTTTTATAAATAATCGACCCAATATACCAACCTCAACATTCTTAACGGTTAAACTAATCGACCTAATGAAACCAACTGACTATGATATAGTCGAGGTCGCAATACAATCAATCAATCATTAAAAAAAAATAGTTGAATGTCTGACCTCTCGACTATTTGATCAACCCAATTAAAAAAAAAAAAAAAATCCCCTCCTGTACTTTCCAACTACCTGACCTTTCGACTACCCGAATTACAACGCATAGTCACTACATTTTTTATTATAAATAATCGACCTGACTTCCAGACCTCACAATTTCCCAACTTTCAACTTAGCTGACCTCCCGACCTCAACATTCACGACTCAAACTACTCGACCTCTCGACCTCAACATTGTCGACTATTAAAGTACCCGACATAATGAAACCAACCCACTATGTTATAGTCAGGGCTGCCATAGAATGAATGAATTATAAAATTAAAAAAATCTGATTGTCCGACCTCTTGACTGCGATTGAAAAAATAAAAGTAAATAAAAAATATAGCACACATTCTAGACAACAATTTTGTAGTTTTCACGCTTTGAGAATTAGTTACTGAAAATTTATCCTTCTTTATATATTTGTTCTGCAATTTTTTGACATGAAACATAATTCGAAAAATTCACAAAATAATTTTAATTCCTGTTATCAAGTGTGCAAGAAGGATTTATTTCTTTTGTGAATATTTTTTTTTACAAAAACAAAAGCCCTAAACAATTTTTTTGTTTCTTTTTTCAAGAAGTAAGTCGGAGATGAGATTCAAAAACATTTTGTAAAAAAAAAATTATAACCTCCCAATTACACGATCTTTCGATCATGTGACTACCAACACGGGGTGACTACAAACACAAAGTGTCCGACCCCATGACATTGCACTAAGTGTCTTTCGCCAACACTTTTCTTATTCTATTATGCAACTATTACACCATGCCCCCAACTCTCTGTTACCCACCTTGTTTCTTGAACCTTGCAGACATCTCATCTCCAATTTCTAACCGTACAACAGGAGAATCCCACTACGCCAATCAAAATTTTTCCCTCCCATGGTTCTAACTGCAACATGATAAACCTTATCTAATTCTTTCTATAAATTCAACATTCTACCCCTTTGCTCCATAGTGAACATCCTTTCTTATTATTCAAGGATGACCACGTCATTGATATTTGAATTTTCAGCACACAAAGCCTTTATTTGACATTTTTTCATTCTCCCCAAAGACCAAGTGTTCTGCTGCATGAACTAATTCCAGCTAATTCTCTCGATTGCGACTTGGTCTTATGGATTCATTTTGCTTTTGGATCTAAACGAGCACCTCGCCACTCTGTAGAAGACATACTAATAAGTTCCATGGTGTTACCCCTTCTGATATTGGGTGATAGTTACATTGAGGAATTTATTATCCCCTTGCACTTCTTTGCCTTCAGATAGTGAATTCATCATTATGACATAGGCACTTCTACAAATCTTATATGACAGAAGCATGACACCACCTCACAGCGGGTATGCACATCGATGCCACACAACAACTATTCAAGGATGCTCACAAACTCTCTCAACATCTTCTCAATATTTCTCATGAGTAGCCAAGGAATTTGGCTATTGACAGGGGCTTATGACCCATATTTCCAAGGTCCCTGTGGCGAGAATGGAGATTCGTGCACAATAAAGGCTAAAGCATATGCATGTTTTACAATAAGACATAATCAGACCTGAAACATTCGCTTCGCATTTCCCATACTGCTATCCTCTCAGGACAATATTTTTGTAAACATATATCTCGATCTACTCCTTGACTGAGTCTATCAAACAAAGTGTCTCTGTTATAAATTTGTGCATTAATATAAAGGGTCTTAGAACCCAATTTTTCTAATAGATCTTATTTTGGAAAATAGATTCTTGAGGTTCTTAACTTCACTTATTGAATTATTTATGATATTATTGAGCATTTAGGAAAAAATGCTATAAGAATCTTCTTCAGTCTAAACTTCAAAAACTTTGTAATTACTATTTATTACTATATTAACTTTATTTATTTTTTCATACAAGCATAGGACACATCTACCCATACATAATCATAACCACAACGATAACCGAGCGCTCTATTACAAGTGATATACAACCATAGAAAAAAAAATATATATAAATGGAACTTTGATTGACCACATAATAACTTGTTACAAGATGATTTTTGTCGCTTGTTAACAATTCATAATAATATATATTGGATAAAAGAAAATCAATTCTTCTAGTCATAGTTGCACCTTGATCCCTATTAATATTGGTAATGCTTATAATATAGCAGTATCATCTATTTCTTGTTAAAATGTTTATGATTGTTTATGGCACAATAAATTTAATATTCTTATGAGCACTATTGTACATGTTTCCTCAAGAAACTACATTTCACTAGTTTTTGTTGTGCTATTGTTTCTTGTAATATATGTCTGTTATTATATCAATGAAAAAAATTATGCCTATAATATCAAGCACAAAGTGACAACAAATTCCATGTTGAGCCTCGCTTCCAAACTGGGTGTGCTCAGAGTTCCAATAAAAGAGTTATTATACGCAAAGCTAGCGGAAGGAGTTGACCAAATAATTGCACATTTCGTGAAAATGTACTATGTGAATTACTATGTTCTTGTATTAAATTCTGTCAAGTATTTAGCTATGAATACAAATGTGACTAGAGAACTCAAAGTCATGAGGTTATTCCCCGTCCCTCCATTATTACTGCATCCTTGATCTTGCAATTACTCCATAAATTATGTTCCCATTTGCTCTTTGTATTGTCTCAAATAAACATGGGGCTGAAAATTTTCCTCAGACCACTAAATTTTAGGAAGCATGTCCTTTACCCTATGGACCAATCAAAATTTAATGTCTAATGTCAAGGTCAAGTCTCTTATTTTCAGAATAAACTATATCATCCTTACCACAATTTCTTCATTCCTAGCTCCACAATCCATGCCGTTAGACTAAGGGTCCTTTTTTGTGTTACTCCAAATAATTTTCTTTTCTAAGATTAATTCTATTATATAATACATATGAATTACAAATTCAAACGTTCCCACCGGAATTGCTTATGCTAGCCAATTTCGGCCAAGACAGAGTTCAAAAACACAAAATAAAGATTGCTCCAGTTGGGGAAACCAATCCAAAAGTTATTGCCCCAAATGGGGAAACCAACATGAACCATGATTGTCCAAAAGTTTGTAAAACTGTGTGTGTACATGTAAAACATAAAAAACAATGGAGTAAAAGCTAATAGAAGTAGGAGACCTCTTATTTCTAATTATTCCATGACGAGTCATGCTTCAGGTCTTCACGAGGTGGCTCTTAAACAATGAAGCAACCGTAATCTTCTGAGGAGTCCTCTGCCTTCTTCGACAACTGCGTTTTCAGCTCTGTCATAGAGGCAGATCTCACACCAAAAACCACATTATCTTCTTCTTCTGTTAAGCTATCCCCATCGTCGCTGCCCGAGGAGTACATTGAAACTTTAGTTGGCAGGGCCACCGATTTTTGGGAGTGTTGGAGGTGGGACTGAGAAATGGTGGATTTTCGCAGGCGTTTCCATGAACCAGAACCAACAGAGCTGAACGAGACCTCCGGAAGACGCAGAGAAATGGTGGTTTAGACATTATGATGGTCCATGGCTTTAGTGGTGTCCAAATTGAGCGTGAATTTAGCAGGTCAACCTTCACAAAGGGGGGAATGGCTCTCATCGCAGAGGGAGATGGGAGGACAGGAGGATTGGCCTCGACCTCGGTCCCTACAAAAACGCATCCTATGGCGACGAGGCATCGCATCACAGGAGAGCTCAAGTGAAGCGAGGTAGGAGACAGGTTTGCATGAAGAGAAGTGGCAGGAGGCCTCAAGCTACAGAGGAGGTGAGAAATGAGAGCTGGAGTGCTTCGTGCAAAGCCCAACAATCTGAACAGATGGGCGACAAGATGAGGCAACGGGAATTTCATTGTAGAGAGCCATGAAATAACGCAAGTCGAAGCAGCAAGGACGGGTGTTAATGCCCAGAGTAGGTGGGTTAATGCAGGCGTCGGAGGAGTAGTTGTCGAATTTAAGAGCCCGCGCTTGGGCCATGCGCAACCATGTCGCTATGCCATGTGCCTCACGAAGGGACGACCACATATTTCTAAGAATCACCCGCATCCGAGAGTGTTACTCCAAATATTACTAAAACTCATGAACACTAATAATCAATAAAAACCATTTTCTACTATCTATTCTTGTTAGTTGATTTGATGAAAAGTGAAAAACATGTAAAACAACTCAAATTGTTTACTCATTTGTTTTAAGAAATAAAATTTCTATCAAATTAATAATTGTAAGTATTAGTATGCAAAGAAACAAAAATGTTGTCCCCTATTCAAATTAAAAAAACAAGGACACAAACGCCATTTTGCGAAAAAAATATGTAAAAGTAATTTTTGCAAAGGTCACATTTTTTTTTTTAATTAAGAATAATATACATAATTACACCTAGAAATTATGTTTTAATATTTTGAAATTAGAAATTGAAATGGAATTGTTTGTGAACATTATAACTAGATAAACTAAAAACTAAACACACATGAATCATGTCTACAAATAAGCAATGAAGTGCCATCACTTGGCTCTTTTTTATTAATTATGTTTTCTATTTTTCTATTCTATAATAACTTTTCCATAAATTTAATTTGATTATCAATAACTATTAGGTGGATAATAGATATTTATTTATCCATAATAATATTCACAGATCAAAGTTTAATATTTTTCTCCAAATTAGTTATGGTCTTTTAATTAGTTTATCTTAAACTAATCAATTAGAAAAAAGGTCATATCAAACCATGTCATATTGGGCATATGGTGTGATATTGAGAATTCAAGGTATTATAACATAAACTATTTACAAGTTAAGAGTTTTGGTAGTAAAGTAAGGTTGAATCTCCATCCTTAAGAATATTACTAGCATTTGCACCAATAGGGTGTAAAGACATGTCGATGGAAGTGTAGATGAATATATAGTAACCCTGAGGTAACACTGCAGGAAACAAGGATGTAGATGTGGAAGGCATAAAAAATCAGGAGGCTAAAGTATTGGTAAAGTATAGCTTTCCAAGTGGGATAAAAGTGTATTATAGAATCTGCAATATATCAATTTTCTATTAGCAAACTCATAACTAAACCAAAAGTGATCTTTGAGGAGACATAATTGTGATATTCTACCATTTTATCTAAACAACATCCTGAATTGGTGTTCTTCTCTGTTGTAATTTAAGGAATCTGTGAGTCTTTTTATCACACTGAGATTTTGGATGGGTAACAAGTGGATTACGATGCTCCCATTCTTGTTTCAAAGTTTAGAAAATAAAGTTTGGAGGACTAGATAGATTGAAAAAGACACCAATTTATTTTCAAACAAAACATGGAAATTTTGAAAATTTGATGCCTATTTAAATTTCAAGGAAAAGCAAAAATGATATCCTCAACTCCAACTTATTTGAGAACTTCTTTTTTTTTTTAGCATGAAAAAATACAGCTGGTTTATATAATGTACCAGAGCAAAACAGGTTTCAAACTTTAGTTGATCAACATCAATTCAAGGCTACATTTTGTGAGGGCTAACCTCATACTTGGTCAGTAAACAAAAATAGAAAAACATAAAATCTTCCAGTGAGATTTTACCACAAACAGGAAGCAACTAAATAGCATTTAAAGCGAGAAAGTAGTCACAGATATCTTTTGTTGGTCAAAACAGAGCCCTGTGCTCCACACAGAAACAGCTGGAAAGCTCCCACTGTGAAATCTAAGTCTCTTTTTTCAGCATGTGGTTGAGCTGTAGGGAAACATCTGCAATAAGAAAACAACAAAGATCCTGGCGACAATCGCCCAGCCAAAATGTAGGAGTATGTTTGTTCAGGTGTCCTTCCAGTTATGCTAGATTGATCACTCCTTCAGCTATTGTTCCCTGCGAATTAATGAACTCGTAATTCATGTATCCAAAAATACTCTCCAGACCCTTCTTTGAAAGTTGGTCTGCTTCCTTGTTTTTATCCCTGTACACATGACAAAAGGAGATAAAAGTGAACTTTTCCTTTAGTATATGAATACGTTCAATCTAGTGAGTTATCAGTCCAGGGTTTAGATTAGATTTTCTGTTCATATGATCGATTAGTATTTTAGAATCTCCAAAGATCCATAATTTCTCCACACACAGAAGTGACACCACCCATAGAAGTCCCTAAAGAGCCATGCATTCTGCTCTCGTATTAGTACCTATGCCACCGTTCCACAAGAATTTGTATTGGCAATTTGGAGAAAGCATTATCCAAACACCACAACCGCAATTATTATTTTGTGCAGCCCCATCAAAGTATCCTCCCGGGAAATGTAAATCATGAGGTCTGTTCCTCCTGGAAAAATCCACAAGCTGCTTCTCAGTAGTCCTTTGCCTCTCCCAACAAATTAAGATTTGGTTAAAAGTTTTATCCAACCAGCAAGGTCTCCCTTCAAAAATAATTATGTTTCTATTTATCCAAATATTCCAGTGGAATAGAATGGGTATGGCTCTAAAATCTTTTCCCCTACTGAACCACCACCTTATGCAATCCACAGTGTTCGAGTACTCTGGGATTGGGAAATTCCATTTATAACACAGCATTTCCAAAACTTTCTTTGCAAAGGGGCACAGAGAGAAAAGGTGTTGGTTATCTTCACCATCTGCACCGCATAACAAACAATAACTCGGACCCTGCCAACCCCTTTTTTGCAAGTTATTCCAAGTATTATTTTTATCCCTCCAAACAAGCCATAGAAAAATAATCTTTTTTATTTCGACCTTGAACTTCCAAATGAACTTAAACCAGCTATTTGCACCCAAAAGAAACTTCGATTCTATGAGGGTCTGATAAATATATTTTACCTTCAGGCCACTCTCAATTGATTTATCTCTCCATATAAGCCTATCGCCCGTAGGGATTTTACATAGTCCCAAATGTCTGAGAGAAATAGAAAGATTTGCCCAAGATTGTTCCCATCTATGATTCAAACTTGTGTCCTTGAAAGACTTCCAAATCGGGATCTCATTGTCCCAATTAGCAATAATTTGTTTTAAGTAAAAGAAGCCACCTTGGTTTAGTGCCAGGATTAATGATCCATCAATGTTACGAAAATTATCAATTCCCAGCATGTTGGTACAACCGATTAGGATTTTCGAGCCATCCACAAAAAACCAATTCAGATTTCCGTGTACAGTGGGCCAAATTGAACTGAAGCCCTTCCAAATATTTGATTGCTTCTTGTGTGCCTTCCATCCCTTAGTGGCTATTGACTCCATAGAATCCTGTCCCAAATATTTCCCTCTAATGATATCTTGCCATTTTCCCTTGTAATTTAGGCCCCTCCACAATGATTTGGTGAGCAAGGATTTACCAAAGATCTCCAAATCCTTTATGCCCCATCCACCTTTATCTTTCGGAATTGCAATTGTATCCCATCTAGCTAAGTGCATGCATCTCTTATCTCCTCTTCCTCCCCAGATGAATTGAGCCATAATCTTTCTAATGTCATTTAAAATCTATTTTGGGATCACATATAGATGTGCCTAGAAAAAAATTTGTTGTTGAAAGACTGCCTGTGTTAATATCAATCTGCCCCCCTTTGAGAGCCATTTTGCTAACCACATGCTGAATTTTTTTTTGTACTTTTAAATAATCCATCTCCAATGGTCAACTGTGTATTTTAGTGGTTTCAACCTAAATCCCAAGTAAACTAGACCTTCGGAAAGATAATCTCTTCCACATTTAAAAAAGGAAGTTATATCGCTCATTACCCCTTCCTCTCCACCTGCACAATATAAGCAAGACTTACCTTTGCTGATAAGCATACCTGTAGCCTCACAAAAAACCAGAAAGATGTTTTGAAGTATCTGCCAGCAATTTCTCCGTAACATTCCAAATATTAAAATGTCGTCTACAAAGAGGCTATGGGAGGCATTCAAATTAGTGCCAACATTAATCCCGCAGAAAGATCCATCAACAACTGCCTTTCTCAATTTTGGACTCATAGCATCCATCATTAGAATAAACAGAAGCAGAGATAAAGCGCACCCCTGGCAGAGCCCCCTACTAGGAAAGAAGAAATCTGAGGCTGAACCATTGGTGTAAATATTTTGTCAAAAATAAATTGGTCCCATCCGCCAAACAAGGGTTGAATGCAATGTAGTCCCCACTAAATAATTCTGAAAATAAAAATGCTTAAATTTATGTTAATAATTTAAAGATATCTATAACCTTATTGTGCAATCAAATAATATATATATATATATATATATATGTATATTATTTAATAAGATTCTTAATATATAACAACAATCATTCAATATTAACAAAGATGAAATAAATACAATATTAATTAGTTTGTAAAACTTCACTTAACTATGTTAACAACTTAGTAAGTGGCTAAATATTAAAACATGAATGACACTGAGTTGCATGATAGCATTTATGAAAACAACACTAAAATAATTAATAATATGTGGAATTTCCTCAGTTTTAAGAGCTTGGGGAGTAGTATAATATGTATAATCCATGGCTTTGTTCAACATAATCTCCGCTCATGAAATGAGAAACTATTCTTTGGATTGATAATTTCATTCCATAAACCTAGTCACTCATCTCTATTCAAAGAAACTCAAAGAAACAAAATATAAATGTTTTTCTATCAACTAAAAAACATGTAATACTATTATCTTTGAGTTCAAACTTCTTTAATTCCTACTAAGCTTAACAATAAAAAGTCACAGTACAAATATCCCAAAATCATAAATCATCAGAAAAATACTAGGTAGTTATTCACAACATCCCAAAATATCTCAAAATTATGAGAGAAAAGTAATAGGCGGTAGTTATCGAAATAGTTCAAAGGTTATGACAAGACCTTAGTTTATGGTCCAATCAAATGCTTAAAAAATATTTTTTACAATAATATTGAAAAATAAATATTTATTTTTCACACTTAAACAATCCATGCTAAACTTTAATCTAAAATTCTATAAATTTTATTTTATAATTACACTATATAAAAAATAAAAATAAAATTACTAATAAAAGATTAACGACCCTTTATGTTTATTAGTGAAATAATCCCTCCTATCCTACTTGTAAACCAAGATCCAATGCAACTGGTTAAATATTATTACTTGAAGGACGATTATTTTCCCAGCAGCTTCATCGGTCAGACTTGTCGCCTGAAACAGAACCATACCTCTCTCCAATCTTCGTCAACCACTTGTACACTTCATACATGGAGGGTCTTCCATCCGGATTGTAATTCACACATCGAAACGCCACCCGCATCACCTCTGCAACCACTTAACTCTCTTCCTCTGCCAACACACCGATCTGATTGGCGTAGCAACTTTGTGTTGTGGGAGCTACACAATGGATGCCCTGATCATCTGCTGCATCTGATGATGATACACCCATCTCATGAATGCCCTCATCACAGCTTTCTGTTGCGGCTGGCTCAACAGTACAATGGATCCTCTCATCCGCAAAAAGGCGGCGTATCCATTCATCTGATGATACAGTGTTTTCATTAGCACAATATTTTTGTATCACCTGCTCTAAACAATCGCCCTCACGCGCAAAACGACCATGTATCCATTCAAGGAAAGTCATTTCCCTTCTGCTTTCTTCATCCATTACGGTGTCACAAGGCCTTAAACCAGTGATTATCTCCAACACAAGTATCCCAAAACTGTACACATCGCCTTTCAATGTCGCAACACACGAGTTCCTCCACACCTCCGGAGCATTGTACCCAAAATCCTCCACAAGCTGATCATCCTCTCCAGATGAAGAAATGGGAACACAAGTGTCCTTCGCATTCAAAAGTCTGGCCAGTCCAAATCCACTTATGTGCGCTTCGTACTCTTCATCCAGAAAGATGACTCCACTGCTTATATTGCAGTGAACAACGTGGGGATTGCAGCTGTGGTGAAGCAATGCCAATCCTCTTGTCGTGCCTCTACAGATCTTCAGTCTCGTCTCCAAGTCAAGCTTATGCTGTTCGCCTTGAATGCCATGGAGGCAGTTGAGGAGTGTCCCCTTCCCCATGTATTTGTACACCAACAACTTCTCTTCATCTGCAATGCAGTAGCCTAGAAGAGGAACCAGATTTCGGTGCCTCAGGTGGGCCAATGCCTTCATCTCGCACTTGAAATATTTTTCAGTCTCTACTGAACATGGCCAGAGTCTTTTTACTACCAACAAATATTTATCTGGCAGCTTGGATTTGTAGAGTACACCTGTCCTTCCACACAAAATGATATTTTCTTCGCTAAAGTTGTTAGTGAAAGCCACGAGATCATCCAATCTCATCTTCCTGATGGGCATCTGTTGGCGTACATGCACTTAGACTAGCTGTGTTGGTGTACATGCACCTAGATTAGCTCTAGTTAACTTACTGCTTGCATGTGATGTGCACTTTCTTAGTTAAGTTAACACACTTCTTGCATGTGGCACATGTACACATTAACATAAGATAAAGCACACTTAGCTTCAGTTAGCTTTAGTTATTGCATGTACAACTAAGCTTAACTTAGTTGCTTTTATGTATTTATTCCAAAAACTAATATTGGAGAATCATTTTCATTCTATTCTCAATTCTTGCTCGCTTCCTTCCTTCTCTTGCAAGCTTGTTTATTGTTTTGCAGATCTAGATCCTTGTTTCTCAAAAATATTACATGGTATCAGAGCACAGGGATTTGTAATCAGTGCACAAGCAATTTTATTTGCAGGTTCAGAAGATTGAAGCAACAACAAAGAATGGAGTCTAAATTGGAGTTTCCACAATCGACAATTCTTACTCCATATAATTATTTCGAATGGAAGCCAAAGATTCAACTTCATCTCAGAAGTAGAGGCTTATTTCGAATAACCATGGAAACGGAAGTTGAACCAACATCGGCAATGGAGAAAACAAGATATTTCAATCGCATGGACGAGGCCTTCGGCATCCTATGTTTATCTATTTCTCCGGAATTGCTATTTCATGTTGAATCATGTTCAACTCCAAATGAAGTATGGAAAATTTTGGAAGGATTGTTTGGAAAACAGGATGAAATGCAAGGTCACATTCTCGAAAATGAGTTAAACTCATTAGATCCAAGAAATTTTGAGAACATTCAAGATTTTTTCACAAGGTATAAAGCCTTGTTGGTTCAGCTGAAAGGGTGCGGGATCAACAAATCCAAGCAAGAAAATCAGTTGATTCTTTCCATTTTATCAAAACTTGGTCCAGAGTATGCAGTATTCGTCTCTACATTCCACACAGTCAGATCTGCAACTGGTGCAGCTTGGAAGATGCCTCACTAGATTCTTTTATTCAGTCTTTGATGCATGAGCAAGATAAGCTCATTAAAATGGGCACACTTAAAAATTCCAAAGCGCGTGCACTTACTGTGCATGCAAAAGGAAAGGAAAATTCCAAAGACTATCAGAAAGGAAAAGGGAAGAAGGATCCTGATCCAAGAAAGGGAGGAAATCCCAAACCCCCTGATGGATCGTCTAGCTCAAAGGAAAGGAAAGGAACGAAAGGGCAGTCAATGTGCAATTATTGCCACCGTGGTTTTCATCCTGAATCTGCATGCATGAAGAAGACTATAGATCTTATGGTGCAGACACTCCAACAACACAATCTTGGAGACCACATTCCTGAGAATGCCAAGAAGAAGTCTGGAGAAAAAGCACTAGATCCAAGAGGTAATGGGCATGCTTTGATTGCTCTTCATTTTTCACCGCAAGAATGGATCATCGATTCAGGAGCTTCACATCATATGGCTTCTTCAAAGGAATCATTTTCTTCTCTACATGCATACTCAGGTCCTCCCATTCTCATGGGGGATAATTCTGCAGTTGCAGCAACTGGACAAGGAAGAGTGCAATTCGAAGATGGAAGTTTTGAAAATGTCTTGCATATTCCAAGGCTTTCTGTGAATCTTCTCTCAGTGTATCAGATGACACACACAGGCAGCGGAAGGAAAGTGGAATTTACCCCAGATTCCGTGAGCATTTATGACATGCAAACCAATTTGAAGATTGCATCTGGCAAGGTAAATGATCAATCTTGTCTGTATACATTTTCTGATTTTGTTCCTCAATCAGATTCTATTTTGCTACTTACGCATGCAAATGAAGAAAGTAGGATTTGGCACGAGATATTTGGGCACTTGAATTTCAGATATATGCAACAGCTTAGTAAGCAAGGGATGGTCAAAGGATTGCCGACCATTGAATTTTCAGATGGTGTTTGTAATGGATGTGCTCTTGGAAAGCATCCACAAGAAAAATTCGAGAAGGGGCATGCATGGAGAGCCTCTTCACCTTTGGAACTTGTACACAGTGATCTCATGGGTCCATTTCCGGTGCTTTCAATGAGCAAAGCAAAATATGTGTTGTCATTTATAGATGATTATACGAGATTCACTTGGGTTTACTTCTTGAAACTCAAGTCTGAAGTTTTTCAACATCTAAATATTTTCAAAGCGCATGCGGAAAATCAGTCTGGAAAACGCATCAAGATACTCCGCACAGATAATGGGACGGAATATGTCAACAAATATATCAAGAATCTTTGTAATGAAGTAGGCATACAGTTGCAGCATACGGTTCCTTACACTCCACAACAAAATGGCGTCGCTGAAAGGAAAAATCGATCTTTGAAAGAGATGGCTAATTGCATGTTGCATGCAAGATCTCTTCCGTCGAAATTGTGGGCTGAAGCTATCAATTGTGCCTCATACATCCAGAACAGATCTCCTCATAAATCTGTTACTGGAAAAACACCTTTTGAGGCTTGGACTGGCATGCAACCTGAAGTTAGTCATTTCCACATTTTTGGATCTCGAGCATGGGCCCGCATTCCTACAGAGAAGAGAAAGGCTTTGGAGCCTCAAAGCAAAGCATGCATGTTTGTTGGATATTCTGATGAAGTCAAAGGGTACAAATTGCTTGATATCCACACTGAAGAGCTCTTTATTGAAAGGAGTGTAAAGTTTGACGAAGATATTTTGCATGCACCAGCAGATGAACTTGTTACCAAGGTTCCATCACCACTCATTGATGAGTATGCAGATGAAACTTCAGATCAGCATTTTGATGAAGATGAGTCTTTTCCCGTGACCTATGTTAGACCACCAGTTGTTAAACATCGAGATCATACTTCTGCATGTAGTTCGGAAGATTCTTGACCACCTTCAACACAAAAATGGCGCAGCATGAGTGATATCCTTGAAGATCCTACCTCTATCCCTCTGTTTGAGGAAGATCCGCAAGCACTCTTAGCTATGGAGCCATCCATGCCCATGCATGCTTATATGATGCATGGATCTGATCCACAAACTTATGCAGAAGCAAATGGGCATCCTGAATGGGAAGCCGCCATGGATGAGGAATATAACTCTCTCATTGAGAACCAGACTTGGGATTTGGTTCTGCTACCTTCCAATCGCAAACTTGTGAGATGCAAGTGGGTTTACCGGACCAAGAAAGCATCAAATGGCCAAGTTAGTCGATATAAGGCACGATTGGTAGCAAAAGGTTTTCAGCAAGTACATGGTATTGACTATGATGAGACTTTTGCTCCAGTGGCAAAAATGGATTCCATTCGGCTAGCTCTCTCCATTGCAGTAGCAAGAGGATGGGAGGTGCATCATATGGATGTGAAGAATTCCTTTCTTCATGGTGATCTCGAGGAGGAAATCTACATGGAGCAGCCACCAGGATACATGCACAATTCATCTCTGGTATGCAAACTAAAGAAGTCTCTCTATGGCCTCAAGCAGGCACCTAGAGCATGGTATGCAAAGATGGATTCTTATTTGTTATCTCAAAATTTTGTACACTGCAAATCTGATTCCAATGTTTATTTTCTGAAGAAAATTGACTCCTTGTTGATCATAATACTCTACGTAGATGATCTATTGATAACAGGTAGTTCAGCTTCTGTCATTACTAACATTAAAACAGCATTGCATAAGCGGTTTTCTATGACAGACATGGGCTTGCTAAATTTCTTCCTTGGACTAGAGATCTATCAGAGTGATTCTGGGATTACCATTTCTCAACCAAAGTATGCTAAAGATCTTTTGGCACGATTTCACATGAGTGACTGCAAGCCAGCAGCCACACCTTTCTTATCAGGGATAAAGCTCGAGAATGGCAAAGACACTCCATTGGTTGATTGCACACTGTACCACCAGCTTGTGGGAAGTCTTCTTTATCTCACTCACTCCCGTCCTGATCTCTCCTATGCTGTCGGAGCAGTTTCCAAATACATGCAGGAGCCACATGAGTTACACTGGAACGCTGAAAAGCACATCCTTCGATATGTCCAGGGGACAATCAGCTATGGGATTCATTATGCAGCCAATTGTTCTTTGAATCTCATTGGGTTCACAGATTCAGACTGGGCTGGTGACACCATTGATCGCAAGTCTACTTCCGGTTATGTACTTAGTTTGGGATCCGGCCTAATTTTTTGGTCAAGCAAGAAGCAGGCTGCCATTGCCTTATCATCAGCAGAGGCCGAGTATAGAGGAGCAGTCAATGCCACTATTCAGGCAATTTGGCTACAACATTTCCTATCTGAGCTTGGGATCAGTGTCCATCATCCAACTGTCATCTCGTGCGATAATCAAAGTACGCTAAAGTTTTGCAGAGATCCAGTGCAACGGCAGGGGACCAAACACATCGAGATCCACATGCACTTCATTAGAGAACGCATTCATGATGGGATCATCGATCTTCAATACTGTCCTAGTTCCGAGTAGATTGCTGATATCTTCACCAAGACTTTCCCTGAGCAGAAGTATCGATTCCTGCGAGATCGTATCGGGGTGAAGGACACGACTGCCTAGCAGTTGTCTTTTCTCTACTTTTGCATTATATTTTGAGGGGGGGTTTTCTTCCCACTGGGTTTTCCCTCTTTCCTCTTTTTTTTTTAATGCATTGTATATGGGTACCTAAAATGGCCGTGTTGCCGGGACTCATTCATTTCGCATCACACTCACCTAAGTTATGCTTAAGGGGGGGTGTTGGTGTACATGCACTTAGACTAGCTGTGTTGGTGTACATGCACCTAGATTAGCTCTAGTTAACTCACTGCTTGCATGTGATGTGCACTTGCTTAGTTAAGTTAACTTATTGCTTGCATGTGGCACATGTACACATTAACATAAGATAAAGCACACTTAGCTTCAGTTAGCTTTAGTTATTGCATGTACAACTAAGCTTAACTTAGTTGCTTTTATGTATTTATTCCAAAAACTAATATTGGAGAATCATTTTCATTCTATTCTCAATTCTTGCTTGCTTCCTTCCTTCTCTTGCAAGCTTGTTTATTGTTTTGCAGATCTAGATCCTTGTTTCTCAAAAATCTTACAGCATCTCGAACGAGAAAACTTTAACAGATCTCCGAGCTCAGACATATTTCTGCCAATCGTTGGGCACATTGGTACTTGGCGGTGGGATTTTAAGAGATCTTCTGCATTCTGCTTTAGAAATCATCCACCCAAGACCAAGCAATATCCAGAAAATTAACACAATGCCTATGAGGAGAAAATCCGCGACAACCATGGGGTTTACTGGCTCGTTGGTCGATCCGCATGCTTTTGAAAGGAGAGGCCCACATAGCCCATGGTTACTGTTAGGTCTCTGTAACAAGCAAGATTGGCGAAGTCCGATCACAGAGTTAACATCATTTCAACCAACTTTGGGATTCTAGGATCTAGCCCTCCTGAATCCGGAGAGGGATCTCTCCAATATGTACAAAGATGGATATTGTCTTTGAAGTTTGGGATGATGATATTAGGCTAGTTATGAAGGCCAAGGGTTTTGTTTGGTTTTCTTAGATGGTTGAGCATAGTTGTTGTCTGAGACGGAAAGATATATATGCAAATAGGTTCAAAGGTGAGAAGTTGCAAGTAAACTAAAAAGCTTTGATTCTAAAGAAAGATGATGGCAAGTTTCCAATCCATTGGGCTATGGAGTCATAAGGGAATTTAATTGAAACAACCAGGTTCAAGATTAATCTGTGGGGCAAGTCATCTAGGCCTAAGGATCTCTTTGAAGTTTGATTTATGGAATGGGGTGATACAACAAGAAAGGGAATCAACAGATGCAGAACAAAGAGCAGCCCAGGATCTGGTAAGTACTTTGAAACTAGCCAGCCTTTGACCGGGCACTTAAGAAAAACATAGAAGCAAACTAGGATCTGGTAAGTGCTTTGAAACTATCCAGCCTTTGATACACTTCTAAAAGAAAACAGATTAAAAACAAAGGGAAACTTGAAAGGTAACCTTTGGAGCAGAAACTAGTGGGCAGGGCTCACCTTTCTCCTCATCTTAGTTTCTCCTTTACTTAGTTACTTTCCAAGACAATCACCAAGATAACACAGAATGGCCCAAGATCTGATAAGTACTTTGAAACTAGTCAGCTTTTGACACATCCTAAGGGAAACAGACAAATAGTTGAGCAAACAAGAAAGGGACTCAGGGCTAACCTTTGATTTCCTCAATACATTCCTTACACAACATATATGAAAGTAACATTTAAAAACAACATTCAGCAGTGACGAAAAGATGAGGGAACGCTAGCATCTCTGTGCTTAGACTGAATTAAATCATTTCTAAATAACACAATAAGAAGAAAACATTGGGATAAAGATTTTTCAGCCAGAGAAGATTACTGGTATACAGAAAATTCTAACACTGTTTAAACTGTTCTTTATAGTGGAAAATGAAACAAATTGAAAACTGAAATGAAATGACAAGTTACAGTGAGAATAACATCACCATCAGCATAGACCAGGATCCCATAAATCAACTTGTATTGATTGCTTCAAACCGGTTACAATCTTCACATCCAGTGTTTTAATACATCTCTTCTTCACAACCTAACCTATTGGTCACCAGCAGAGCTCCAAGAGCCCATGAAACCACTATTTACAGTCAAGAGTTTCCCACTCAGAAATAGCTACAGCGCTTCAGCAATTACATTAACAACCAACTAATCCAACCCTTCACTCATCTTCTACTGAGGTATTTATAGAAGAATGAGGAGGTGAGATCTAATTAAAAGATCTCAAACACAATCAATGCGGAATTAATGTATTCCTGACCCTGAGAAGTTCGATGAAGAAATTCTACAGGTGTTATATTGCATTAATGTGTTTCTACTAAAAAGTAAGCTCGAAGAGAGCTTATATTGACCTTTGAGGCTCTGCGTACTGTTAGGGTTACTCTGCAAACATTCTGTCGTTGAAATCCGGTGCAGTAATAACTTCTTTGGTTGCTCGAGGCATAATATATGATCCTGTTCAATAAATTCATCCTCTGTTTGAGCTTTCTGAGGCAATAGGTGGCACTGTGGTGGTTGAGGAATCAATTCGCCTCGAAGTATGGCGGTAGAGGCGGTCTGTATGCCGAACACTTTTAGTTTTTGCTTTAATCCATGTTCTGAGCTGAGGATTAGGCTTTCGATAACTGTCTTAGCCGTAATCCCCGCCAATCTTCTCACAAAACCACTGATCTGGTTCATTTTATCTTTAACCCGATACTCTTTCTCTGCTCTGATATTGGCGGCCTTCTTAAAGCTTTGCAGGGACGTGCGGCAACCAAAGCTCATAAAACTTTGTAAATATTTCTGTTCTTCTCCGCATGATCAATCCCATGGACAAACTGGGAGGATTGGAGTCGTCACTCTCATCCTCCAGATTTCGTATAATACGAAGAAAAACCCTTTGAAAACCTGCAAAAAACAAGAAAAATGAGGAAATCCTGCGTTATATGGGCAAACTGCATCGGAGGGCGTGCGGGTGGATGAAAAAATCGAAACCGTCGATCACATCGCGATCAACGGTTGGGAGCAATTTTGAAGAGTCAACGGGACAAAGGTGGACCTTTCAATGGAATCAGGAGAATAAAGGAGAGCCGTCGATCTACGGAGATCGACGGTGGGGATCGACTATCGAATGCGCAAGAAAAGAATTATCGGGCGGGCGAGTTTGTTAACAGGTGAGCGGGAAAGGCAAATAGGGACCGTCGGATAGGAGGATCTAGATCCGACGGCAGGGATGAATCCCGCTGCGGGGCCACGGGACAAAGTTTAACGCGCGGGGAAAAAACTTGACACGGCGGTTTTGGAGTGAGGTGGAAGACACGTGTCGGCCAGCGGGTGGAATCGCTGGCCGACGGGGGAAACCGTTTTAATGCGGAAAGCGGTGCGGGCACAAAACCACGGGTTTTTGGAAACAGGCGCCGGGGACCGGGGGGGGTCCACCAGGGGAAGACTGACTCCGCGCCGTTGATCTGTGGGGCAGATCAACGGCGGAGTTTTAATAATATTTTCTTCGTTGGAAAAATAAAACAAACCCGTTTTCGCATTTTACAAAGGTTTTCAATGTTTTTTGGGTACTGAATTATTTCCGAGGTTTAAGCGCCTGGCGGGTTTAGCACGCGGTTCCGGCGTGGGGATATATGGAGGGAGAAACGGAAAGGGGCTTAGCCTGAGGGGCTAAAGCCTAACGCATGTTTCTATGGTTTTTTGAATAAATTTGCAAAAGAAGAAAGGTGAAAAAGTGGGTTTTCGACCTTGGGGAATGGGATTAATGGAGGAATAGGGTATATAAATGGGTTAGATAAGGTTCTTTATGGGGGAAAAGGGGGAGTTTGAGGAAATGAGGAAAAAGGAGGAAGGGGAGAAGAAAAGGATGAGGATGCAGCAACACTTTGATTAGGATTTTCATGGTATATCAGAGCCAGAAAAGAGAGAGAGTATGTAGAACCAACAGTAATTTGGACTCTTGTCAACAGACTTCAAGTACCAACAATTTTTTGGATTCAAACTTGTTTCTTGAAGGCTGCAAAGAACATTTAGCCACCAACTGCTATAATTGAAAAATATGGGTGGCTAACAGTGGCTCCACTTGGGGATGGCGTCTTCTTGAAGATGTCAAGAATTCAGACTTGATTTCTCTGGGATGCTGACTGGTGTCTGATGTCTGATCATTTGCTCTTGTTTTTCTTCTGGACCAAGCAAGGCCAGTTATGAAAGAAAACTGAATTACATCAATACAACTTCTACCTACCCCAATCCTACTGATCTAGCATTTTTTTCTTCATCAGAGTGCATTTGGATTGGCAAACTCTTAACAAACATTTTATTCTTTTGACAGCAGTAAATCTAATCTACTTCTACTCCTTATTTCTCCCCGAACTCGGATTGAACAGTTGAGTTCAGATATTCCTCTACCTACTCTACTATTTGTTGGGATTAAACAGTCCAACAAACTTTCATTCTCTAAATTCTACAACAAAAATTTAAAAATAGCTAAGCCAAGATTGAACTGTTTGACTTGCTATGATCTATGGCATAAAGACAAGCTGCACATAGATCATTAGAAAATTTAAAATCAAAACAGAAGGCTTAAGATCTGAAAGTTTCTTATTATGGCCTTCTTTTTTCCTTTTAGCTCTGTTTTTGCTTTTTCGTTGAGCTGTGTCTTCCTTTCCTTCTGGTTCAAGTTTTAAGCTGATTAGAACCAGGTCTTCACATTCTTTGACTCAGAATTTAAAACAACTTTGAGTCTTTGCTTTGGAAACTTTGGTTCAGATTTTGAGTTTGTTTGAACTTTAATTTCTACCCTACCCTATCTACTGATAAGCCAAGATTAAACAGTTTGGCAAATCAAATTTGCTACCCTATCAGCAGAAAATTGAAAGCTAATCAGTTAAGATTAAACAGTTTGACCGATTAGAAGTGTGTTTCAAGGAGTGGCATTTAGGCTTGCACACTTTCAGATTCATTTCTCTTTTTGGCATGGGGCCTTGCCTTTCTTGTTTTTCATTTCTGCCCTCTTTTCTTTCTTTCTTTGTTTTTTGTTTTTTTTTTTTTTTGATTTTTCATAGCTTTAAATGCAAAGATGGATGAAGTATTTACAATGAAAAAAGGTGAAAAGGCTTCAGAACATGAAATAATTTTTAAGAAAGATAATGCTTGAGCATCCTGCCATTGACAGGACCCCCAAACAATTCTGCTCCACTCAATTCTTGTAAGAAAAATGCATTGTTCCCAGCAACTGAATGAATGGAGTAAGGGCCAAGCCATAGATTGTCAAATTTACCATGATTTCCCTTGTCTTCTCTTTTGGAATCCCACCTTAAAACTTTGTCCCCAACTTTGAAATTACTGGCCTTTGTTCTTCTGTCAAATATCTTCTTAATATTGTCTTGCTTCTGTAATGCTTTGTTGTACACTTCCTCTCTGGTCTGCTGAAGATGAATGGTCTGATTTATTCTTCTGATTATGTCATTTTCTTCGGTCTGGAGCTCTTGAATTATTTTCATAACTGGTACACCAAGACTGCTAGGAAAAATTGCCTCTGTACCATACACAAGCTGGAAAGGTGACATACCAATGGATCTCTTCAGAGTCAGTCTGTCAGCCCACAGTGCATGGACCAGCTTTGTGTGCCAAGACTTCTTATTGTCTTCCAACAGTTTCTTTATTATGTTCACTAAGATTTTGTTGGAAGACTCTGCAAGACCATTACCTTGAGGGTAATAAGCTGTGGAGTGCCCCAATGTTATTTGATACTTATGACAAAATTCAACCATTTTCTTTGACCCAAATGCTGCTGCGTTATCTGTGATGATCTTGGTAGGACAGCCAAATCTGGATAGGATGTTGGTTTCTATGAATTTAATGATGACTGAATCATTGGCCTGTCTACAAGGAATGGCTTCTATCCACTTAGTGAAATAGTCTGTGGCAGTAAGGATCCATCGGTGCTGAGGAGAAGATGATGGGTGGATTTCTCCTATGAAGTCGAGTCCCCACTGTTGAAAAGGGGCTTCAACGGTAATTGGATGCAGAGGAAGGGGTAGCAATTTTCTCTTGCCTTCAAACAATTGACATTTATGGCAAGTAGTTGTCAGTTTGTGCACATCAGGAAAAAGAGTGGGCCAATAGAAACCAGCCCTCAAAATTTTGTTGGCTGTTGACTTCCAGTATAAATGGCCTCCACACTCTCCTTCATGGAATTCTTGCTTAATTTTTTCTGCATCAAACTCAGGCAAACATTTAAGCAATATACCACTAGCATTCTTCCAATAAAGACATTTATCAATAATGCAATAGTTTACAGCTTTTAACTTTAGGAATCTTGCCTTTGTTTTAGATAAACCAGGAGGTGTGTTTAAATTAAGCAAAACATAAACAATATCAGTATACCAAGGAGAATTCGCAAAATAATCTTCAACAATAGGAGTTGAGAACTCTTCCTGGTCATCCAAAGTATTTATCATATTAATATCAAGAACTTCACAATTTGATTCAGCCATTAGCCTGGCTAGACCCTGACCTTTGATAAGCTTTGTGGGTTTAATCTCTAAATCATATTCGAGAATAACAGCAATCCACTTACCTCTCTTACCATCTGGATCCTGGGTTAAAATGTCTTTTACCACTAAATTTGGGACAAAGGCAATGATATGTGAGTGAAGGATGTATACCCTGAAGTCTTTCAAAGCTTTCACCAGGGCAAAAGCCTGTTTTTCCATAATATTATACTTCAAAGGGGCATCCCTCAATGCCTTGCTGAAGAACGCAATGGGCTGCTCTTGTCCTTGTGGGTTTTTCTGTAGAAGGACAGCAGCTATAGTATGTTCTGATGCAAATGAGAAGATATAAAAGTCTTTCGAGAAATCTGGACTTATGAGAACTGGTGTTTTGGTTAATGCTTGTTTAACCAGTTCAAAGGATGTCTTTGCTTCTGCGGTCCATTTCACCCCTTACTCCCTTTTCAACATGTTTGTGATATTCCTAAGGAGCTCAGCCAAGTTTGGGATGAACCTTCTTAAAAAGTTAATCTTTCCTATAAAAGACTGCAACTCTTTGATATTTCGAGGATGAGAGATTTGCAATATGGCTTCAATCCTCATGGGATCTATCTTTATACCCTGCTCTGAAATGATATGTCCAAGAAGCTTACCTTCTTGGAGTCCGAATAAGGTTTTCTTGGGGTTCAAAGATATCCCAAACTTTTTGCACTTCTCGAAAACTTTCCTCAAGTGTTCTAAATGTTCTTCATCTGTTTTTGAAAACACAGTTACATCATCAAGATATATAATGATGAAGAAGCCTAATTCCTCCGAGAATGCTATGTCCATGGCTCTTTGAAAGGTTGCTCCCGCATTCATTAAACCAAAAGGCATTTTCACATACATGAAAGTGCCCCACGGCGTAGTAAAGGCTGTCTTTAATTGATCATCAGGGTGAACTAGGATTCGGTTATACCCTGAATAGCCATCTAGCAAAGAAATTCTTTTAGACCCTACCACCCTTTGTAAAATATGATCCATCTTGGGTAAAGGGTAGTTATCCTTTAATGAAGCTTTGTTTAAGTTTCTAAAGTCTATACAAAGCCTGATTTCTCCAGTCTTTTTCCTAACTGACACCAGATTAGATACCCACTCAGAATATCTAATAGGGACAATAATACCAGCATCATGCATTTTCATAATTTCCTTCTTAACCAATGGCAACTGGACAGGGTTTATTCTGCGCGGTTTTTGTTTGAATGGTTTTTGGTTTTCTTTAAGAGGGATTTTGTGCTGTATTATTTCAGTGTCATAGGACTTGAGATCTTCGTAACTCCATGCAAAAACATCAGAAAATTCTTTAAACAGCTCCAAATATCTAAGTTTAATGTGAGCCGGTAAAGTTCTAGACAGTTTAATCAATCTCAGTTTCTCCTCATTGCCTATATTACATTCTTCCACTTCAGTTTCCACAGGTTCCAGTTTTGGTTTGTTGGCCACATCATCAAAATCAAACAGTTCTTCTAGGGGGGCCAAACCCTTGGGCAGACTATCAGTACTAGAATGCAGAGTTTCCATTTCTTCTGTTTCAGGTTTTGGACTTGATTCTGTTTGGCGCGTGGGCATGATAGTCTGAAGGTTTATATCTACCAGCTGTGGAGATGGTTCTTCTTCACCAAGAAAATTTTCTTCACTGCAGTCTGAATCATAATCTGAATCTGAACTATAGGTTTCAAACTCATTTCTGAATTGCATGAAGTCTTCTATTTGTTTATCTCCATCAAATACCTGCCAATACTTCTTGTTATCTGGGATAGCTGGTCTGAATTTTATCTGAGAGGTGTCATCATACAGCATTGGGCAGGTTCTAGCAGCAGAGGCTAAATTGTGGGCTGCAATGTTTTTCTTCCTTGGGACGAAAGATAAGGTGTACTCCTCAAAAGTTTTCAAAAGATCAATGACATCATTCCTGTAGGCCCTAAGTCTGGGGTGATTTGCATTATACTCCCCATTGACTTGCCTAATGATTAATTCAGAATCCCCATATACATGGATTCTCCTGGCACCTAGTTTTTTTAAAAGATGCAAGCCCAAGAGGAGGGATTCATATTCTGCTATGTTATTGGAACACTGAAAGTTTAGTTTGCATGAAATGCATTCTGTATGATCGTTTTCAGAGTTAGTGATCCAGACACCTGCACCTTCATTTGTTTTGGTGCACGACCCATCAAAATACATAGTCCAGAGAGGCAGATTTTCAGTTTGAGGAATGGACTTTGTATTGTTTGATTCCCCAAATTTTTCATCAGGTTGAGGACTGTCATTCTGACTGTCAAGTTTTGAGCTCACAGGATTGATAACTAGGATTTCCATATCTGTGTTAAATTTGCTAGGACTTTCAGACACAGTATATTGTTCTGGAAATTCGGCATCATTTTCCTCCTTTTTAACCCCAGCCATGGACTCTTCCGGAATAATTTTTTCAGTGAGCGTTTCATTGTTGAACATGATAAAAGAATCAAGGCTCGTGTTTATAGCATAGAGTGGGGAGTTTTGAGGCCGATCCTGACTTGTCACTGTGTACTGCATGTGTGATTCCCTGTAAAGTCTCCTAGTCTGATTAAAAACAGGGATAGTTGCATAATTCATATCCATCTGCATGGTTCCCTGCAGTTTAGCACCCCAAGATCTTGATAAAATCATTCCATACTTTGGGGGGACATCAGCCACAACAACATCCATGACTAAACACTTGGCTGGGATCTGGGATAAGTTAACACAGAGATCCTTTATCAAACCTAGACATTTAACTCTGCTGGAGTCAAAAGAATATAAATCTTTATAAGGTCTGGTAATTTCAAGACCCAGGCTTTTCATTACAGCTTTTGGCATTAAATTATGGGAAGCGCCTGAGTCATGCATAGCATTGTGCAGAATTTTGTCATGAATGTTTAAGCTTACATAAAAGGGAGGGATAGGACCCTCCTGGAACTTTCCTTCAATCTCGGGACCAAAAATAAGCTCTGGTTGGTCATAATTAAGGTTGAGGGTGTCTTCATTATTTTCTAAGTTCAAAGCCTTCAAAATTTTGGACCTATATACAGGCTGGGCAGACAACTCAGTTAAAGGGACAGAGATTTTGATCTTTGAGATTTCCTGTTCCAGGCTGAAAAGGTTTAGATTCTTCGGAGCATTAACTTCAGCCTTGTTTACTGCCCCTTTATCAGCAATAACAGCTTGCTGATTTGGTTTATCTACAATTGAAGCAGTTATTTTTGCAGGAGCACTAACTGAGGTGCTAGTACTACTAATGTTTGCACTCTGTTTTTCGATGTTTTGAGTGTCTTTCTCTTTATCTTTACCAGAATCAACAGCCACCGTTTTGTCCTTTTGTTTGATTGTCTTAACCTTGGGTGTAGCGCTGTTTTGAGAAGGTTTGTCAGAGGTTTTATTGTTGGGTGTTTGTTGATTAGACCTACTTCTGAGTTCATATTCCCTTAAAGGTTCTATGACAGCGTTCTCCATGTTTTGGTAGTTGTTTTCAGCATCATCTCTTCTGTCATCATAAGGTGTATAAAGACCTTGTTTATTATCATAATGAACCTCAAAGTCATCATCACCTACCCCAAATAAGTTTATATCATCTTCCTCTGTTATTTCATTTGTTTCCTCAACCTCACTTAAAAAGTTCTGATGGAAGGGAGGGATGATCTGCTGATCATCTTCCCTGGGTCTGTTAGGAGGTTGATTTCGTCTAAAATTCTGATTCTGGTTTTGATTTCTGTTTTGAGGAGCATTTTGATTTATACTCGCTTGCGCCCTCTCTAGAATGCTCATTTTCTTCATCATCTCTTCCATCATTCTTTCCATCTTTGAGCTTGAAGTGGAAGGGGTGGATTCCTCTCTAAAAGACACTTTCTTTTCAGCTTTCATCCTTGCTCTTTTCTCCATAAGGTTCACCTCTACGGAAAGGGCACCTCTTTGCATATCTTCAAGGGTTGCAAAGACTCTTTCTCTGAGCGAATATGTCATGTCTGGATCAAACCCTTCAGGAAATTTGTTTAAGGCTGATCCCTGAGGAGGTTTCAGTTCAGGGGAAAGTGCATTATACACACTGTTAAATCTAGTACAATAAGCTTGCACACTTTCCCCGGGGTTCCTATGGAGATTGTTATAGTCAGCAAGGACTTGGAGAGGGTTTTTCCTTACTTCCCATTTGTTTAAAAAAATTTGATGGAAGGCTTGAAGGTCGTTGATACTATGGGGGGTTAATCCTTTAAACCATTTTCTCACATCTCCCCCCAAACTTTGAGCAAACAATCTAATTTTGACAGATTCATTATCAATTTCATTTATGTCGAAGTAGTCATTCATCTTGTCCACATGTTGAGATGCTGTTGTGGTATTATTAGCATCATATAATGGAATTTTGGACTGATAGTCCTGTGGAAGATTTACTAATGGTACAGGAAGGACTAAGGGAGCATACCATGCTGCCATGATATGTGGTGGGGGTGGGTTTACAAGTGGAGGTGTGGGTTGAAGTGGAGTGGTTTGGACAGTGGATGAAGGATGAGCAGAAGTGGATGGAACAGCAGTAGATCTCTGAGCTGATCTTGGGTGAGAGACACCTAAATTATGTAAGAAATGTAAATCAGGTGGTGTTGATTCTCTATTCCCTAGAGTCCCACTGGTTTCGGGAGATAGAAGGGTAGGCTCAGAATCTAATCGATCTAAATCACCAAATGACCTAGTTCTGAACGGATTTAATAGGTCAATTTGTGATTCCTGAAGAGCTGCAAGGTTTTCAGGGACTGAATTGGCTCTTATGAGTGGTCTGAAGATAGTAGAGGATTGTACCCAAGGAGACTTCCTAAGAATTCTTTCTGGGTTGTCCACTATTTCGGGAGGATCTGGGTCAGGATGGGCTCTAGTATGAATCTTTTTAGGAGCCACAATGTTTATGGGGTTAGACCCAATCTAAACAACAAAAGTTCAACCCGATATGACAATCTTTAGACGGTTAACTAATCTGTTTTCTTAATTCGAATCCTACAGTCCTTTAACTGAGTTTGAATGATTTTATAACGACAAGGGTTCTTTCCAGTGGAGTCTTAAGGTCTGTTCAGGATGGTGGAGTCGCCAGGTGGACGGTTCAGAGTGTTTTCAAAGGAATGCACTGTCCACCACAGTGTTTGTGAATCATTCTTCTTCAAGGATATCTCAAAACACAACAAACTCTAACCAGAGATTGACTGGGAGGGCATTCACTAGATGTGTCACCCCTTAAAAGGGGATGAGATCCAGAGGCTGCCTGGCCCTTTCCAGACTCTGTCTAAGAGTATAGAGTAAAACACATCAAAGTCGTATACAGATATCAAAACTAGTGTTTTACTACCAATCTACAATGTTTTTGGTATTTTCGGAATTGTTTATATTTGTGGTCTCTTGAAAGAATGTCCTAGCTTTGCCTCAAAACTTAGCTACGGTTAAGAAACAAAGACAGTCTACCCTCGTGGCAAAGCTAGCTGATTTTCCAAGGTTAGATAAAGACTTAAAAGAACCCTAGGATTGACCTAGTTTGTCACTGATCCAAACAAGTTTTATCGTGATTACCATTCTTTGGTGGTGCTTGGAAAGGCTGCTTTTTACTCTCAAAATGTTTATATGAGGATCCTGAGGTAAGAGTCCCCAACGGAGTCGCCAGAAATGTTAGGTCTCTGTAACAAGCAAGATTGGCGAAGTCCGATCACAGAGTTAACATCATTTCAACCAACTTTGGGATTCTAGGATCTAGCCCTCCTGAATCCGGAGAGGGATCTCTCCAATATGTACAAAGATGGATATTGTCTTTGAAGTTTGGGGTGATGATATTAGGCTAGTTATGGAGGCCAAGGGTTTTGTTTGGTTTTCTTAGATGGTTGAGCATAGTTGCTGTTTGAGACGGAAAGATATATATGCAAATAGGTTCAAAGGTGAGAAGTTGCAAGTAACAAGGTAAGTTTTGATTCTAAAGAAAGATGATGGCAAATTTCAGTCCATTGGGCTATGGAGTCATGAGGGAATTTAATTGAAACAAACAGGTTCAAGATTAATCTATGGGGCAAGTCATCTAGGCCTAAGGATCTCTTTGAAGTTTGACTTATGGAATGGGGTGATACAACAAGAAAGGGAATCAACAGATGCAGAACAAAGAGCAGCCCAGGATCTGGTAAGTACTTTGAAACTAGCCAGCCTTTGACCAGGCACTTAAGAAAAACATAGAAGCAAACTAGGATCTGGTAAGTGCTTTGAAACTATCCAGCCTTTGATACACTTCCAAAAGAAAACAGATTAAAAACAAAGGGAAACTTGAAAGGCAACCTTTGGAGCAGAAACTAGTGGGCAGGGCTCACCTTTCTCCTCATCTTAGTTTCTCCTTTGTAGTTACTTGAAGACAAGCACCAAGATAACACGAGAATGGCCCAAGATCTGATAAGTACTTTGAAACTAGTCGGCTTTTGACACATCCTAAGGGAAACGGACAAATAGTTGAGCAAACAAGAAAGAGATTTCAGGGCTAACCTTTGATTTCCTCAATTCATTCCTTACACAACATATATGAAAGTAACATTCAAAAACAACATTCAGCAGTGACGAAAAGATGAGGGAACACCAGCATCTCTGTACTTAGACTGAATTAAATCATTTCTAAATAACACAATAAGAAGAAAACATTGGGATAAAGATTTTTCAGCCAAAGAAGGTCACTGGTGTACGGCAAACTCTAACAATGTTTAAACTGTTCTTTATAGTAGAAAATGAAACAAATTGAAAACAAAAATAAAATAACAAGTTACAGTGAGAATAACATCACCATCAGCATAGACCAGGATCCCATAAATCAACTTGTATTGATTGCTTCAAACCGGTTACAATCTTCAAATCTAGTGTTTTAATACATCTCTTCTTCACAACCTAACCTATTGGTCACCAGCAGAGCTCCAAGAGCCCATGAAACCACTATTTACAGTCAAGAGTTTTCCACTCAGAAATAGCTACAGCGCTTCAGCAATTACATTAACAACCAACTAATCCAACCCCTCACTCATCTTCTACTGAGGTATTTATAGAAGAATGAGGAGGTGAGATCTAATTAAAAGATATCAAACACAATCAATGCAGAATTAATGTATTCCTGACCCTGAGAAGTTCGATGAAGAAATTCTACAGGTGTTATATTGCATTAATGTGTTTCTACTAAAAAGTAAGCTCGAAGAGAGCTTATATTGACCTTTGAGGCTCTGCGTACTGTTAGGGTTACTCTGCAAACATTCTGTCGTTGAAATCCGGTGCAGGAATAACTTCTTTGGTTGCTCGAGGCATAATATCTGATCCTGTTCAATAAATTCATCCTCTGTTTGAGCTTTCTGAGGCAATAGGTGGCACTGTGGTGGTTGAGGAATCAATTCGCCTCGAAGTATGGCGGTAGAGGCGGTCTGTATGCCGAACACTTTTAGGTTTTTCTTTAATCCATGTTCTGAGCCGGGGATTAGGCTTTCGATAACTGTCTTAGCCGTAATCCCCGCCAATCTTCTCACAAAACCACTGATCTGGTTCATTTTATTTTTAACCCGATACTCTTTCTCTGCTCTGATATTGGCGGCCTTCTTAAAGCTTTGCAGGGACGTGCGGCAACCAAAGCTCATGAAACTTTGTAAATATCTCTGTTCTTCTCCGCATGATCAATCCCATGGACAAACTGGGAGGATTGGAGTCGTCACTCTCATCCTCCAGATTTCGTAGAATACGAAGAAAAACCCTTTGAAAACCTGCAATAAACAAGAAAAATGAGGAAATCCTGCGTTATATGGGCAAACTGCATCGGAGGGCGTGCGGGTGGATGAAGAAATCGAAACCGTCGATCACATCGCGATCAACGGTCGGGAGCAATTTTGAAGAGTCAACGGGACAAAGGTGGACCTTTCAATGGAATCAGGAGACTAAAGGAGAGCCGTCGATCTACGGAGATCGACGGTGGGGATCGGCTATCGAATGCGCAAGAAAAGAATTATCGGGCGGGCGAGTTTGTTAACAGGTGAGCGGGAAAGGAAAATAGGGACCGTCGGATAGGAGGATCTAGATCCGATGGCAGGGATGAATCCCGCTGCGGGGCCACGGGACAAAGCTTAACGCGCGGGGAAAAAACTTGACACGGCGGTTTTGGAGTGAGGTGGAAGACACGTGTCGGCCAGCGGGTGGAATCGCTGGCCGACGGGGGGAAACCGTTTTAACGCGGAAAGCGGTGCGGGCACAAAACCACGGGTTTTTGGAAACAGGCGCCGGGGACCGGGGGGGTCCACCAGGGGAAGATTGACTCCGCGCCGTTGATCTGTGGGACAGATCAACGGCGGAGTTTTAATAATATTTTCTTCGATGGAAAAATAAAACAAACCCGTTTTCGCATTTTACAAAGGTTTTCAATGTTTTTTGGGTAATGAGTTATTTCCGAGGTTTAAGCGCCTGGCGGGTTTAGCACGCGGTTCCGGCGTGGGGATATATGGAGGGAGAAACGGAAAGGGGCTTAGCCTGAGGGGCTAAAGCCTAACGCATAGAAACGCATGTTTCTATGGTTTTTTTTTTTTTTGAATAAATTTGCAAAAGAAGAAAGGTCTCGATAGGTGAAAAAGTGGGTTTTCGACCTTGGGGAATGGGATTAATGGAGGAATATGGTATATAAATGGGTTAGATAAGGTTCTTTATGGGGGAAAAGGGGGAGTTTGAGGAAATGAGGAAAAAGGAGGAAAGGGAGAAGAAAAGGATGAGGATGCAGCAACACTTTGATTAGGATTTTCATGGTATATCAGAGCCAGAAAAGAGAGAGAGTATGTAGAACCAACAGTAATTTGGACTCTTGTCAACAGACTTCAAGTACCAACAATTTTTCGGATTCAAACTTGTTTCTTGAAGGCTGCAAAGAACATTTAGCCACCAACTGCTATAATTGAAAAATATGGGT